>JARHVA010002741.1:20000-342500 GCA_037957365.1 Torreya grandis
TTCTAATGGATTATTAAAAATATTCAAAATTCAAGTTTTTAGTTTTTTTTCATGTCTTTCTATTTTTATCAACACATAGGTTGTAGGTAATTAATGATGGTTTATTTCAAAATTTGATAGAGACCGATGTCAATTTTTCCTGACCAACATTGATTACCAAAAATGACGTTGATCCTTATGTGACAATCAAAGCATGACGAAAATATGACTAACGAGGGTTTTCTTGAGTTTTTGGGATTTTATTTTGTGTCTAAGAGCCTACATATTTTTTTCTAACCAATTCCTTGTGGGATCTAGTGATAATTGTTGTTGTTAAGATCATTTCACTAATAGGATTTTTTTTTAAACCATATTATGTTTTTCTATGTTTTTGTAGGAACCAATGTCAATCTTTGTCAATTGACATTGATCCCTATCTAGATCAACCTTCGATCTCTGTAGGCTGACATTGATCCCTATGTGGATTGATGTCGATCTCTCTGAGACAAAAAAATTGGAAACTTGAGAGTTAAATCCTAAAGATTATTTTCTCATTCACTTTTGGGCTTCTTAGTAAGAAAACCCTCTAAAAAATTATAAGTACTAAGGTGTAGAAATCCAAATTTTCATGTGGTTAAATCTTACATAATTTATCTTTGGTGTTTAAAATGAACTTAGTTATTTTCATGACTTAGTTTTTTTTTAAGTTTTGAAACTTTTTCAAACAACTAATGCCAAGGGGATCAATATTTCATAACATACTTTGTTTCCATGCAATAAAATGAAATTTAACATTTAGTTACATACTTTTAAGAGTTGTTTTTTTTATGTTTGTTTGTTGAAAATTGTTTATTTTGAGAAAAATGAGTGATGCATGTAAACTCTCCCCTCATTCCCTAATTTAAGGAACTCAGGTGACCAAAAGTATTCATTTTTTTCCTAGGTTACTTTAGTCCAAATCATAAAAATAAAGTTTTTAAGGCCCTCCCTAAATCAATATGGTTTTGTTGACCCCAAAATAACCATAAATTCTTTTCACTTGTCTTTATTTTCATGCCTTTTAGCTTGTGAGTGAGAGTTCATTGCCTTCTCATGGGTTCTCTAGGGAAGATTTGACCCATGAGTTCATCTCCCAGCATCATTTAAAACCCAATATATGGTGAGGTATATAAACTGGGATGGTAAATCACTAGGATGGTAGTTTGAGAGGTTAAAATACCTCTGTCAGTGACTATTATCCTCAAAACATATGATCAACTCAGATATCACACTTAATTGAGTAAGTGATGAATGTAGTGGTTATTAAAATGAAAAGACCTTTTCAAAAAAATTTAGTTTATGTGTATCCAATATATGTGATCATCTCTTGTGTTATCCACACTTGGGACCATCTAGAAATGAGTAAAAATTGATTGTTTAGAATAAACCCACTTGCTATAGAAATAGTGGTGATGTAGGGTGAGTAGCTCAAAGTTCCATGTCATAGTACAAACTCTCGAAATAAGAGGGGGCCTAAAAACCCTAATTTTCATGCACTTTTAATTTTTGTATTAACAATTAAATTCCTCTTAGGAGAAATCATATTGATGAAATTTTATAGTATTATGCAACCTTGTCAGTTTTAGGATTTAAGACGTTACACTTAGGTGTTTGACTCATTTTATCCTTTCTTGCATGGTTTGAGTCAAACTATCTATTTTTATCTATATTATTACATCAAAATGAATCTTTTTTATACATCACTCCTTTTTTTGAGGAGGTATTATTCTGCCCATTTGAAATCGTACATGTGCCTTACTTTTTTTATCAACCTTTATGTGTGTATGTCACTTAATTGAAAAGGGTGTCATTATGTTTCCCAATCCATTTTGAATTGTATGCCTTTGAGCCTTGAAACAAAACCTTTTATCTCATATTTGGATCATTATATTATCATTATGTTACTCAAATCATTTCAAAAACTTGTTTTCTTTGTGTCCAAATCCCATTTTTAAACCAAATCCACGTAGGCCTTTTGATAATTTTGTCTAGTGTCATTATGTCATTTGTCTTTGTTTGCTTGTTGTTTGTTTAAAGAAGCTTATTTTTCTACATTGAGTTCAAAATTAGACTTAACAAGTTTAAATACAAACATTGATTGCTTTCTACCTATGCCTTGTGTAATTTTGGCCTAGACATCGATCTTTGTCTTTTGGGTTGTGTAACTTAGGCAAATTATTTGTTCAATTCAAAAACTATTATTTATGCCTAGATTTAGGGAGAAATACCATATTTTCCAAGTTTCTATTATTTAATGCCTTATACCAATTAACCAAGTTCATGTTTAAATATGAATTCCTAGTTTATGCCAAAGTTTTTTAAATTTTTTAGATTAAATATATTAACTTATTTATTTAAAGTGTAGATTTTGTGCCTTTTCCAAAAGACCTAGCACATGCCTATTTTGAGCTTAGATTTTTTGCCTTCTCCAAAAGACCTAGAAAACTCTATTTTCTTTATATTAGACTTGTTTTGAACTCTTTGTACCTAGAGTTTGGCATTCCACTTTTTAGTTCATCCACTTAACCTTTTTGTGTAAGACATTTGTCATTAGACAATTTTAGACCAAGTTTTAGCATAAACCTTTTTGGAGATACAAATCCACTTTTAGACCAAGTTAGACAAATTTTGAACCATTTGTACTTTGGACATTATTTTTAAAATGTTTATATAAATCTATGCCTTTATCATGAAACATTTATCATTGATTTGAGTATGTCTCACTATACTCATAGTGGAGCCATGTAGAATCCAGGATATGGTAATGTGGTTGTACAAGATGACTTTGTTCAAGATCCCATGTAGTTTTTGAGATGGATCACTATCCTCATTACAACACTTAATCTAGGTAACAAATACAAGATCTTTTAGCTCACTATTTGGTCAAAATGTCTCCATACTCAAAGACCAAGAACAAATAGTGAAATACCTAACTAGCATACCATTAGTTACAGAACAAGTTCAACATCAACCTTACTACATCATGATTCCATCGACATATGATCCCTATTTTTTTATCATTAATTTCTTAAAAAAAAGGATGGAGTTTTTATTAGAGCTAAAAATATAGGTGTTAAGTTTCCATCAGACTTACCCCATGAAAACTTACCTAGTCTAGTTAGATTGCCTTATGATATGCCTTATATCTAAACCAATAAACATAGCTCTTCTAAATATCCTCAATATCTAGTGTCGATGGAATATCATGACCCACATATGCTTGTCATAGGAAAGGAACTCATGGAGGACCACTTTATATAGATGCAGATAACATACCAAACCTATTTAAACATAACATGTAATTTCAATAACATGACCATATTAAATGCTCCTCCCATCGATTTATCCCTTAGATAAGAGTATTTATCAAATTTACCAACCAATATAATTCAATAATAGACCTATTCACATAAATAACTTTAGTTGGAGACATGTTCAATTCCCCAACTATCGAATAAGTGTCTACTACTTCTACATAGAAGAAGGTGTTAGATACAGTGGATAACACGTAAGTGTCATCTAATCTATGGATATTTTAAATGCACAAATAACTAGTCCATAATAAGTGACTTTGGTAAACACCAAGATTGGTTCACAATAGTAGGGGTAATAAATCATATGCCCCAATAGGCTATATATAATCCTCAACCAATTACTTATCAAGTATGCAATTACAAGGATTAATTAGTCAACTACAAACTAGTGTCATGCCTCAACAAAACATGATGAATGTTACTCCACCATAATATGTGATGATTAAAATTACATAACAATAGGCACAATCCAATTTACCAACATTATAAATATCAAATATTCCACCACCTCAATATGAGGCAACCAATGCTCTACCTCATCAGGTAGTGACAAGTATACCTCAATAGTTGTAGACCAAAATGCCTTGACAAATTTTGTCTAATAAATAATGTATGTTTATTATTCAATAACCAATGTTCAATATCTAATAATCATCTACTTCATAATAAAAAATTTCATAACATTGAGGTACCACTATCACATAAGTACTAATCAGGCAATAATTACCTTTTATTTTAAATATGTCACAAATTCAACAAGAGGGCATTATTTCACAAAAAATTCCCCTTATTTTATAGGTTTGACTAGTTATCAGTAAGTCCCTACTCAATCTTAGTAGGCACAATACTTCACTCAAAACCATATCCTTCCATTGTAGCCATAATTCCCTCAAAACTAGGCCTATATATTGAATGTAAACCATAATATCACACCCCAACGTGTGTAATTTCAAAAAACACATCCCAAGATACGTATGCATATTCCTAGTCAATTCCCTAACTAAACCAAAATTCCACACCAAACCAAGCCTCCATTATACACCAGTCTAAGTAATCCATCTTTGATCACCTAGCCTCCACCTCAAGCCAATGTTCCATCAAGTTTCTTTGAAAAATAAATATAGTTAATGAAGGATACCATTTTTGCCATTCAATATGGGAAAAATAACAAGAATTTTAATTTGGATGACATGTGTTCTTACCCATTCAACATGAAGTAGTTGAAAATACCATTTCCTCTAGGGTATGAACCAACAAAGTTTGACAAATACAAGGGTAAAGGAGATCCTAAGGCCCATTTAATAGATTTTTTTTTCAAAAAATAGCTTATAATGACATATACCTCATAAATTTTTTTCCTTATAGTCTAGAGGGGTAGGATTTGGAGTGGTTATTAAAATTTCCAAAGAACTCAGTCTTTGATTTTTATGACCTTTCAAACAACTTTGTGTAATATTTATCCTACAATATTAAACATGAGCTTTTATTGGTAGATTTGAATCAAGCTAAATAGAAGGTTGGTGAAATTTTCACAAGCTATCTACAGTGATGGAGACCACTTTCTATCCATTTCACCCATACTTTACTGGATAAATAATTAGTTGTGATGTTTACCAAAAATTTGCATATTGATATATCCTACCATCTATAGTTGTAGTGTGCACACACTTTGAAGGAGATCATTGACAAATGTTTACTAATTAAAAATGCCCTTATTAAAAAATTGATCAAGTATACCTTGATAAATCAAAACCAAGGAAATGGTCAAAATCAAAACCAAAACCAAGTCCAAGCATAAGCATTAGCACCATCCTAGTCTAGTAATTATGAAAAATATAAAGAATTTAACTACAATAAAAATGTTGTTATAAATGGAATAACCAAGTCATGATATGTCTAAATATTACAAACACCATATTCTTGGCTAATGCCCAAAATACAAATTACTCCTCACCAATAACTTATTCAACAATCACAACCTTTGTAGTAGCTTAGACTAGCTTAACAAGTACAACAACATTTGTCTTTGCAAAGCCCTCCTCCAAGGAGAAATGTGCCTAGTCATCACATCTTTAATGACCTTAGATATCCCATTGAAGCCATGTTTCATAAATTATACACTACTAATATGATTAGTTGGCTAATTTGAAATCACTATCTTGAGGGCATTCCTTATCTAGATTGGTATAGACAAACTAAATTCTTGAATACCTTAGGTTAATGGGAATAATTTACACTGCTATGTGAAAATCAAGCATCTTATTGGAAATATGTTGGAAAATGGGGAGATAATATTAGAAAATAAAGATTCTACATCCAATCAGAATCTACGTATTTATCAAAACCCTTTTCCATAACATAAAAACAACCAACAATACTAATAACCAAGGCTAGAATAGATAAGACAAGAACAATAATACAAGAAGCATTAATACCAACATCAACCTAATGGATGAAACCTAGGCTAGAATGATGCCAATACCCAATAGATGTAACATGTAATTATGCTTAACTATAGAAAATTTGTAGGCCATCTTGTAGGGGATCTTATTTCCACTATTACCATCAATCTAGGACCAAGTGTTAATAGACCCAGACCAATGATAACTAATTCCAATCAACCAACCTATGTCAGTGATCCTTCCTTAGCCTAAAACTAAATATTGGCACACTAATTAGTAGGGATTACTAATTTTGGACCTTATAATGATAACTCATCATTTCCCCATGACCACATATAAGTGCACTAATAATCAAGACTTATCCTATCTCCCCCCCCTCCACCATCATTTTCTAGTAACACTAGTCTTGTATCTAATCCTAATTATGCAATAATAACTTAATAATCAAATATTACCCTCCCAAGCCCACATCCATCTTCCACCACACCCATCCAACCACTATTCTAGCTAGGAATAAGACATATACTAATGTGTTCAAAAATACATTCAATATTATGCAATAACTTCAGAAAATGCTTGCAAAAATTTCCATTTTGATTTGTTAGATTCATTTACCATACATAAGAACATCTTAATATAATTATTAATCTAATAATATTTTCCCAATGGCATATCCCCAAACAAATTCCAAGATTTGTTTGGACATCTAGCCCTAGGCCAATAGTTAACCTTTGACTAAAGTGACATGTATCCTTTGGCCCTCTTCATAATAATCCATTATACATTGAAGTTGTTATAATGTGACACAAATTGAAACATATTCTCATAGATGATATATTGGGCCTAAATATTTTATCTCTAAATCCTATCAAGCATCTTGGATACATAATAGTCAATCTCTAATTATAAAAGATCAAAATCAAAGCCTACAATAATGAAGAGTGAGAATCACCAGGCACCATCAGCTTGATAATTATCATTTGGCCTTTGACCCACAATACACTATGCCATGTGTTAGACCTCAAAATATCTTACAATTTTATTTTGGGAAGGCCTTAGATACATAAAATTCATGCAATCCCATCAATATTTCTCTAGTGTCTCAAGTTTTCTCATTCTATTATGGAGGTCACTATCCACAGAGACTTACATACTTACAAACATTGAAAACATTTGGAAGTCAAGTATGAAAGCTATAAATACCATTTTGGTCTAGATCTATTTCTTAAAAAGGATAAGGGGAAATAAATTCTTGTTGATTTACTAGAGGCCAATTGCATTGACCTCGATAGCCTTTATTCATCTTCCCATGTGTCACCTCTTGAAATGTCTAATCATTTTACCATCATGGTTAATGGCAAAGGAGATTATTTGACCCATGATACATTTAACATTTCCAATATTCCACAAAACCCAAAGTCTTATAGAAGACCTAAAGCCAAACCACCTTGTATGGAATATCAAAGAAAAGGAAAAGATAAAATGCATAGTCTAGCTTCTATAATTTTCACATTGGCCACTGGATAAGAACATGACCCACTTATAGATGATGAAACCTAGTTATACAATGACAAACTAGCTAATTTCTATAAAAATTACAAATACCCCATTCTTAATAAGATCATGGAAAAACACACCTATGAAAAAGGGGGTATTCGGGTAAATCAAAAAGGAACACTTGAGCCAATATACATGACTTAGTATAAAGGAACCTATGGTATTAGATTTAAACTACCTAGGGTTGACCCCACATATCTTATTCATGTTCCAATGACAATGACTAGTGACAAGATGTCGATATAAAATTAGATCTTGATCATAGCATTTATGAAGGTTTAACCAATACCAATTTATTTGACACTCATGCCATTTGTACCCTTAGATTAGTTATTCACCAAAATCTATTTTTTTATATCACCCTCAACTTATAACCCAGGACCAAAAAGAATCCATAGCATCTTTCAATGAGTTTAAGAATGATGGGGCCTTTTGTGATTTTTTAAGACTAAGTGATAATGTTTCATTAAGAGACCAAAAATAAGGGTTCTTAATCAAACTAAATCCTACAGCCTATTTTGGAGAATGGTTAAACACCCTTAGCCACAAATAATTAAATAAAACATTGAGGTTCTAAAGTGAAAACCTCTTTGAGGCACTTTTAGACTAGGATAAAAATAAAGAGAAAGGTTAGTCTTCTTGTGAAAACCTATTTTAGGCACCATTAGATGTGGGTGTTCACCCTTACTCACAGATATCTCAACATACCACCAATGATGAACCTATATATGGATTAAATTTTAGTTCTAAAGAACAACAAGCCTCCAACCAAATCATTCAAGAATTTCTAATAGTGTTTTTCACATAGCCATACTTACCATTGAGAGATTCTCATGTATATTGCCTAGGGGGACTGGAATAGCAACTCTAAATAGAGGAATTTGTCATTGTAGGCTAATTCCAATCATTATCAACCACTCTATAAGACAATTTGACTCTTCTTGTGGAAGACACTATAGAAGTCAATAGTGGGACTCTAGATGACCTAAAATGGATAAAATTAGGTGCATCCCTATTTGAGGAGGAATGTGACATATTTACATCCCTTTTAAGGGAATTTTTTTACATATTTTCTTGGGCCTATTCAAATAAGCTAGGTTTGGACCTTATCTTGGTTTTACACCACCTTGTTATACATCTTGATGCCAATTCTTTGAAATATAAATTGCATAAGATGCATCTTTGCATTGCTTATTAGTAAAAAAAGAGCTATAAAAACTCTTATAAGCAACATGTATTTGACCAATCAAATATTTAGAGAGGATATCAAATGTTGTACCAATCTATAAGAAGCTAAATAGAATCAAAATCTACACTTATTTCATATATATAAGTAAGGATTGACCCAAGGATGAATTTATTGTACCAAATATTGACATGATAGTTAACTCCACAATTGGGTATGAAATGCTTTCACTAATGGATGGATTTTAAGGATACAACCAAATCTAGATTACACAAAAAGACCAACATAAAATAGTATTCACCACTCCATGGGTAATATTTTTTTATCAAGTTAAGTTGTTTAGTCTCAAGAATTTTGGGACCACATACCAAAGAGCCATAACTATCATATTTCATGATATGATGCATGACATTATTGAATATTATGTCGATGACATACTAGGTGAATCAAAGACTAAGGCCGATAATCCATCTGCACTAAACAATATATTTGAGAGGCTACATGAATATAAGGTCAAACTCAATCCTAAAAAGTATATTTTTAGATTTAATTCAAGAAAATTACTTGGATTTATTATGTCTGATAGATTCATTGAAGTCGATCTAGCTAAAGTACAAGCCACTATCAAGATTCTACCACCTTCTAATTTGAAGCATCTCCATAATTTATAGGGTAAGATTCAATCTATTAGATGATTCATTTCTAAGTTGGATAATAAATACCATCCATTTACACACTTTTTGAATAAATGTGTAACATTTCATTAGCATGATGAATTCTAGAAAGTTTTTTAGCTTTCAAAGGACTATCTTGTAAATCTACCTATTTTACCAAGAAAGCCATTCCTACTATATCTATCTACCATAAACAAATCCCTAGGGGCACTTCTAGCTCAACATTATGATAATTAAAAATAACATGTCATGTACTATCTAACCCATACATTAGTTGTGTATGAACACAATTATATGCCCATAGAAAAATCTTGTTTAGTTATGGTCTTTACAGAACAAAAACTGTGGCATTACATGCTAAATAATAAGACCATAGTTATTTCTAAAGTAGATCCACTCAAGTATCTACTATCCAAAACATCTTTACAAGGCTTCATGGCCAAATATATTATGATTCTAAGATATTTCAAGATAAAATATGTCAATCTAAAGTATATCAAGGGATAAGTACTTATAGATTAGCTTGTTAAATCTTCCCTTGTAGATACAAAACCTCTAATTTTTTAGTTCCTAGATGAGTCCATTATGATCTTAATTAAAACACCTCTTGCAAAGTATTAGAATTTGTATTTTTATGGATCATTCACAGCACATGGATCAGGGTTAGGCCTATTATTTATTACACCATAAGAGGATATTATCCCTAAGTCATCTTGTATCAACTTTCCTTGTAATAACAACATGGTTGAATATGAAGTACTTATTACAAGACTTCAAAACGTATTAAAATGGAATATACAACATCTCAATGTTTATAATTACTCTTAGTTAATCATCAATCAGGTTACAAACCACTTTCAAACTAAGGATGATAAGTTAGTGCCATACAAGGCCATGATTGACACTCTCAAACAACATATTGCCAACATAGAGTTTTAACACATACCAAGGGCTAGTAATATAATAGTGGATGCCATGGTAACCATTGGCTCTTTGATTCATCACACTAAAAATGAAAAATAATATCAATTACTTACTGAAAATATTCTAGTGCCAACTCATAAACCTTCAACCATCACAATGATTTGTGATATTGTTGGTCCCAGCTTTATATCTTATTCAAACCTTTATACCTACCTTCATGACCATATTATGCTATCAAACCTATCATGCAAACAAACTCCAAGCCACATGTTATACCTTATTTAGACCAACCCTTTACTACCACAAATTTTATGTAACTCTACGTCATTGTTTAATATTGATAGAAGCAACATTAGAATTATAGGAAGTTCATGAAAGAACATGTGGATCGCACACAAGTAATGTTGTCTTATCCAAAAATATCTTATGTACCAAGTACTAATGGCCAACTATGGATGCATATGTAACTATATATGTTAAAAAGTGTAATAAATGTTAATAGCATGCTAATATGATTCATGCCCTAGCCAAGACTGTAAAGCTAATGCTTACACCATGGCCATTTTCTACATAGGGCCTTGATCTCATTGGTAAGATTAACCCAACCTCATCTATTGGCCATAAACACATCATTATCACTACCAAATATTTCACTAAGTGGGTTGAAGTTATACCCCTCACTTAAATTATTAGAGAATAAATTTCCAAGTTTATATTCAACCATCTCATTTTCCATTATTGTATCCCATCTGATATTATATCTAATAATGGTGGACCATTTAAGAACAAGTATTTAAAATGATTTTATGCTTAGTATAATATTACTCAATATTTTTTTACCATCTATTACCCATAAGGTAATGGATAAGTAGAAGCATCCCAAAACCATTGTAAACATCCTTAAAAATATTGTCAATGATGTCGGCCATGATTGGCACCTTCAAATATTTTGTGCCTTCTGGGAATAATACACCAATTACCATACACCAAAAGGAGCCACTCTATATTCCATATTTTATGGCACTAGGGCCATTCTTCCCATTCAAGTCAAGTTACCTTATTTATGCATTTTACTAAAACATGTTCTAGATGATGAAGCTTACTGATTATTACTCCTAAAAGAGCTGGAGTTGATGAAAAATGCATGGTCATGGTTAATAGCCTTCAATCATAATAGAATCAACTTTGTGGCCACTATAACTTATAGGTCAAACACAAAGAATTTAAACTTGGTGATCTTGTTCTCAAAGAAAACCAAAAAAATACCATGGCTAAGAAAAAACACAAGGGAAAGTTCAAACTTAATTGGATAGGCCCCTATATCATTATTACAAATTATGGCTCTAGATCATACAATATTTCTACACCAAATGTGGATGAAATCGATGAGTCGATGAACATTATACTCCTCAAGCATTACTTCACTTGAGAGACATAAAGTATTGTCTCTGAGGCCTATTTCCATTACACCATATTATAATTTTATTTATACCATACCATATACCATTTTACCATACAGTTTCTATCAACCAAATTTTTTTCACCCTCCCTACCCAACCCCTTTGACCTTGGTTCCATTTAATTAGTTCCATAGGCTCTTTTAGCAAGGGGATTAAAATCAAGTTTCAGTAGTTAATTCAACATTCTAGACAATGACCATTTCTATAAAATTATGGCATTGGTTTTGAAGTTGCATCCTTCATTCCTTGTTTCATTCCATTTATGTACTACTGATTATAACTACCTTTGGGAAAATTAGAGTACCACCATTGTGCTACTAATTATAACCACCTATTGGCAAATTAGTATCATTCGCCTATGCCATTATTTCCTAATTCTAACTGCCTATGGGAAATTTTGGAAAAACACCTTAACCATGCCTTGAAGTACCACCTTGTCATTCTTATGACATACTATTCCATTTGTTTACTTTGCCTAGTTTGTGAATTTGTTGCTACCTAGTCATATTCCTCTATTATAAGGTAAAACTATAGTGATTTGAGGTCCCATTATAGGACTATGTAGGTAGTGCTCGATTCACATTGAAGTCAGCTCAGTCACCTTTTTCCATGATCTCACCATTTTTTGAGAAATTTAAGTTTGAACTCTCTCACCATTTTGTGAGCTTGGACCATTTTTATCTCATCATTCTCTGATTGAGTTTAGATACATAAAAAATCCCAAAAACATTTGTAAAATGATGTAGAAAATCCTAAAAATCACCAAATCAACCACTTATTTTCCTTAAAAGATTTTGAGAACCCTAGCTAATTCATAATAAAATAATTGTTATTTATCTTTTCTATCCTTACTAACCTCATGTCCCATACTCTCACCATTTTGAGAACCTATTCTTGTATTCCTCTATAACACAATCATGTTTTTATCAACCATTATTTTTCTTCTATCCCATTTATTGGGAGAGATACATTTTGCCTAAAGTTTATGTTGGACATCACATCCATGGAACTATTTAGGTAGCATTCACTTGCCTAGTGAATCTAGATTCATCTCAGCCACCCCCTTCATTTTCTTCTATTCCCCCATTCTGGTTATTTATATGATTGTTTCCCTATATCCTAGGGGAAATTTTGTCATATTGTTTGTCATTTATTTGTTATAACATTGTACTTAACCATTGTTTATTTTTTGTTTTATATTATTCTTTTTTTTTGTTTTATTCTTTCTTTTCTTAGTGTTTTATTTGTTTATTTGCTTTCTTGCATATTTATTCACTTTCTTATTGTGCCTTGATTCAATTTATATGTGTTCATGGAGTGATTCTTTGCACACTATTCTTGAATCCATACCTATTCATACATCAATATTTTCATCATGGTTTTTATCATGGGTCCATTATTTTTTATTATTTAATATATTATGTGTCAATCTTTATGCATATTTTAGCTAAGTCATCATGGTGTTATATCATGATTCCTATTGTCACATGCTATAGAAAAAATTATCTTAGGAAGTCTTACAAGTAATCTAGTCATGATATGTCTCCTTGGCACCTAAAAAATTCTTGTTCTACCCCAATAGTATCACATATAGAGTAATTAAAATCATGAAATAATTTTAACCCTTGCTAATTAGGGTGTGCATCTCTGTACTAGTAGGTTGCCGAAATTCATATTTCTCTTATGTACCACTTTTCCATCATATTCCCATCATTCAATCAATGATTATAACTACTTCTAGTAAAATCATTATATCTATTCCCACTTATATTTCTACTGATTCTAACCACCTTTGGGCAAATCATTGTGTATCATCCCACTTGTAGTGTTAATGATTATAACTACCTATGGGCACATCACTATGTTTTAATCTATCTAGAACTTAATTATTAGAACTACCTATGTTTAAATTATTAACTTTATTCTACCTAATGGGGGTAGATTGTTTTTGTGATAATGCTTATAACCACTTTTGGGAAAACCATTATCTCTATCTACCCAACTGGGTCATATTTTGATCTTGTTGATGATTATAACTACCTGTGGGAAAATCATTATTTTTTCTTTTATGATTATAAATTCCTTTGGGTAAATTGTTATCTTATTACCCTAATATTCTTTCTAATTATTATAACCACCTTTGGGAAAATCATTACTTTTTTGTCCCACTTGTGTCGATGATTATAACCACTTATCGATAAATCATCCTATTTATTTGCCCAACTAGGGTAGTTACATATGCCACTAATTATAACCACATATTGATTAATCATTATTTTCCATCCCATTTTACCTTTTTTCGCATCATTTCCTCTTTTTTATGGACCGATCATTGACCCCTTTTATCAATCACTCCCTCAAGGGGGCATCTATAGTTCATCCATTACCATTGAAGCATTAGGCATACAATACCTTTTCATTATTTAAGAAGATTTTATTATGCTTATAAATTGAAATTCATTCCAAAATAAGTGCAAACTATATACACCTAAAAATTGACACAATTGGCTTATGACTGGACTTTAGACTAATTCCTTACAACCATTGTAAATTAAGCCTAGGAATCATTGAACGTCTCATATTTGCTTGCACACCATTCATCAAAGCTCAAAATCTTGTTGATACTTCCCTAATTAAGGTATTATATCATATTTAACAATAACACCTTATGGAATCACAACTATTAATTTGGCTTATGGACCTATTAAGTGCGGCACTTGCACACTTAAATCAAATTTTGAAAGAGCTAAAATACTAATCAAAATCAATTAACAAGATAAACAAGATTAAATGCCTAGTTGAATAATCCATTTATAATTAATGAATATTTAAAAAATCAAATTAAAAAAATTAAAATATCCTAACCTTCCATCATTACCTTTATGAGTTGTCAAGGTCTTTGAAAATATTCTAAAATATCTAATTTGAGAGCCATACCTAGTAATTTCAAATCATAAAAACTTGACAGATATTAACTCTATTTTAATTAATTTTAACTCACCTAGGTATAGTTTTAATCCATTCCAATCCTAAACTCAAACTTAACTCACCTTGGGTGAGATTTAATTCCTAAGGCTGTAAATACAAGGCCATACCTCTTCATTTCTAAGCTTGGATATTTTAAAGTTATTATGCAATATTTATTTCATAAGACTCATGCAAGTAATGTTACCATGTCCAAATATTAAGCCAAGAAATCATAATGCAAGGTTATAAGGAGAGAAGGAGCCAAGAAACCTCCATTGTCAAAGACTTCTTGATGCACAAGTCTAGTAATCCATTCAACAAATTCATTTGGAGATTCAAAGAAGGTAAAAGAATTAGGTTTTATGTTTTTATTGTGATTTCATTTATTTTTTGTTACTAAGCTCTCCTTAGTGTCTAGGATAGAGGTATTATGAACTTAGTGTGTTGATTTCATTTGTTTTATGAGACTAACATAATACTAACCTCCCCTCAATGTCAAATTCTTAATTCATAGATAAATGGATTTGCTTCATTTCATTTGATGGACTAAATGAATGTATTTAATATTTATGTACTTAGCTTATTTTATTAGATAAAATGAAATATTTTGGATGAATATATTATTTTTTATATTATTATATATTTTTAACCAATTCTCACATTCATGACCCTAAATAATTAGTGGATGGATTCCACTAGATTAATGATAGCCATCAATGCAAGATGAGGTGCAATTTAATTGAGTGGTGTGTATGAAATTGACTAATCCTAGAGATCATTAATTGTTGAAAACTTTGGCCAAAGTAATTTTTTAATTAAACATTATCATTTCATATGTTTATATACTTTTTATATGTATATTATATCATGTTAGAATGTATATCTTTATGATATACATTATGTATTAGATATCTTCAATGCACAGGTTTTGATTTTTTACTTTGGATTCCAACACCTTCATTATCTACCCATATGAAGAGAGGGTCATCCCCTTATTTGGGAGATAGTGTGGGGGATTTATGTTCCATGGTTAGTGTGAAAAAATGCTTAGATTATGTTCTCCCTCATAGTCAATGTATTATACTAGGGACTACACTTGAGATTATAAATTGATACTTGAGTTATGGAAACTCTTGAGTCATGAAGACTCTACTATGTGGAGCTTTGTATCATTTTTTATCATTTGAGATATTAATATGTATTTATAAAAATTGTAACATTTATATATTATACATCTATACCAGTGGTTGTAATGTTCTATCAATTACAGTTGAATTTGTACTATTTAATTTATGATTAGATACACTATTCATTGATTTATCATCTTTGTTCATGATTTTTATATCTATTCATGATGATCCTTAGCTAAGTGGATTAGCTATAAACCTATCAGTTAACTAAAATAATGTAATTAGTTAAATATCACTATTAGATTTCTCATGGATAAATATATATGATGAATATGTGTAATTAATTAAAAAATTACTATATTTCAGTAAAACCCAATGGGGTTGTTATTTGTTTAGTGGATGTTATAAATGAAAAAGTGAAAATCTAACCACGTATCATCAAATTTACTTCCACTCTTGTTAATTAGTTCACATATTTCACTACTGAAGCAATCCCATAAGATAACAATGTTATTAATAATTCACTTGCTTCATTAGCCTCTCTTCTTCATTCTCATCAAACACTTCATGATCCATAATTTATTATCCACTTGATAAAATCACCTTTTAGATTAAAATATAAAGATGACTCTCTTAGTTTCCACATATCCATAATTTATTATCCACATGATAAAATCACCTTTTAGATTACAATCCAAACATGACTCTTAGTTTCCATATTGAGGTTATCACTACTTGACAAAGCATGTGGTACAAAAAAATCATTCAATTCATTGAGCATCATACTTATTCTCTAGAGATTGGTTATTGTGAAAAGACTCAACTTCACAAGTAATATTTCAAATACATCTTTAGATATAACATCCTTTACTATCATAATATTGAAGGTACCTTAGTCTATTTGGTTACTCAAGATGAATTTTATTCTCTCCTTGGTTAAGTACATGGGTACATTTGTGGTGGTCACTATAGTAGACATGCTACATCCCATAAATGCCTATGCATGGGATAATTATATCCTTCACTTAAAAATATTCCTATTACATTAACTAAAAATTATAATCCTTTCTAAATTTGTGATGATCTCATTCACTATCCTCCAGCTAAGTTTAAAACCTTGTAATATCCTTGGCCATTTTCTATGTCGGGATTAGATATCATTGGTAAATTACCTAGATCATA
Organism: Torreya grandis; assembly: GCA_037957365.1. Taxonomy (NCBI): domain Eukaryota; kingdom Viridiplantae; phylum Streptophyta; class Pinopsida; order Cupressales; family Taxaceae; genus Torreya; species Torreya grandis. The sequence goes on from JARHVA010002741.1 coordinate 36,815, forward strand.
GGATAGCCATGTATTAATAATTATTACCATCAAATATTTTATGAATTTAGTTGATGTTGTGCCCCTGGTAAAGTCACCAACATTACTATCTCCAAATTAATTATTAATCTAATAATATTTTCTTTAATAATTCTTCACACCATCATCTACAAAAATGGTGGGAACTTCAAACAAAGACATAAAATAAACATGTGTAAAATTTAAAATCATACCAAAAATTTCCACACCCTACCATCCTCAGTGCAATAGTTAAACTGAAGCCACTAAAAATATATAGAATAATATCTTACAAAATACCATTCAATAGTTCATTCTAATTGGCATTTCAAGATCTATTTTTCACTTTTGGCTTATCATACTAGCATTTACACTACCACTAGGGCAACTCCTTTCTCTTTAGTTTATGGCTCTGAAGTTGTCTTACCATTAGAAGTAGAGTTATCTTCCTTCTTCATTTTACTTCATGGAATTATTCTCGATGAAGAGATTCATGAAGCCCATCTTCACAACTTATATTTTCTTGATAAGTGACATATTGGTTCTTTATAACATAATTTCCAAGACAAATTTCAGCAATAAATAACTTAACAAAGAAATTAAATTATGTACTTTAAATGTTGGATACTTAGTGCTTAAGTTAGATTACACCCATGATAAATAAGGCAAGTATGCCCAAAAGTGATGGGAACCTTAATAAAAAGCATCCTTAGACCTAGAACTTATAGATTGAAAACCAATGAAGTACATGTCATTAAATAACTAACTAACTCTTAGTTTTAAAATAAGTAATTTTTTTAGTTTTATGTTATTTCTTAATTTTACTTTATGTATTTTTCTTTTCCATTTGTAATACATTGTTATGTGCATGCTTTTAGTTATTTTTATACATATGCTATGGAGCTAACATTTCTTAGAGGTTTTAATTAGACTCACTTTTATGCAACATAGCATCAACATAAAAAATTTACGCACCTCCAATTTTTCCTACATATTTACCTTAGTTCATATCTTTGATAATTTCATCTATTGTCTATTTATGTCTCTGGGATTTTAATTTTTTTAATATATGAGTTGTATTGTAAGACCTTGGATAGGACCAAGCATTCCTCACAAACAACGACTACTTACTTCCATATATTTCTTGTATTTCTAACCTTATTTAAGCATATTACCTAAAATATAATGCAATGGTCAAGAGTTATATTTTCTTGCACTTAGAATCAGTCATATTATTTTATGGTAAAACTCTAGTAGACTATCTTTAGGTATTCATTCATGGATACCCTCTCTGATGATAATAATTCATTCCTCCATGTCATTATACCATCTCCATTTATACATTTTTTATATTTTGGGGTAATCCAATCATTTTATGCTCATTTATATCATTCCCCTATATTTCACTATGCATGCCCTTTGGGAACACCAAGGATGGTTTCAAAATTACACTCTCTTCTTATGTGTAAGTATAGTAATTTTAACCACCATGGTCTCTAAGATATCTTCTATATCTAATAAGTGTAATATCTCTTGTGATAATCATTTTTATCACCTATGTTTGGTTTTCTAAATCTGTATGGAGGAGGAATAACAAAAGCCACAAAAGTTAAAAGTTTTATCATATAAGAAAAAGGTAATGATTAAAAGTTAAAAACAATATTAATAGTTAGATTACACTAAAATAAAAGATATTTATTTAGCACATCTCATGGCTTAGTCTAATTTTAAACTCCATATTTGGCCTCATCATAGATCTAAGGTCCATTAGAGTACGTTAGGCAAGTAGACTATAGTATGAGGTCTCATTTTCATATACTCAGAGTTTAACCTAATTTATCACACAAGTACCCAATCTTTGTATTAGATCAATTATTCTATAAGGGGTCCTAAAGAATGGGGAATATTTTGTGGGAATGTAGGCCCAATTTAATTTCCATGCATACTAGTCTTCATGGGATGATACGTATACTTCACTAGTTATCCTAAACTTTCATTTTTAGCTCAAACTTCATTGATGTCAAAACTATCGTAGTAATTCCAACTTGATTGAAGTTTCCTATTTATAGTAAATATTATTTTTTAACCTTGGTACCACCATATCTCTCCCACCACCCATTTCATTTCCCTATTTAATAGGTAGGTTTTCTTTCAAATATTTTCTCAAATTATTTACTTCATATTCTCCATCTCTTATGACATATTTAGAATATGTTAGTTTTAGTTTATCTATCATTAGAATAAAATATAATTCTTTGAGTATTGAAATATGCTCCCTTTTAAAATCCTTATCTTTCTTAGATCTCACTTAATTATGTTTGGGAATTTTAGTTTTCTATTCACTTTTTTACGAGACATTTCCTCATGTTTCTGTAATAATTTCTTATTTTTCCATGTTTGATTTAGTATGGATTGTGAATTATATTTAATCAATTTTATTTACATTAATCATTTCCTATTTTTTCATCTTTTATTGAGTAATAATTGTTACTTATCTTACATCGATGTTGTTTACATTAATCATTTCCTATTTCTCCATTTGTGATTCAATATAGATTGTTACTTCTCTTTCATTGATGTTTATTACATTAATAGTTTCCTATTTTTTCAACTTTTATCTAATATGGATTATTAATTTTTATATTTTTTTGTAAAATTTAGTCATTATTAGCATTATATTTTTAAGTTACCCAATTTTACTTCCCTATTTTTATTTATAGTCCTTGGTATTTTAGTCCTAACTTAGCCTTTTTCATCATAGCCTACCAATTTTTGAAGTTCTTAAATATATTTTATGAGTTTTGAATTTGGTTTAACCCTCTTATGATTACTTTATTTATTCTATTGCCTTGTATTCCTAGGCTTTGTCAAATTTAGTTAGAACACCTTCCATGATCAAGACCTTAAAAACATGTGACCACTTAGTGATAAAGGTAAGTCAAGGCATGTACATGGTACTTTCAATTGTGTCATTTATCAACATTTATTTCAATATTTAATTTTTAAGTTATCTAATTTATTAGTTTATATATTATTTTCCAAAACACCATCCCATGTTACACTCTAGTGACATGTGATGAGGTTCAATGGGGAATATGTAAACTCATAATATTTTTAAACATTATCATTTACTAACACTTTCTCTCTTGAATCAATTTGTTGATATTTAATCTCCCTAAGTGCACACATTAAAAGTTACACTAGAAAAGTGGTGGGTAGGTCATTGGTGCTTTGAGATAAATATTATTGCATCTTTATCAATCCTACATCCATTCTGACTTCTTTATATTTTATCCCCCTAAGTTATCTCCTTTCATATTTCATCCTTTAGCTATATTAAGACCTATAATTTTCTATTATATCAACACATTAAATGTAATTTTATCCATTATTCATCCCTTCCCAACTACATCAATTGGATAGATGTAGTTTTGAATGTTTTAGCATAATATTTACAACCACGTTAGCTTCACTAACCTAGTTTAAGGTTATTCAACCCATTTAATAATATATTAAGCTATTTTTAATCACCCAAAAGTGGGATTTAAGTGTTAAGAGTGATACTTGAGATTACATATCCCTAGCTTATCCCCAGACCTATCTTAGAGCCTATTATCACACCTATTCAACCTTCGTATGGGCCATAGGCATCCCTAATTAGCCATAAATCATATCCAGACCCTCATTTATTATTCTTATCCCTTTGTGCCTATTGTTATTCTATATAGACACTAAATCTATGATAAGGACACTATCACCATATAGCACTAATGTCCCCAAAATGGCACTTTTCCCTCTCTTTTCCTAAATAGATATCTTTTCAAAACTATAACATCCTAGGGTTGGCCTAAACCACTTTTGTCACTCACAAAAGCAATAAAAAAATATAAATACATGAATTTTATCCCTCTAACCACTAGATGTAAATCAAATCAAAATACACATTTAACATCATAACAAGTTATGAAAATGAAGGTTATCAATCCTTATTATACCCTACTTCTACATAATACCATCTAAAATAGTCATAAGTTTAGATTAAATAGATTTATGATCTCAAGAACATTAAATGCACTCAAGAACACTATCATACTAGCTTCACTTACACTTGAACTATAAATTAGATGGGGAGAAATAAATCATTCTTGATTCCTCCTCAAAGTATTGGTATGTAGGCAACTCTCTTCACAGTGGGGTGTTGAGGATCTCTAGCCTACCCTAAAATAAACACCTTTTAACTCATATCAATTGGATTACCTAGTTATGTAGGATTAGTATTTACTCATAAAATTAGTCATAGCAAGAAAAATATAGGGTTTTAAGATTCAAGCACATAAGATCAGACCTCAGAGATCCAAAACTAGGTGCACCCAAAAGCTCGAGGTAGTCCTACACATAAGACACTACCATGATATTTTCAATAATGGTGCTACTATCCAATTTTGATTCTATTATCTAGGAGGGTTTATAACACCTAGATCTAGTTTTTAATACTCGAACCATCTTCCACCTTAGTTTACAACACCCAGGTCACCTATCTCAATTATTTTCTAGTTACATTCTTACTTGCACTATTTATTACTATTTTTAGAAAATTTAATGTTAGTCAATTACATAAGAAATAAGTTTAAATATTTATTTGATATTATTTCCTTGATTTATTCTACTTAGATATTTAAAAACATAGTATTTACATTCATTAGGTCCTAAAAGGTTAAAATATTTGGTGAACTTGACTTACTTTGAACACATTATTTTAAAAACCCTAGTGTACCATTAAGGTTTTCATTCTTATCTCTAACATATAATCAGTATTTAATTTGTAGCCTATCATCATGACTATAATTATATATTCCATTATCTAATTTATATTAAAAATCCTTATGGTTTACTTATCATGCTTATTACCAACCATTAGTAGAAAAGTGCACATGTATGCCACTCCTCTCATAGATCATGTTAGAGCTAATCTTATTTGACACATTGGTTCTCCATCATGTGAGTCATATTCTTATGAGGATCATTAATACATGGCTCACATATATTTACCTCTAATTACTACTCAATTACAAAGGGCTCAGAGGACTCCTTTTGTTCTACCTCCACCTAGATTAGTTGATCATCTTTGCTCCCATCCTGCCTCTACTACCCACCCATGATAAATAGTAGATCAGGTAATTTGAGTTATTAATAGATGTAATAGGGTGCCTCCTTAGACTATATTGGATTATTGTAATCCCACCATCCCTCATCCCCATCACACTATAATAGGACCCAAATATCATCAAAGAGCATTTGATATTGTATATTAGCTGATAAATACACCAACTAAGATATTCATATTGGAGTAACTTCAAAAGGTAACTATTTTAAAATATATTCCTTTTCAAACACTCAATCATACATCTTTTCCTCATGACACAAAGCCATCTTACTTTGCATCTATCATGAACATTATTAAGGACATTAAGGATGTTATATATTTTTCTAATGAGGACTTACCATCACAGTCAGTAATTGCTCAAAATTTACCACTTTACATTTAAGAATAAATATATACCAACATAATTAAATGAGTTCTAATTGGCAATGGTTTAGGCCTTAATGTATGAAACCTTACATTTATATAGACTATGGGGGTTGATATAACATTAATTCAGATGATATATAAAAATATATGAGGTTTTGATGACATTCATAGATAGACATTGAGTTCTACTACATTAGATATTATGATAGGGCCAAAAACCTTACCTCCACACTTTCAAGTGATGCCTATTAATTTGCACTATAACTTATTAATTGGGAGACCTTGGATACATGTTATGTATGTTTTACCCTCTAATTTACATAGATGCTTAAAGTTTTTACATGATGGATACTTATACACTTGTATAGCAAATAACGAACAATTTAGATATTACAAACTCACCAAGCCTACTATCCCAAGTATATCTTCAGATAGGAAACCTCATGTTATCATAGAGTCCCCACCTTGCAATATTATAATTGAGCATATTCATAGATACAAGGTTAGGGAGCTTAGAAAGACTATTCCTACACATCCTCTATATCTTCTTGTAGCACAATTACCTTCACCCATGATGGAGGAATAGTCTCCCATAATACAAGTATCCCCACCCAGAGTAGATGATGATATTCTCACATTATAGTTACCATTACTTATTAACTCAGAATAATTATACATCCATAACTCTAATACATTTCAAGCCACCATAAAGTATGATCCAACACCTATTGACATTGATGACTATTTATATGGATTAAGTTTCACACTAGTGGGCCCAAGAGTGTACAAAGATGACTCTAAGGCACTTATACCTCTTCCTACACCAAAAACACCACTAGTTCATAATACTATAGCTAAGGCTCTCCTACTCAGTTAAAATTAGTGGTATATCATTCCATTACATATATGTATATAGAACTAGTTATATATATTTAGGTAGGGAGTTCACATGATAGACTGCATTAGATTCTATAGATGTTAATTGATAGAAGATTGATGGTATTACCCACAATTCATCCTAGATCTATTAGAAGATTGTCACTATATGAAGGTCAACCATTTTTTTCATTTTCATATACTTATAGGGCATAATACCAATAAATTCTTATCATTACAACATAATTTGAATAAATTAAAGGATTAGAGCACTATTCAAATCATATAACTTCTACCTCCATAGGTATGGGTACCATGATAGAGTCATCATTGACACATATACTTATAGAATGATCCATTGACTATCCATATTTTTGTTTTAGACAAATACCTTTCCCATATGGTTATAGATGAATATTTTAATCATAATACTTACACATTAGCATTTTTGCAACACATAGACTATCAGTAAAATGAGCTACAACATGTAATACATTATTAGGATTCCATTATACATATCACACTACTAGTTGCACGTGGTCCCAAGGTGTCCAACACATTATTATTTATCATGAGTAGGGGAAATCATCTACAAATTACACTTGGTAGTACATGGTTATATTTTATGGATGATAGATTTGATTAATTAGATAGATGTTTGACATTTTGTCACAAGGGACACATGGTTTGCAATCTATATGATGGCATAGATGAGAACCAAAAGTTTCATATAGATACTCTATAGTTCAATGTGGTTTACCCTGGGACCAAATGAAAGTCATCTTACATATTATAGAATGCTATTTAGATTCACATAATCTAAATTAATGCCAAGGATAAGCTTTCACTAATATATATATAGAATGGTATGAAGATCACGATGATGATGACTTATTTGAGTTTAGATAGATCCAATATATAACACTAGATAACCTCCCACTAGATCCATCATTTGATTATCCACATCCTATGTATGTGCTCTTGGGTCTATAGAGAAATTTCACTTTGATTATATACTCTCATTTATTTCCAACATTTACGTAGACATAATTTTCTTCTTTCTTGATCCTTGTCTCTTATAAATAGCTCATATCCAAAAAATCCAAAGACAATATAAAATGTCAAAAACATTATATATATATATATATATATATATATATATATATATATATATATATATATATATATATATATATATATATTACTCCAAAAATAAATAATTTTAGATTTTATCCATTGTTATTTGACATTTCTTATATTTTCCAAACACCACATATGATAGCCATATTATTATAGTCATTTATATCATAAATACATGCTTCACTTATTCTTGTTGAGTGTTTTTAGATTGCTACAGGACACAAGTCCACTACCCTAATTCATATTTTATATTATCTACCCATTGGAGGTATATAAACGAATACATGGGTTCTTCATTTAACATATTCATCCATGTGGGGCACCTTGTACATAATTTTGATTCCGGGTTTCTATCTTTCCATACTCTACATTATAGATTTAATATTTTATATCTTAATATTGATCATGTTATACTCACCCATATTTTTTTTGGCTATTACTACTTTAGACTCAGCATATGTACATCCTAGCTCTTACATAGATTTGTATTGCATATTCATGCATACATTCAATTTTATCTTTCCTAGTCTAGAATTGATTGTCTCTCTATGTTTCTTATATGTGAGGGCATTTGAATATGCCATTTCTCTTTGGATCTATAACACTTCTACTTCACATTATTTATGATATAGACATGTGCCCATGTCCTTGTTGTGCCTTTCTTGATTATTTATGTGGATATTTGAATATGTCCTTCTATGTGGCTCTAATCCAACTTGTTTGTTGCTTACATATGTGGACATTTTAACATGTCCTTGTATGTCTTATTTTTCTCATATATAGTGTCATGTGCCCACTTACCTTTTATTATGGCCCTATGGCCTACTTTATGTGCCTCATGAGTTATTTATGTATGTTACCTTATGTGTGTCATGGCCATGGAACTTGTCTTTGTTTGTTACACACACCAAATTTTGATGCCATGAGGGAATTCATGCATCTACACTTTCTTACTTGGTTTTTGTTATGGACATCATGACCCATCCCCCTAGGAAGCTACCCAGTTTTTACTTAGATTTATTGTTACATACATTTTTATATCTATCTTAATACCCTTGTGAATGTTATACATGGCATACATGATATATTACATACTTATGCTCAAATTATCTTACATTATAATGTTATGTATGCATATTATATTATATTATTACATAGATATCATACATGTTATGTCTAACACACATTTTATAGAATTTTTTTTTAGGATAGTTATTGCACAAGTTCAATAACCCCCCTCAAAAGAGGGGGCATTCATAGGGTTTTATCATAGATATTAGGCTCTTATATTCCACTCATAGTACATTTTTAACACATAATCTTAGATTAAAAAAATTAGAATGAGGTATACATAGTGGGAAAATAGTGACCAAGAAAGTAGTACAGTTGCATAGAAATCAGACTAGAAGGACACTAGCACCCAAATTGGGACACTAGAATCACATTTTCAATAATGGTTATACTATCTAAGACATGTCACTAATATATAGTAGCCTCAATTTTAGAAAAATATAAATTGGCTAGAAAAATATAATAGGTATAATACATGTTTGCATAGATTCAGTTATAGATTCATCAGTTGTACTTTATTTTATTCAGATTCATACTAGCTTAGCTCAAATTCATAATAATTTTTTTAGATTGGGGAATCATGCATAGCATGACCACTCTCATATTCATTTCAAATACCCAAATACATATTATTATAACTTAGTCTAGAATCCATATGAATAAATATCATATTTAGGGGCATGTGCATGACACATTATTTATGTATGCTTACTTACACACTGGTTGATCATATGGATTGACAAACTCCATTAATTCTCTATATTGTATATGCCTAAAATCATTTTCTAGGTTGTACACCAATTTAATGTCTTATTCCATCTATAGTGGTTGGCATTCCTAAGTGGATCAAAGCTGCCTCATGTATTTGAGTAGTTGTAGAGCTGACATACCTAGTTAGACATATCCTATTAGATATTTATAGCTATTTCACTCAATTTAATTTTAAATTAATCTAATATATATATGGGTGGTAAATTATGTATTCATATCCAACTTGAGTTTTTGAGTCATCTAAATGAGAGGGTTAGACACACCATCAATCTAATCCAAGTTATTCATAGGTCATGATCAAATGAGCAGGGGTGGGAAATGATGGAGTCAAAACTAGATTGTGTTTTTGAGCCACCCACACATGAGGATTGAGCAATCCATCAGCATAGTACAAGATTAACTAATTGATCATTATATACATGCACATACACAAGTTATCACTAGGTTTATGTATTGGTTCACATACCCTATGAGGTGTATTTGTTCTTTTCCTCTCTTCAATCTCTTTACCTAGTTTTACATCTTTACTTAGTTTAGTCTTTTGCTTTTGATATCTCTTAAGTGAGGATTTATTTATGCATGTTTCACTTTTAGAACATGAATTTGAGCATTTTTCACATACTCAAACTCATATTCACATACTCATACTTAGCTTCATAGGTTTCACCTCCTAGGTAAATCCATGTATACCTATTTTTCCATTGTCCTAGTTATTTTTCTTTACTACATTTTTAGAATAAAGGGGGGATGTAATCATCCAAAAGTGGTATTTGAGTTCTAAGAGTGCTACTTGAGACTATATATCCCTAACTTAGCCCTAAATCCTATTATCACACTAATCCATCATTTATATGGGCTACATGCATCCCTAGTTAACCCTAAAGTAGTCCCATACCATCATTTCTTGATCTTGACCCTTCATTTTTAGTGTTCTATCATTTGGACACTAGCACCATAATAAGGACACTAGTGATGCATGGCACTAGTGTCCCAAAAATGGAATTAATGTCCTTTGACCTCTCTATTCCAAAATAGATATCTTTTCAAAATTAGAACTTCTTATGGTTGTATTAGACCTCTTTTATCACCCACACAAGTGATAGAATAGTATAAATACATGAATTTTATCCCTCTAGCCACTAAATGGAAATTAGATGCAAAATACACATTTAAAATTAGAATAAGTTGTGTATAATTAAGGTTATCAATGCCTATTCAACCCTACTCCTACATACTATCATCTATAGTAATCCTAAGCTCATATTTTCTAGATTTTTAGTCTCAATCACATTCAAGGCACTTAAGGCCACTATCATAATAGTTTCACTTGCACTTACACTATCACTTAGATGGGGAGGACTACATCGAGATTTATCCCTCCTCAAAGTATTGGTATGTAGACAACTTTGTTCATAATAGGGTGTTGAGGATGTCCAACCTACCCTACTAATAAACACCTTTCAGCTCATATCAACTAGATTCCCTAGATACATGGAGGATTAGGATTTGTTCAAAAAATCATTCATAAGAGACAAAATATAGGGTAAATAGATTTTTTGAAATAAATTGTCAAATTTTTAATGTTTCTCAACATTTCAATTCCACATCTATGATCATCAGGTAAAACTAAAATGTGGAACATCATCACCTTACACTCCATAACATTTGCAAAAAAAAAGTAGTTGTAAAGAGTTTCCAAAAATAAAAGTAATTGAAAAATGTTTCCAAAAATTATGAAAAAGTAGGCAACCATAAAGGAAATTCCCATTAGAATTAAGTGAGATTAAATAGATAAAATCTAAAGATTGTGAAAATACTATCTATATTGAAAGCTATTAAATAATTAATTAATATTTATAAAATTTAAAATTATAAATATTATTATATTATAAATAATATTTTAGTATAATTTGTAATGAAATATAATAAAATATTATTAATATTAATATTTTTATATTAAAATATTAAAATATTCTTAATTTATAATATAAAAAAATTTAATAATAATAATATTTTATTATATTCTATTACAAATTATATAATAATAAATGTTATTATTGATAATATTACAAATATTATTCATAATAGATAATAATATTTGTAATCACATTTGTAATAATAATAAATATTGAATATTATTAAAATATCATTTATAATATAATAATATTTGTAATTTTAAATTATATGAATCTCAATTATTTATTTAATATTTTTCAATATAGATAATAATTTTATAATCTCCATTATTTATCTATTTAATCTCATGTAATTTTACTGGCAATTTCCTTTATGGTTACCTATTTTCATAATTTTTGGTAACTTTTAGCAACAGTTAATTTTATTTTTGGAAACTCTTTACAACTATTATTTTTCTGCAAATCTTATGGAGTGCAAGGCCATGTTGTTCCACATTTAAAATTTATCCTAATGAAGGATCATATATATGGATCTGAAACATTGAGAATCATTAAATGTTTGACATAATTTATTCCAAAAACTATTTATTTACTATATAGACTGTGAAAGCATCAAATATTTAAAATATAGGGTTTTAGGACCCATGCATGTAAAACCATAACTTAGAGATATATACATAGGTACACCATAATCTCAAGATAGTCCTACATAGAGTACACTACCACTAATATCAGGACATTGCCACCATATTTCTAATAATGGTGCTACTATCCAATTGTGAGTCTATTATCTAGGAGGGTTTAGGATACTGAGATCAATTTTTGACACTCAAACTAGATTCCAAATTAGTTTCTAGCACTCAAATCACCCATCTCAATTATTTTCTAGCTACATTCTTACTTTCACTATTTATTACTATTTTTAGAAAATTCAAGGTTAGTCAATTCTATAACAAATAAGTGGTTATATGTGTTGCATATTATTTCCTTAATTTAGTTTACTCAACTCTTTAAAAAATATGGGATTTACATTTACTAAGTCCTAGAAGGTTAAAACACTAGTTAATATGTTGGATTAAGCTTCATAAAGGATTAGGATCATTCACCATTATAAATACATGTTACCATTACATTCTAATATGGAAGAACATTCATTTTTGTATTGTTATTTCTCTTACTTCTTCCCTAAGTATATATTTGGAGGAGTTAAATATTAGATCTTGTCTTGATGCAAAACTTGTCTTGTGGAGTATTTTATGTAATAGAATGAATCCTTTTACCCTAGAGCTTGATTTAACCTTTGATATCCTTACAACCACAAAAATATCTTATAAATCACCATTGGCCAAGGGGTAGGTTAAGAATCCAATAGACCAGTTAAAATAATTACTTCACATCTTAACTAAGACAATCATATGCAAATAGACACATTAACATTCTTATATCTAATAACAATATAAATCTAAATAATTAGAGACATTATTTGAATAAAACAAAATCAAATTTGTATTCACGTTTCTAAAAATGTCATGTTACAATCAGTCTCTAGGTAGGAGATAAGGAAAATGCAACAAGAAATAAGTAGGTGCACTCTTGGCATAAGTTCCATAGTGTTTTATCATAAAAAAATTATGATCCTTTAAAATAATAATTTAATCTACTTAAATAGGCAATTCATAAATTTCACAGCCTTGACATCTAGCTCAGCCCACTAATGTAGTGGTTATAAATGTTTAATGAAGATTTGGAAATGTAATTGAGATTCATGATTCTATGATAGATATAAAGTGGTACCCACTATTATAGCTGAACCATGCTTCTCTAAGAGACAAATCATTTATATTTTAGTTCACCTTTGTCTTACATGAACCTATACAACTTTTTTTATAAATTTCCCTAGTACATGGTCCCATATTGAGTTTTTCAAATATTTGTATGGTCAAATAAGATTTCAAATTTATGCTCATATCATCTTGATGTGGATGCTAATGTGTCCTATAATTTCAAGGACTTTTCACACATATTATTCACTTTTCCACTACTTGGTTTGGGACTTTAGATATATGTTGACTATTTTTTCTAAGGTGAAGTGAGATTTTGCCACATGGAATCATCTCACTAATATACTACATTGACACATTCCTAGGCTTACATATAACACCATGGGTATGTATAGACCCCTATGGGATAACAAGGTGGAAATATGATTCCTTATGGAATCTTGCCACTAACCCACTCATTTGGAGGCTACTAATTTTGTACCTACCCCTTCGATATAATGGGTTAGTGAAATGATGTCACGTGGAAACATCCTACTAACCTGCTTACCTAGAATCTACTATTTTTGTATATACCCCTCTAAGATAGTGAGGTAGTGGGATGATACCATGTGTAAGCATACCATTAACCTACTCACCTAAATTTTGCTATTTTTATAAACCCATCAATTAACTTTTGAAGAGAAATGACTAAGTCTCATTGGGTGGACAAGTGACATATGGCTTCGGGTAATGTTAAAGAATCAACTAAGTGTCAAAAGATTTTTAAATGGAATTTAGGTCATTGGGACCTATGGAAGGTCACCACAGGGATAAGAGAAGCATAGATTACCTATAGGTAGAGGAATATAAGTCTATTCAATAAATTTAATTTAAAAATTTAATGACTAAGTCAAATTTTAAGAACATGACTAAGGCACAAAGCTAAGTAAAAATGCAAAAACCCATAACTTAGATTGAAAGGAAATCAATTTTTTGCCAATACTAAAGTTGATTTAGTCCATTTTTATAAAAGTAATTAACTAAAATGATGAGTTTATACAAACACTTAGTCATTTCAAGTCCAAATGAAGCAAAAATGGATTAAATTTATTAGTAAAAAGAGTTGAAAATTTCTAAAATGAATCAAATTACTACACCCTTAACCTTTGGCATGTCTTGGGATATGTGTGGTTAACTTGTAGCTTACATACCTCTTTTATATTATTGTTATATTTCTCTATGTTCTTAGGTAGGTCAGCCTATGAAATAACCATGTATAAGTAGACTATATATAGGAGGTGGTGGTTAGTCTTTGATCACCATGTTAAGTATTCTACTCTTAGTGCATTATTTTGAAGGTTACCCCCTCAAAGTGGCTTTGATATATTATCCAATATTTTACTCTACTATCAATTATTATTGTGTGATCTCTCATATTTGCTTATTCTATGTGATATAAAATTATTTTGTGTGAACATCTAAGTAATTTAATTACAAGTGGTATCAAAGCCTTGGTTTGGGCAAGTTTCTTGTGATGTTATTTTTTTAGATCTAGCAAGGTGTGACTTCTATGAGGGGAAGGAGTGAAAAAATATAACTTGCAATCTGGGACGATTTTTTTTTGTTTGCGTAGTATTATTTGAAACACTTTTTTGAAAAATATATATATATGAAAAAATATATGTATATGTGTGTGTGTGTGTGTGTCTATATATATAAAAAATTTCAGCACAAAAAATATACTAGTGGAATATACTATTGCGATCGTCTTATCAAGATGAATCCAATGACTATAATTATGTAAGGTTATTTTTTTTCTAGAATTTATATGTGTGTGTGTGTGTGTGTGTGTGTGTGTGTGTGTGTGTGTGTGTGTGTGTGTGTGTGTGTGTGTGTGTGTGTGTATTCTATAAAAAAATCACCTTACATAATTATAGTCATTAGATTCATCTTGATAAGACGATCGCAATAGTATATTCCAATAGTATATTTTTTGTGCTGAAATTTTTTACCCCAGTACACAAAAGCAGTCGATGGATTCATCTTAGTGAGGTGATCATAATGGTACCATTGCTTGGTACACATTTTTTACAATACAAACCCTCCTATGGTTTGTATATGACTAGTCCTTATACACAGGGATGAAAAGGGGAGCAAGAAACTCCTAAGACTCCTATTGGTGACATAGAATCTAGAACTTCAGATCTATTAATTTCTCAACTTTAGGCTAACATAAAAGGCTTGGTGCCACATGATAAATTTTTTATAGTCAAAACTAATGTTTCATGGATGCATGGAGAGATTAATGAGGTTCATAATCAATTGAATTAGATCACTTATTCATTGGCTACTCTTTCATCTCATTTATAGTCAAATAACCCTCCACTTCATCATTCAGGTCCTCCTCTCAACACTAACAACTCTAATTTTGGTATAAAGCCAATGTTTCCCAAAGTGGACATGTGTAATTTTGATGGTAAGGATCCTCTCACTTAGATTACCCAACTTGAGAATTTCTTTGATCTAAATCAAACTCAGTTCTTAAAAGGTGATAGTGGTGTCTCTATATCTAAAACCTGAGCAGTTCATTTTGTATCACTGGTTATTTTCTTAAAATAAAAATAATGGTGCTCCAATTACATGGTCTATTTTCACTGATGAGTTATTAGATCATTATCATAATAATGTCTCTAATAAAAACTTCATCCAGTTAGCCAAACTACTACAAATGAGAATTGTGAAGGATTATATTCATCAATTTCAAAATTTATCCTTATGGGTGGAAGACATCACTGAGGAAAATTTAACTAATCTATTTTTGGGTGGTCTTAAATATAGCATCCAATTTGAGGTTTGAATGTTTAACCCATCATCTATATCAGAAGCTATCCCACTGACATGTATGATAAATAAAAAAGAGATGGTAAAATAGAAAACCTTCACTACTTGTCATGATCACACTTTTCCTACATCATCATATCCTCAACCCACCAGACTGACACCTTGACAATTTGAGGAGAAGTGAGAAAAAGGGTTGTGTTATGTTTGTGATATTAAATGGATCAAAGACCATCATTATGCTAAAAAGAAGTTATTTTACATCAAAGGTGCCAATGAGGATGACAATGGTGAGGAAGCACTGGGTGAGGATGAAGAAGGTCTTGAGGAGGAATCTAAAGAATCTTAGCCTATTATTTCCTATCATGCCCTTTTAGGTATTATTACTCCCTGAACTCTTAAGGTGGTGGGTTTCCTAAAAAATAGGTCACTATTTTGATTTATTTTGGGAGTACACACAACTTCATCAACAATAACTTACTTGCTTAAACTATTTCATTTATCTCACTCTAGAATTTCAAGTTGTGATTGTAGATGGTGGTACTATCAGCTACTCAAGAAAATTCCATAATATTAAGCTAGCCATGGGAGACTAATTGTTGGATTCTCCTATGTTTGTTATTCCCATAGGGGGAGCTAACATTGTTTTGGAAGTATAGTGGCTCACTACTTTAGGCACTATTGAGATGAATTTTTAGGAATTATTCATGCATTTTTTAGGGAATAACATTTAAGCTAAGGGTATTAAGGGTATGATTTCCATCCACAACTTGTTAGCTCCCATAAAATGATAAATATTCTTTGAAAGGGTGTTGAAGGATTTGTAGCTAGCTTGTTTTCCATGAAAGTTCATTCAACTTAGCCATCTACACCTCCTGATCTACAACAAGTGATTGATGTCCATTTAGTCATTTTTGGTGACATGCCAAAAGTAATTCTACCTAGCCACATGCATGATCATGCTATCAAACTTATTCTTGATAGTAAACCACTTGACATTAGGCCATATAAGTATCCCTATGCACAAAAAATTGAAATTGAAAATATGGTACAAGTAATATTGGAAGCAAGAATCATTCACCATAGCCAAAACAAATATTCTTCACTAGTTGTCATGGTGTGAAAGAAAGATAACACTTTAAGGATATGCTCTGACTACAGGGAACTCAATAAGTACATTATCAAAGATAAATTTCCTATTCCTATCATTGATAATTTTCTAGATGAATTAAATAGTGATCTTTATTTTACCAAGTTAGATCTATGTTTTGGGTATCATAAAATCTATATCTGTGATGAAGACATACCCAAAATTGCTTTTATAACCCATGAGGGCCATTTTGATTTTTTTGTTATGCCTTTTGGGCTAAAAAATACACCATCTACCTTTTAGAGTTTAATGAATACTATTTTTAGGCCATTTTTTAGGAAATTTGTTTTGGTATTTTTTGATGATATCCTCATTTATAGTAAAAATTGGGAAGACCATTTAAACCATGTGAAACAAGTACTCTCAATTTTGGAATAACATCCATTGTATGCCAAAACTTCCAAATGTACTTTTTAGAGCTTGTGAGGTTGAGTATTTGGGTCATCTGATTTCACATACAAGAGTAAAAGTAGATCCTAAAAAATCCAAAAAATGGTGGACTAGTCGATTCCTAAGTTACTCAAGTAACTAAGGGGATTTCTGGGGCTAACTAGTTTCTATCACAAGTTTTTCAAAAATTATGGTAGCATTTCAGCCCCACTCACATCTTTGTTGATGAAAGACTCATTTTAGTGGAGTGATATAGCTACCAGGGCATTTGAACCATTAAAATTGGTGATGTGCACCACTCCAGTATTAGTTACTCCTAATTTTTCTAATACTTTAGTGGTTAAATGTGATGCATATGGGTATGGTATGGGTGTTGTACTCATGCAATAAGGTAGACCACTTGCATTTGAAAGTCATCAATTTAAGGGTAAAAATTAGCACAAACCCATTTATGAGAAGGAAATGATGGTTATTTTACATGCAGTTAAACAATAAAGGATTTATTTGATGGTTCATCACTTTTAGATAAAGACTGATCATGACAATGTCAAATATTTTTTGGAACAAAGGTTATCATCTGAATAACAACAAAAATGGGTAACTAAGATGTTAGGTTATGATTTTGAAATAGTTTAAATGAAAGGAAAGGATAATGTAGTGGCAGATGCACTATCTAGGAAGGATGAATTAGTTAAGGCCTTACTATACATTATGATCATTCTAAAGGTAGATTGGCTAGAGGAAGCATGATCAGAATGGGACAAGGATAGTGCTACCTATGATTTCATTTAGAATCTTCAGTAAGGTTTGGGTGGATTTGAAAAAATCATATGGAAGGGTGATCTATTATGGTATAAAGATATAGTATACCTATGTAATAATTCTCTTTTTAAACAAAAAATCCTTCAAGAACTTCATGTAACTATAATTGGGGGTCATTCAAGATTTTTGAAAACCTATCATAGAGTAAAGCAAGATTTTTTTTGGGAAGAACGTGAGGGGGATGTCCAAAAATATGTGGCTAAATTTATGATCTATCAACAAAAAAAAAGACAAGCCATTAAAACCCTAAGTCTTTTGCAAATTTTATCCATCCTGAGCCAATGTTGGGAAGAGGTGTCTATAGATTTCATTACAAAGTTACCGATATCTAATGGTCAAAATTTTATCATGGTTGTGATAGATCATCTTAGCAAGTATGCTCATTTTTTTATTTATCACAACCATTTTTTTTATTACAGTAGCCTCTAATTTTTTCAATACAATTTAGAAATTACATGGTACCCCTAAGAACATTATCAGCGATCGAGATCCCATCTTCACTAGTAATTTTTGGACTGAGTTATTTGCATGTTTGGGCAACCAGTTGGCTCATATTTCATCTCACCATATTTAATCTAATGGAAAAACTAAGGTAGTCAATAAATGTCTAGAAGGATATGTTCATTATCAACGATCGAGATCCCATCTTCACTAGTAATTTTTGGACTGAGTTATTTGCATGTTTGGGCAACCAATTGGCTCATATTTCATCTTACCATATTTAATCTAATGGAAAAACTAAGGTAGTCAATAAATGTCTAGAAGGATATGTTCATTATTTTTTTTTGATAAACAAGATAAATGGGTTCATTGGTTGCCACTTGCTAAATGGTGGTATAATACTTCTATTCATAGTTCTTCTAAAATGTCTCCTTTTCTAGCACTATATGGATACCACCCACCATCTATCACTTTAACCTTGAAGGTCCATCCTAAGGTTCATGTAATTGAATAATATATTCACCATCAATAGGAGGTCCTTACCACTTTGTGTGAAAATTTAGCCATGGCCCATAATGAAATGAAATAGTAGGTAGATCAACATAGGAGTGAGAGGCACTTTGACATTGGTGATTGGGTTTTCTCTCTCTTAAAACCATATAATTAGATGTCTTTGAAGCAACAAAAAAAGGATAATAAGTTGTCCCCTAAGTATTATGGGCCTTATCAGATCTTGAAAAAAATTGATTGTGTGGCCTACAAGTTAGAGTTTCCTTCTTCCACTCATATACATCTAGTATTTCATGTATCATTCCTCAAAAAAGTCATTAGACACAAAGTGGTTACCCAAACTGAGTTACCAAAATTGGATGAGGAAGGAAGAGTTGTTCTTGATCCTGAGGTGATCCTTCAAATGTGCACTAAACAATTATGGTCTCAAGTGATTAAGGACTACCTGATCAAATGGAAGAATTTTCCCTATGAAGATGCTACTTGGGAGGATGATTCCTTTGTGTAACAACATCCATAGTTGACTCAACATTGAGTATAATATTGGTTTTAAGAGGAGAGACATGTTACACCTTTAACCTTTGGTGTGTCTTGGGATATGTGTGGTTAACTTGTGGCTTACATACCTCTTTTATATTCTTGTTACATTTCTCTATGTTATTAGTTAGGTTCACCTATGGAATAACCATGGATAATTAGACTATATATAGGAGGTAGTGGTTAGTCTTTGATCATCATGTTAATTATTATACTTTCAATGCATTGTTGTGGAGGTTTCCCACTCAAAGTGGCTCTATTATATTATCTAGTATGTTACTCTACTAGCAATATAAAATCATTCTATGCAAACATCTAAGTAATTTCATTACATAGATACCAAACTAAACAAGAGGTCTCTATTTGTATATGGAAATGAGGTTTTTTTAAACCAATAAATGGTGATGCCTCTAGGGAGAATGCTACAAGGCATTCAGAATCTAGAATGTAAATCTCTGGTCAAATCACTTTAAAATTTAGACTACAAATATTCACACCTAAACATAAGCATAAAATACAAATAATTATTTCAAACAGAATCTTAATGATGAGATCACTAAAGTCTACCTCAATCTATGGCATACTAAGTTTCATTTCTATTTTAAATTAATTTAGACCTGCCTAAGTAATCAAAACTTATGAGATGGAAATAATTTTCATTATTCATATTAGAGGTGAATGGCATGGGCATTGATCTAATAGCATCTAGAAATTTATAGCCCCAATAGATATATTTATGGTCCCACTCAAGGCCTTGATCCTGTGTAAGCCAAATTGTAAATCCTATGGTGGAGTTACCCAAACCACCCTTTCAAAGAAGATTTGGATTTTTCATTTAAATCCAATTTACTTTGATATTTTATTATAAAAATATTTTGGTAGTCTTGTTCATTAAAGGTTGGGGACCAATCAATGGGTATGTTGACAAACTTAGATCACTCATGATTACCAAGGCAAATTTAAACTAATTTAGTTTTTTCATTTTTCTTTTATATGTTCAAATAATTGCATGTGATGGATTCAAAAAGAAAATGAAATTTTTCTAAAATTCATAGGTTTTGTTTCAAATCATTGACCTTCACAATTCAAAAAATGCATTAAAAAAACTAAAATAAATTGTGTAATTGTTCAAGTATGACTCTTCACTTTCTAACTTTTAAGTCTCAAACAACTCTTTCTATTTTACATCCACCATTTGAGGATCTTTATCCTACTAACACAAAAAAAAATGGGATTCCATAGGGTTATAATATTTTGATCAATGTCTTTTATTTTTATAACTGAGCTTAATTGCTGCAAAGGGATTCCAAAGATAAGTAACATGCTAGAATGTTCAAGCAAAACCAAAATAGGAAGCCTACTCTAATCCAAGCCTATATATTATTAGGAAGTTATTATAGAAAATATGGAAACTATTTAAAATAAATAAAATGCAAAAAGTAGGACCTAACTAAAGAAATTAAAGGTAGAAAACATGAAACTATACACACTAATCTAAAAAACACAAGCCCAACAAAATTAGGAAGGTGGGTTTGGAAATATGGTACAATGTGACTTCAACTTACTATCAGTAACAAGGTCCTTCCAATCAATGTCCTTAGGAAGGCAAAGACATCCTTTTACTTGATGAAAAATTCCTTGAGTTTCTTCCTTATGAAGCCAAGGCAAACCATAAGTATATGTTCAAAATAATCACTTCCCTTAGTTCTAAAATCATAGTAAAGATGAGCATTAGAAACATTTATCTCAAAATATTTTCAAATGAAATAAAGGGGTTCATTTACCTAAAGTTTAGTGGTTGTGAATTTTTGAACAAGAGGTTCAAGGTGTATGCAATCATAATTTCATGGTGCACATGAATCAATCCTGAATCAGATAAGATAGATCACACCCACACTTCTAATTGGGGCACACACTTGTTAAATAGGGACATGACCAATATGAGGATCTGCTAGACCCAATTAGGGAATCACTTATATCATCTATCACAACACATCATGATAGGTAGGGTTCCAAAGCCTATAGTCTAACATAATTAAAAAACCCTAAAAGAGTCATATGGTTTCTATATTCCCTTCTGATAATAAACAAGAAAGTAAACTAATCTAATAACAATAAAAGTAAACGAATCTAGTGCTCACCAAATATTGTGGCATAAAGTAGGGGTTAGAACAAAACAAATCAATAACAACTGAACTAAACATGTATAGGATGCATATGCTCATGTCAATGTATACAAAATCTTAATACATGGGAGAGAAGAATACATACTACATTATCTATCTACTCTTACACAAGAGAAATAAATTTAGGAATACTTGCCTTTGAATATGAGCTTGCTAAGTCTCAACCTCTCCCTTAGCCAATGGTGCTTTGTAAGAGATTTTTGTGGCTTTTAAGGACAACCAAGATAAATCAGCTCTAGGCTACATGTCCTACCTAAGCATCCAAAAGACTTCTCCACAAGACAAGATCAGAGCTTCAAAATAAAGTATTGAATGCTAAATATTTGTTCCTCAATTAAAATGGTCAATAAGTAGATGTTCATTCACACTTCTTCACTTAATTCAACTCTCTTTATATCAAATGGTCAAAAATGAAGTTGTATATATAGGGGTAAGTTACCTATAACTTCAAACATGTCAGCTATGCCAGGTTGACTAAGTCAACTTAGCACATTATCAAGCAAGTGCCTAAAGTCTATGCTAGGTCAACCAAGAGGTAAATAATCAAAAGAGAAAAAGTGACCTAGAACATGTTGGGCCAATGAAGTCAACCTATCTTGTTGAGTAGGAAGCCTAAAAATCCATATAGATGACAAAGGTTATTATATAAGAAAAAGGAAGATAAAGCAAGGAAAAGAGGGATAAAGCATGGAAAATGATAGGAATGGTTAGTAAAGAGAGAAATATGCTTAGGCTTTAAGGTTTTAAGAGGAAAAAATGTAGATATCAAGTGTCAAAAAGAACAACAATCTTACGAATCACCAAAGGTCTACCCACCCCTTTCTCGATGCACCCCTTAAGGCATGCACTCAGAGAGATTGAGACTCGGTAGGTTCCTATAAGATATAAAGTGTTAGTAATTAATAAAATTGTGAAGATATTATGTATATACATATGCCTCAGTTAAATCTCATCATGTGTCACGTAAGTGCAACATATGATGGTGCTTTAAGATAGAACATGATGACACACAAAGTTGATGCTAATTAAAGTATAATAAGAAGTAAATAAGATAAGTAAAAGGATAGAATTGAAAAACCTTTAACTTACCTTAGTGTTGTAAATAAATAAAATGACTGTAACAAAGTGGAGGCATCCAAAGTAGAGTACACTAGGCAAACATGTAGAAGTTAGTGCAAAAAATAGCCAAAAATCAAAAGTTCTTATATAATAGGTTAGTAGATACAATTTTTTTAGGAAAATTTAAAAATTAGTATTGTTAAGGAAAAAATTTAAATATTTGAGGCAAAAAAATGAAAAAAGGATGTCAAATGAATGACAAAAGGATGGCAAATGAATGACAAATGATGGAAAAGAAATGACAAATGATAGGAAATAAATGATAAATAAAATGTAAATGGAAAAAAAGTAAATGCAAAACATACTAAATCATGTTGAGAAGAATATAAAACATGAATGATAAATGAAATATCTATGAAAGACAAATCTAATAAAGATATGAAATAAGGTAAAAAGTAAGCTCATGTAAGATAGGCATGAAATAATCAAACATAAGGAAGAATATTAAAGAATGTCAAATGAAATGTAAGTTAATATATAAGACAAACATGAGGAAGACATTCATAAAAAGAAACATGTAATAATGGCAAAAGGGTATGGACTCAGCTATCTACTATAGAAAGGTAGTGCAATAATGGAAAATTAAAGAAAAGAGTGATCCATAGTTACTCAAACATGTTTTGTGTCTAAAGATAGATAAAATTGAAACAAAGTAGTGTTAGCATGCTTTTAAGAGATGAAGAAGAAGGAATAAAAAAAGAGGTAAAATAGATTTAGAATCATAATTTGCTTATCAAGGGGGGAAATGAAATGGGTGGAGGGGAGAATGAATGAAAAACCAAGGTAGAGAGAACTCTTTACTAAATTCAAGACACTCAAATTAAGTTTGTCAAAACAAGATGACTTTTGACCTTAAGGAATATAAAAAACTTCTCTTAGCTACACAAGTCTTAAGTCAAAAAATAGAGTATATATATCATCTCATGAAGGCTATATTCATAAAACATAAAATGGACCTACCTCCCCATGACGTGTTCCCCACTCCTCAGGACCCCTTATAGAGTCGTCAATCTATTGTGAAGATTGGAAACTTTCATGAGAAAGTAGGTAGCACTATAAAAAAAATATTCCCTATTCTAATACACTGGCCTACTGCACCCTAAAGGACTTAAAATCTATGTGAAGATAAATTTGGAGTTTGAGCTTTGATTGGAGATAGGAGATGTGCATATAATCATGTCTTTTAGTGTGAATTTGAAATTTGAGATTTGTATGTTGCCTTTTAGATATCATTACCTTTAATTTAAAATGATTGAATTTTAACTCTTTTTTTTTTAAGATTCCTCCTCCATATAGATTTGGAAGACCAAACATGGCTGATAAAGATGACTTTCATTTGAAAACATGGGATAAGGTTGCTAAGAGAGATAAACTTCAAAGAGCATGGGATCTAAGAGTCTCATAAATCTAGGTAAAATAAAAGTGCTATCTTGACTTTGACCTTGTTTTATCGAATGTGGAGGTGAAAAAAAGGGGGAAATCAAGAGGAATGATATATAGAACAATTTAAATTACTTCAAATTGTAAAAAATGTGACAAATCATAAAAATGGATACAATGACATCAAAAGTGTGATTCCTTATCGTAAGAATAAAGGAAATAGAGGAAAAAATGCTAACATAGATTGTTATGCAACTTTCATCTACAAAAAGAAACAAAAGCTAAAATCTAAGAACAAGGATCATAAAGAACATGAAAAAATGGCAATTTTGTGAGTAACTATTGGTTCCTCTATGGTCTTATTCTATAACTCACAAAAGAGAAACCCAAGGGGTGCTAAAACAAAATTGACAAGTAAAAAGAAAATAAAAAAGAATGAGAAAAAAAATAGTAATTTTTTGAGGGTCTTCAGGTCCTATCCATAGTCTTATAAAGCAAATCATAAAATCAAAGCCTAGGGGGCACCAAATCAAAATTGGTAAATAAAGGGGGGTGTAAAAATTAATATAATGAAGACTATGATACATCAAGAGGTAAATGCTAAAGAAAGGGGCAAAAATGATCATAAATATAATAAGGCAAAGAATGACATAAAAGAACAAATGAGGAAAAAATTGAAAACAAATACCAAATATGATGTGTAAGAAAGCTAAAAGAACATAAAAAATAATAAAAATGAAAAGAAACAAAGAAACATGAGGCAAAAATAACAAGTAAAATCTATGTAAATGTATGTATCAAAGATGAGCATGTGAAAGAAAAGTATATAAGTCTTAGAATGTTTCTCGAAGATGAATGTGTTTGTTATTATGCATTGTTAAATGAGAGTGGGCATCACAAGATGCCCCAAAGGGTAAGTTAATCTAAGGATGGGAATCTCAAGATGCCCCAAAGTCAAAATAGACATGTGGATGGGTATCACAAGATGCCCCAACATGTGAGTTGGAGTGATGTAATATTGAACCATTAGAATGATTTGCATTAGGTTGATAGGTGCTTTTATAAATAGGTAAATGTGTGGGTTTGTTAGTTATTAAGGATGTTTTATGTGACATATGATGTATATGAAAGGTATGAGGAGATAGAGGAGGTAAAGAAAGACCATGTATGATATGATTTAGAGTAGGCAGTTAAACTAGGTACTCTTTTGGTTTATGTGACTTAAGAGGTTGAGGTTCAATAGATTCCACGATATGTTTATAGTTGTTCATGTTAGCTATCCTTTCCTTATTGGTGTAGGAAGAAGGATCAATTGTTGTTTGAATAAAATTAGAGGATGAGGTTTGTTCAATACGTAATTGATGTTGATGTGATTGTGGTGCTTGAGATTCAATTTAAGAATATTGAAGATAATCTTGATAACATTGTTTTGTGAGAGTTTCATGATTGAAATACGGACCAAGCAAGGAAGAGATAATAAATCTATGAAGATCATAATAATACTAATGAGAATGACATATAGTAGCATTCCACCAATAAAACTTATCATGATTATACCATTTAGGAGGAGGTTTAGAAGGATCAAAGTTTATGGGTTTAAATGGTGGCAATTTCATCATAAGTTGTTTTAAGCTCAAGGGAGGGTGGCTTAGATTAAAATTGGTTGAATTAGCTACTTCATTTTGAGGTTAGGGAGACTTGGATGAATAAATGGTATGAGAAGAAGATTGGAAGGATGTTTTAGTATTTGTTTGAGGTGTTTCAAATTGACTCATAAGAAATTCTTGTCTTTTTGCTCTGTCTAAGGCTTCTTCTAAAGTTTTAGGTGAAAAGATTCAAACTTTGTATTGAAGGGAAGGTTTAAGAGAAGTGATAAATAATTTTAAATGAGTATTTTCATTCATGTTATGGTCTAACTTATGAGTAAGAGACTTCAATCATTTGATAAAAGTATGATCAAATTCATTAGGAAGTTGCTTGGTATTGATAAAATGATTAAGGTAGTTTTCAAGAACGTAATCATGTTGGAATTCCTTCACTACAGCATTGACTAAATCCTCTAGTTGAGAGATGGAATGTCTAGGAAATTAGTTGTACCAATCAAGTACATCACCAACTAAGGTTTTATCTAAGATATTGGTGGTATCAAAGGTGTTAGTTTGGATCCATTCCTTATAGAGATTGCTAAATGACTTTAAAAAGATAGTAGGATATTTAGTCCCATTATATGTGATAGTTGGATAAATATTTCCAATATATATGGATATAATGAATGGAGCTAAATGTTCATTTTGAAGATGTTGAAGCATTTTTTTATTCATTGGAGGTTGAGGGATGATATTCCCATTGGCATCTCTAAGAGGAGGGACAAAATTTGGATTTTGTTGAGACATGTTGGCTTGAGGTGGTTGACTAATCATGTTGCATAAATGTTGTTTCACGGTCATCATTTGATATTGATTGGAAATTTTCATGATGTTCATTTGATTTATGATTGTGCAAGAAGTTGAGTTGCATCAATAGGTGGATTAGTATTTGTAAGAGGGGTATTAGTGTTGATAGGAAAATAATTTTTAGTTTTTATGGGAGGAATACTCTTTGTAGGTGGAGGATTCACAACATTGGTATTAGTTGTCTTAAGTGTGGTATAAAAATAAAGAAGCTTGTAAAAACTACCATTATTTTGAGGAGTATATATAGTATTATCATC
Source organism: Torreya grandis (assembly GCA_037957365.1). Lineage (NCBI taxonomy): Eukaryota > Viridiplantae > Streptophyta > Pinopsida > Cupressales > Taxaceae > Torreya > Torreya grandis. The sequence goes on from JARHVA010002741.1 coordinate 63,959, forward strand.
AATATTTTTGAATAATTAGGAACCATCTAGATTATCAATTTGATTGGTTTCAACCATGTTACTTTGGGAGGTAATAATGATAGGATCTCTTGTTATCTATGTAATAAAAGGATTGTGAACATTGGTCATAAGGCGTGGAATATAATGCGAGGTTCTAACATTGGATGTAGATGGGTTAATGAGTTTACAAATTATAAGTTTAGAAGGTGTAAAAGTGGTATAACATATATTATCATCATGATTTAGGATTTATATAATAGGATTCTCTAGATCTACTATATGGTATGGGGTAGATTTATAAGATTTAGAACCATGGGATGAAAATTTACACCATAAAGAGTTATCTTCTATGGTCGACAAATGAGGTAAGAGATAACAACCCATGTGCATTTGAAATGGGTTGAGACTATCAATAAATAATTTGATAAGAGTTTTCATTATGATTAGAAATAAATGAACAAAATTCAAAAAATAAAATATAATGAACTAGGTTGGAAAACAAAGAAGGCAAAAAATAGTATAGGGTCAATTGGGTTGACCTAGCACAAAAAACAAGACTAAAAAACTATACAAGTCGACCAGGTCAACCTAGTATAGATAAAAAAAAGTTGATAGAAAAAGAGAAAAAGCCTAAAAATTGTGCTAAGTCAACCAAGTTGACTTATTGTAGTGTACAAGGGTTGAAAAATATGTTAGGTCAACCAAGTCAACCTAGCACAGTAGACAAGGGTTGATTTTTTGTTTTGCCTATATCTTGAGTTCCACTTATCCATTTTACAAACCATAAAATATATTAGATTCATGACGATGAATAAAATGAAAATAATGAAGAAATAAGTGATAAAATGATGATGAAAATAAATGAAAGAAAATTGAACAAATTATGCAAGGATTTGTTTCACATCGGGTTCACCATAATGTATGCAATTAGGATTGCATGTTGCACGTGAATCAATCCTAGATCAAATAAGATAGATCACACCTAAAATTTTGATTTGGGAATGTAATTTTTAAGAAATATCATGACCAATATGAGGATTTTATAGACCTAATTAAGGGATCACTTGTATAATCTATCACAACACATCAAGTTAGGTAGGGTTCTAAAGCCTACATTTTAACATAATATAATAATAACCCTAAAAGATTTATATGGTTTCTATATTCACTTATGATATTAAAAAATAAATTAAACTAATCTAATAACAATAAAAGTAAACTAATCTAGTACTCACCAAAGCTTATGGCACAAAGTAGGGGTTAGAACAAAACAAGTAAATAAAAACTAGAATAAACATGTATATGAGACATATACTTATGTTAATGTATATGAAATCCTAATACATGAGAGATAATAATACATACTACATTATCTATCTACTCTTATAAAGGAGAAATAAAGTTAGGAATACTTACCTTTGAAGATGAACCTACTGAGTCTCCACCTCTCCTTTTGCCAATGGTGCTTTGCAAGAGATTATTGTGGCTTGTAAGGACAAATAAAATAAATCAACTCTAGGATATATGACCTACCTAAGCATCCAAAATACTTCTCCACAAGACAAGACCAGAGGTCCAAAAAAAGTATTGGACCCTAAAACTTTATTCTTAAAGTAAAATGGTCAATAAGTAAATGTTTATTCACACTTCTTTGATTAATTCAACTCTCTTTATATCAAATGGTTGGAAATGAACTTGTATATATAAGGGTAACCTACCTAGAACTTTAGACATGCCATTTGTGCTAGGTTGACCAGGTTAACTTAGCACATTATCGAGCAATTGCCTAAAGTCTATGCTAGGTAGGCCAGGAGGTAAATAAGCAAAAGAGTTAAAGTCACCTAGAACATTCTAGGTTGACAAAGTCAACCTAGCTTGTTGAGAAGGAAGCCTAAAAATCCATATAGATGATGTAGCTTATTGAATAATAAAAAAGGGAGATAAAGCAAGGAAAAGAGGGATAAAGCATATAAATTGATAGGAATGGTTAGGAAAGAGAGAAATAAGCTTAGGGTTCAAGGTTTTATGAGGTAAGAGTGTAGATACCAAGTGTAAAAAGAAACAAAAATATTACAAATCATCAAAGGTCTGCCCACCCCTTTCTCAATGTACCCCTTAAAGTAGGCACTCAGAGAGATTGAGACTCGATAGGTTCCTATAAGATATGAAGTGTTAAGAATTAATAAAAGTGTGAAAATATTATGTGTATACATAAGAAATACCAACCCTTTAGTACATGGATTTTTTTTGGATAAACATCTCCTTCCTCCTCTTCCTAGATAGGTTAGGTGGTCTCTTCTAATTTTGAAATCTGAATGACTTCATCATCATCAGAGCTCCCATCATCTTCCATAAGAACATCATAGTGTATGCATGCACTATGGTAGGAGGACCAATTTTTTGGTCTACTATTGTAGTCTTTTATAAAATAAAAAGATCTTCTACTTACATTGGATGGAGGTAATGAAATTGATATTGTACCTGAATGGCTTTTATGAAATCCATGGTCCAAGTATCTACTGAAAACATTATCACAAATGTTAAAATTAAAGGATCCAAATCATGCAAATGCAAATATAAAATAGCTACTTTAAAAGGTCTAAGACTAACAGTGACTCTATTATGACTCTTTTAAATCCTATGATTGAAATCTATAATTAGCTCGAAGAGTTTTTTCTTAATCATAATAAGTTCTTTCAATAAATCATGAGGGTTAATCCCAAGACCAAACTAGGGAAAGAAAATATTTTCAAAATCATTATAATTATTAATATAATTATGTTTTAAGTAAGATAACTAATCATTTTCCACCTCCTTTATAGTAAAAGGAAATAGGTTGCATTCTACTTCTTCAAATTTGACTTTTATAACATGCATAGTAGACTTATAGTCAACCAAATTCTCTTTGACAGTCCTTTCATGATCATTTTAAAACTTTAGGAAGAAATTAAAGAGATATTCAAGAAGGTCATTCTAAATTCCTAGGATGTTTATGACTAACTCACCAAACCAAGACATGAGGGAAACCATAAAGTTTAGTGTAATATAATAAGATTTAAAAAGTTTGAAAATATGCATATTGATCTCATCCTTAGTTTTTTGATATTTTTTCATGGTAATATAATGATCCAAAAGGATTTGACCCAAGTCTACTTCAACACACCATTGAGTTAAAATTTGAAACCAAATTGGTTAGACAAAGGCAAAGACCCATAAATCCAAAACTTGACCCTTTAATGAGGACTAAGATTCATAAACTCATAGAATCAAACATCATATTTACAATCAAACATTCAACTTAGGCGGAAAACCTTTTTCTAGTACGGAATAAGAATGATGATATTAGAATTTGTGTTGAATTTTAAGATTTAAACAAGGATTCTCTTAATGATAACTATCTATTTCCATCCATGGATTAAAGTTTTCATCTAGTTACTAGTTTAGAGAGGTTATCTTTTTTGGATGGCTATAGTGGATACAATCATATTTTGGTTAAGGAAGAAGACCAGTTCAAGACAACCTTCACTACTAAGTGGGGTGTTTTTGAATATAGAAACATGCCATTCAAGGGTCATGGATATGGAATTCCAAGGTATTATTAACAAAGTTATGTTTTTATATTTGGATGACATAACCATTTTTTCAAAGAGTGCAAGTGAGAACATGATCCATCTCAAAAAAGTTTTTGAAGGTGTAGGCAATTTGGGGTGTCTCTTAACCCCAAAAGTGTGTCTTATTGGTACATGAAGGTAAGCTTCTTGGATATGTGGTTTCAAAACATTGTTTAATTATATATCCTACAAGGATTTATTCAATTTTTTAATATCTCCTTTCCTAAACATAAGAAGGCATTACAAAGTTTCCTAAGAAAAATTAATTTCATAAGGAGGTATATTTTAGATTTTGCCATTTTAGAAAATCCACTTACATCCATTCTTAATAATATTAAAATTTTTAGTTGGTATAAGGAAGGGATGAATATTTTTTAGAAGATAAATCAATAAATATCTAGTGCTATTACATTCATAAACCTAGATTTCTCAAAATATTTCATCTTGTACACTTATGCTAATGTGCACACCATTTACGGTATTCTTATGTAATAGAATCATAAGGCTTTAGAACAACCAATAAACTTATTTAGTAAAGGCTTGGAGGAATATTCTAAGAGGTATTTTTCATTAAAAATAGTCTTTTAATAAGTAGGTCTCTTAAGAAGTTTAGATACTTGTTATCTAATAATAGAATACATCTAATGATTACCCATCCAAGTATCAAAGTGTTCCTTTTGAACAAGGATATAAATGAGGAGAAGGTTGGTTGGATAACAAGAGTGATGGAGTATGACATGTAAATAAATGTGACAAATATAATTAGAGGCAAGGGACAATGTAAACATCTAGCTCAATACTTTCAAGAGACTAAGGAGGTGGTTTTAATGTTGAATGATAAAGAGTTGCATCTAATCATACCTCATCTTCTATCTTGTTTCATGATTTGGTAAGGTATCTTCAAGATGGTTATTATCCTCCTAATTTAAGTGCTTAAATAAGAAGATATTTCATATTTCAAACCATTCAATTTATTCATGTTGATGGTGTCCTTTTCAAGAAACACATCAATGGTATGTTACTAAGGTGTATAAAACCAAACCAAACTCAAAGGTTGCTTGAAGATTTATAGTATGGACATGGTGGAGTAAATTTATCATCATCAACTATATCCCTTAATATCATTATATTTGGGTAACATTGAAAAAGCATATTCAATAATTATCATGTATGGGTTAGTAAATGCAAGCAATGTACTATGTTTGTAGGAAAAGTGAGACTTGCAGCCTTACCTCTCCAACCAATTTTAGTGGATAAGCCTTTTATCCAATGGGGGTTGGACTTAAATGTCTTTATTAACCCTCCTTCAAGCTTAGGTCATAGCTAGATCCTTACTACCATAGATTACTTCACAAGATGGATATAGGTAGTATCATTGAAAGAAACAAATGAATCTAGTGTACTATATTTTTATGAAGGTTTGCTTATGATATTTTGGGTTCCCTCCACCATCATTTAAAATAATTCCATAGATTGTTTGGAATCTCAGATCAGTCATTAGGATATTTAACATGGTTTTTATCTCAACACTTCATCAAAATACTATCCACAAGGCAATAGCCTTACTTAGTCCACCAATAAGAACCTACTAAATATCATAAGAATAACTATTGAAGATAATCATAAATCATAGCATTTGAAGTTAAACTCAGATCTATGGGTTGATAGGATCACATAGAAAAGGTCAATAGCCAACTATCCATATAATATCAAATGATTTTAACTACTTCACATCTTAATTAAGATAATCATATGAAAATAGACACATTAACATTCCTATCTCTAATAACAAGCTAAATCTAAAGACTTAGAGACATCAGGTGACAAAAACAAAATCAAATTCTATATTCACCATTTTAAAAATGTTAGGTTACAATCAGTCTCTAGGCAAGCAGCTAAGGACAAATGCAATAAGAAATAAGTAAGCACACTCCTATCATTATTTTGATAGTGTTTTAGCATAAAAAATCATGATCCATTAAAATAATAATTCAATCTACTTAAATAGGCAATTCATGAACCTCATAGCCTTGACATCCATCTAGCCCACTAACATAGTGGTTACAAATGCTTAATGAATATTTGGAGACACAAATCAGATTCACCATTCTATGATAGATATAAAGGGAAACCCATTATTTTATTTGAACCATGATTCTCTAATATACAAATCATTTTTATTTTAGTTCACCATTGTTTTTACATGGACCTATGCAACTTGTTCTATCAATTTCCTAAGTGCAAAGTCCCATCTTGATTTTTTTAAATATTTTGATGGTTAGATAGGATGTCAAATTTATGCTCATATAATTTTGATGTGGATGTTGATGTGCCCTATTCTTTTATGTCCTTTCCACGCATCTTATTCACTTTTCCACTACTTGGCTTGGGGCTTTAGGTATATGTTAACTATTTTTTTCTAAGGTGAAGTGAGATTTTTCCACATGGAATCATCTTACCAATCTATTACTTTGACACATTGCTATGTTTGCATGGAACATCATAGGGTTATATGGAACTTTATGTGATAGCAAGGTAGAAATATGATTCCTCATGAAATAATCCCACTAACCCACTCATCTAGAGGCTACTAATTTTGTACATACCCCTTTGAGATAATGAGGTAGTGGAATGATGACACATGGAAAAAGCCTACTAACTTGCTCACTTGGAAAGTAATATTTTTGTATAGACCCCTCTAAGATAGAGAGGTAGTGGGATGATATCATGTGTAATCATAATGCTAACCTTCTCAACTAAATGTTGTTACTTTTATAAACCCACCGACCAACTTTTAAAGAAAAATGACTAAGTCTCATTGGGCAGACAAGTGACATGTGGCTTCAGGCAAAGCTAAAGAATAAATTAAGTGTCAAAATATTTTTTATATGGATAAGAGAAGCATCGAGTATCTGTAGGTAGAGGAATATAAGTCTAGTCAGTAAATTTAATTTCAAAATGTAATGACTAAGTTAAATTCTAAGAACATGACTAAGGTAAAGAGCTGAGTGAAAATGCAAAAACCTATAACTTATCCTAAAAGGAAATAAAATATTTTCCATTACTAAATCTGACTCAGTCCATTTTTAGAAAATTAATTAATTAAAATGATGAATCTATACAAACACTTAGCCATTTTAAGTCCAAAGGAAGTAGAAATGGATTAAATTGCTTAGGAAAAGGAGTAAAAAAAATCTAAAATGAAGTAGAGACCAAACTAAACAAGAGTTCCCCACTTGCATATATAAATGGGGTGTGTTGAACCCAATAAATGGTGATGTCTCTAGGGAAAATGTTTCAAGTCATTCAAAATCTCGAATGCAAATCTTTGGTCAAATCACTTTAAAATTTAGACTACAAATCTTCACACCTAAACATAAGCATAAACTATAAACAAAATCAGAAAGATGAAATCACTAAAGTATACCTCAATATATGGAATACTAATTTTTAATTATATTTTAGGCTATCAATGTGTTTAAGTGATTAATTCTTCATATTTTTGTGAATTTACATCAATAATTTAGACTTACCTAAGTCATCAAAACTTCTGAGAAGGAAATTATTTTGGTTATTTATCTTAGAGAGGAATGGCATGGGCATTGCTTGAATACCATATATGCATTATATCCCTAATAGATATAATTATGGTCCCACTCAAGGCCTTGATCTAATACAATCCAAGTCGTAAATCCTATGGTGGAGTTACCCAAACCACCCTTTTAAGGAAGACTTGGATTTTGCATTTAAAGTCAATTTACATTGATATTTTATTATGAAAATATTTTTGTAGTCTTTTCCATTAAGGGTTGGGGACCAATCCATGGACATGTTGACAAACTCATACCACTCATTATTACCAAGATAAAATTAAACTAATTTAGTGTTTTCATTTTTCTTTTAAATGTTCAATTAATTTCATGTGATGGATTCAACAAGAAAATGAAATTGTTCTAAAATCCATAGGTTTTATTTCAAATCACTAGCCTTCACAACTCAAAAAAAGCACAAAAATAAAGTGAAATAAATTGTGTAATTATTCAATTATGACTCTTCACTTTCTAAATTTTAAGGCTCAAACAACTCTTTCCATTTTGCATCCACCATTTTAGGTTCCTTATCCCACTAATGCAAAGAAAAAGGGGATTCCATTTATTCTAATATTTTGTTCAATGCCTTTTATTTTTAGAATTGAGCTTAACTACTATAAAGGGATGCCAAAGATAAGTAACATGTAAGAATGCTGAAACAAAACCAAAATAAGAAAATCAAAAAATAGGAAACCTACTCTAATCCAAGCCTATATACAAATAGGAATTTATTCTAGAAAATAGGGAAACTATTCTGAAGAAACAAAATGTAGAAAGCAGGATCTAACTAGAGCATGTGAAGGTAGAAAACATCAAACTATACACACTAATCTAAAAAACACAATCCCAAAAAAATTATGAGGGTGGGTTTGGAAATATTGTACAACATGACTTCCACTTACTATCAGTAACAAGGTCCTTCCAATCATTATCCTGAGGAAGGTAAGGACATCCTTTTACTCAATAAAAAATTCCTTGAGTTTCTTCCCTATGAAGCCAAGGAAAATTGTAAGCATGTTTTCAAAATAATCACTTCCTTTAGTTATAAAATCATAATAAAGATGAGAATTGGAAGCAATTACCTCAAAATATTTCCAAATGAAATCAATGGGTTCATTTACCTGAAGCTTAGTGGTTGTGAAATTTTGAACAAGAGGTTTAAGGTATACCAACCCTTTAGTGCATGGATTATTTTTAGGTAAGCATCTTATTCGTCCTCCTCCTACATAGGTTAGTGGACTCTTCTAATTTTTTGCATGGACTATGGTAGGAAGACCAATTTTTTGGTCTTCTTTTGTAGTCTTTTAGAAAATAAAAATATATTATACTTACCTTGGATGGAGGCAATATAATTGATCTTCTAATTGAATGGATTTTATGAAATCCATGGCCCAAGTATTTACTTTAGACATTCTCACAAATATTACAATTAAAGGATCCAAAGCATGTAAATACAAATCTAAAGTAACTAATTCAGGAAGTCTAAGACTAAAAGGGACTCTATTAAGACTATTTTGAAACCTAAAATTGAAATCTCTAATATCTCAAAGTGTTCTTTATTAATCATAATTATTTCTTGTAATAAATCATGAGGGTTAATCCCTAGACCAAACTGGAGCAAGAAAATATTTTCAAAACCATTCTAGCTATAATAGAATTAGGCTTTAAGTAGGATAACTAATCATTTTCCACCTTCTTTAGAGTAAAAGGAAATAGTTTGTGTTGATGCAGTGGATTTCACCTAGGGTAGGAAGCCGAGCTCCCACCTTTCCACATGCAATAATGGAAACTCCCCTCTCACCTATGGGATTGGTGAAGCTAGAGGGGAGAGTCTCTAGGTAAGGGCTAGCTCCCTCTTATGCATCTGAGTTGTTCCAATAAGTGCTAATATAGGTATATAAATATATAATAAAAAAGGGGGGGTGAAAAGGGAGAAGGATTACAAGAAAACAAATCTACTCTAAAAAGAGGTGATGCACCAAATGATTTGACCTACTCACACTCACACTTGAAGTCAGACAAACATATACGTACACTTCAAACTAGCAAAAGAACTAGGCTACAGGAAGTTTAATAGGGTGGCTTTAATGGAACACACAAAAAATAGAGACTCACCAAAAGTGCTATAGAAAGGCACATTGTATAGTAGCTTCTTCTATCTCTACACTTCCAAACATAACTCTCCTTATCTCCTACAAAATGGCACCTTATAGACACTAGGTGTGTTGGTGTTAAACATGTGGGAGCATTAAGAAGCAATGACTAAACACAAACTAACACTTAGACACACACAGAGGTATCTAACCAAAATAGAGGTAAAAATGCATTTATTGATTTTAGGTGAAAATTTACCAGGGCTTTGCCTTACAAATGTGGAAAATGATCCTTTTCAAATGACAAGTCTACAATATATAGAGGAAGAAAGGAGGCCTTTTGGTGCCCTTTTTACAAGTGACCCATGTGCTTCCTAAGCATTGGGATGAGGAAGGCGCATGAAGATAATGTTGTGTCAACTCCAATCAGGATTCAAAATTATGAGCCACCCTGTTTGCTTGCTCATCAATGCATATTAAAGAAAAATAGGTCATGCCATTCACTGTTGGTGCCTCTTGATGATCGCATGGTAGGTACTGTGCCAACCACTGGAATAACTTCTTAAACTGACACTTTCCTACACCACTTGGATCACTTCATCTACTTCTGTGCTTGGCCATTTTGCCTCCTTTATCTCCTTCATCCCTCGAGCTATCTTTTACTACTCCTTTGGCTCTTTCACTGAGAGTGCATCCACTTTTTACATGTGTCATATTCCACTACTTTGAAGCTTAGGAGTCACTTTGAAATGTGGGCGTCGACACATAGTGGCTTCTGCTGACCTGACAATGGGGTGTGGCAACATCCGCTTATCTCAAAGAGTCCTTTGAGAGTGAGGTAAAAGTTGACATGTGGCCACTTCCACCTATTCCTTCTACTTAACTTAGAGGTTTTGGAAGTATTTCTTGAGATTTTTGTGGAAAGTGACACGTGGCCACTTCCACAGAACCTTTAGCTACTTTAGAAAAACTTTAAGGACCCTTTTTTGGTTCTTACAGACGCTGACACTTGGTAGCTTCCACTACATTTAGCAACTCATTCAAGCCCACCACAGTCTTTTCTTTCAATAATGAAGCAAAAGGAGAAACCCATGGATGTTGAAAATTATTAGCTTCCACTGAGCCTTGCAGGGAACACGTGCCACATTTTATTGCTCCTAAAAAGCATGTCAAAGTATTTTGCAGTTACCACTTGGTGCCTTCCATGCTCTGGCTTTCTTGGTGTAAAATTTGACATTTGCACACCAGTCATCACTTGAAAACCCAATGGCTAGTTTGCATGCTTAATTTTGATGGTTTTCAAGATGTCATCATCCTTGGCAAAATTCATCAAGCCTTTTCTGCAGGATATTTTCCCATGGACATTTTCTGTGAACAATTTTTCCACAGACAAAAATTCCATGAGAATCATCTCAATCCCTTGTCCTCTTCTTTCGTGCTCTTTGGATTTTATTTATGCTAGTGCCCTTCCTCGAAATCCCTTCAAACCTTTTGTTCAAAGGAATTCCTTTGAACAAAAGTCTGAAAGAATTTGGCCTCAAGCAAAATTCTAAAAACTTACCCTTCGATTGCCTTTGAAATGCTCCTTGCCCTCTGCAAGAGCTTTTTGACTTAGAGCTACCCTCTGTAAGGGCACCTACCCTTCAGCTTTGGGACACCCCCTTGAACCAAGCTATTAAACCAACCCATTGAACCAAAAATGGTTCAACGGTTCAATGATTCAACACTACATGCTGAGCCTTTGTTGAACTAAGATGATGAACCATTTGTTTAAACCAATCATTGAACCAGTTCAATGGTTCAACACCATGCATCAAGCCCTTTAAACCATTTTCTTTGAAATTTTCTCACTTGAACCAACCATTGAACCTAGCATTGAATCGAAAGATTAAACTAACACGTTGAACCAACACATTAAACTAATGCATTGAACTAGTCTATTGAACTGGTTCAATGGTTTAACATTTCATGCTGATGAACTTGTCGATGAGCTGATTGTTTGAACTAATCCAATTAAACCAAGGCCGATGAACCTAGTGGTTGAACCAAATGATGAACCCACCAATTGAACTTAGGCTGATTGAACTAAGGCTGATTGAACCAGGCAATGAACTAATGTGTTGAACCAAGCCAAAGTGTTGAACCAACTGAGTTGAACCAAGTGATAAACCAAGACTGATTGAACTTGCCATTGAACTGAAGTGATGAACTGAAGCTCGATGAACTCATGCAACTTGAAATTGACTGGCTCCAAATAGTAAGGGAAGAAGGGGACTGATTTTGGCCTATTAGACCCAAAAATGGTCAACAAATTGGTGAATCTTAGGAGAAGCATGCCTACTATGCTTAGAAGCCAGTTGCCTCAAAATCCATTAGGCACGGGGTCAAATTGTAACTTAAATATCAGCAATAACTTTGATAAATCTAGAACCAAACATGAAGATTTACCTCAAAAGGAAATGAAAACACACACAAAACTAAGAAAAATACTAACATGTGTAGAAAGCACTTAGGGAAAATAGGAGAAAAGTAAGGGAAAATATACACATGATGGATAAGGGGCTCAGTGCTCATGCTTAAGATGTATCCCATTAATTAGGATATATAGTTCTTCACCATCCAACCTGGAGTGTTGGAATGCATTATTCTACTTACACTGAGTGATTATGTACGGGCCACTCCATAGGGCATCAAACTTCACATGCTTTCTAGGCTTAGCTCAGTTGTCATCCCATTTCAAGATAATGTCTCCTTTAGAGAAACCTTTTGATGAAGATTTCTTGTCAAAGTGTCTCTTCACTTGTTATTGGTGGCTAGTCATAGAAGCCATAGCTTGGTCCCTTACCTCTTGGAGTTCCATCAGCTCACATAGCCTAACCTCCATGTTATTTCCTTCTTCTAATTGTAGCTGGTGAGTGAGATCTAAGGCTAACAACTCGAGTGAAATGGGGAGCCTAGCTTCCCTTCCATAGATGAGCGTGTATGGTGAGTTACCAATTGCCCTCTTTGAGGTGACCCTATCTACCCACAGGGTTGTTTTCAACTTGGCATGCCAAGTCCTCTAATTTTCCTCCATGGTCTACTTGATGATCCTAATCAGGTTCTTATTTGTAGACTCACCTAGTCTATTCCCATATGAGTAGTAATTAGATGAAGTGTTGAGATATATACCATATCTCAGTGCCCATTCACTTGTTTTGGTTCCCAAAAAAGCTAATGCATTATCTAAGATTATGGTTGCTAGAACCCTGAACCTCATCACCAGGTCTTCATAAAAAACCAAGACCACATTTTCGTTGGCCTCCTTCAGAGCAACAGCCTCTACCCATCTTGTGAAATAATTGGTGGTGGTCAAGACCCACTTGTGTCTAGCATTAGAGGGAGGATTAATCATCCTTATGAAGTCCAAACCCCACTACATGAATGGCTACTCCACCTAAATAGGTTGTAAAGGCATGGCAGCCAACCATTGCTTCCCATCAAAAAGCATGCACTTCTAGCACTTTCTTATCTAGGCATGGGTGTCCCTGAAAAGAGTAGGCTAGAAATAGCTAGCTCTCATTATTCTTGCTATAGTAGCCCTAGGAGAAAAATGACCACTGATTGGTCCATCATGGAACTTAGATAGCACCCTATCAGCCTGACTTGAGTTGAAGCATCTTAAAAAGACTCCTGAGAGATCCTTCTCGAACACCACTCCATCAATCAAGGCATAAAGGAGACATTGGAGTCTAAAATACCTTCTCTTGGTCCTATCAAGTGAGTGAAAGCACTCACCAGTGAGAAGGAAACGCCTCACGTCTGATGTCCAATCCTTCATGATAGTTGGTTCTTCTATTGTAGCTGCATCAAGGATTAGCAAACTATCCTCATTTAGTTGCTTAAAGTCTGCAATGAGGTGTTCACATAGGCCTCTCCCTCTTACTAGTTTCATGATCTTGATATCTACATCATATTCCATCACCTTAGTGATCCACCCTACTCTCTTCTCATTTAGATCTCAGTTGATCAAGAAAACCTTGATGTCAGGATGTGGAACCATGAGGTGGATTCTGCTATTAGACAACATGTGTCTAAATTTATTTAGACTCCATCTGACCGCCAAGACTTGCTTTTCCACATATGTGTATCTAACATCAAAACCTTCTAGGCCTTGCCTAAAAATACAATTGGCTATTCAAGGTTATCATCACTTGCTTGGGTAAGCATGGCAGAGATTACCTCTTCATTGCCAAAGGTGTAGAGGTTGAAATCTTTGGTGAAGTTGGGGCTGATCAAAGTAGGAGCTTGGGCTATGGCCTGCTTAATTTCTTCAAAACTATATTTTCTCTGTACTTTCCATGTAAACTCGTCACCCTTCCTTAGCATAGAGGTTAATGGCTTGACCATCTCCACAAATTTTGGGATAAATATCCATATGAAATTTATCTTACCAAAGAAGCTTTGTAGGCCTTTTTTGTGCTTAGGTAAGGATAGCTCTAGGATGGAGCGAACTCTCTCTAGATCAATATCCAAACCCTCCAAAGAAACAATGTGACCAAGGAGCTTCCCCTCATGGACAAAAAACATGCATTTCTTAGGATTGAGAGAGATACCAAACTCTCTACACCTCTCAAAGATTTGCCTTAGGTGATTCATGTGTTGGTCCACCTCCTTGGAGAAAATTGTCACATCATCAAGATATACCAGTATAGTCTTATTCATCAAGCCTTGAAAGGCCATGTCCATAGCTCATTGGAAAGTGGCACCAGCATTGGAAAGTTTGAAAGGCATTTTCCTGTAAGCAAACATTCCCCACTTGGTTGTGAAGGTTGTTTTGTGTTGGTCACAGTCTTGCACCAAAATCTGGTTGTATCCTGAATACCCATCCAGGGGGAGAAACGCTCGTTGCCTGTCACCATCTAAAGGATCTACTCCATGCTTGGGAGTGGATAATGGTCTTTTAAAGAGACTCTGTTGAGATCTCTAAAATCAATTCATAGTCTGATCTTCCCATTCTTTTTTTGGATAGGAACAAGATTTGCTAGCCTAGAAGAGTGTTTGATTGGAAATATTATCCTAGATTCAATCAATTTGGTGAGCTCCTTGCACATGAGAGGCTAAATCATTGGGTTGATAGGCCTCTATTTCTACTTGGTTAGTTTGGCACCTTCTTCTAGCTCAATGGTATGCTAGGCCAAACTTGGGTCAAAACCCTTCAAATCAATATACTCCCAAGTGAAGATATCGGCAAATTCTTGGCACAACAAGATGAAGGCCTGCCTTTCATGCTTCATGCACACTTTCCCAGGTGAAAGCAGCTTGTCTTTGAATATTTCCACCTTCTCATGGTGCTCCTCCTCTATTTTAATGCATGCCTTATCACTTCTCAATTGGTCATCTCCATTGAAGATACTCTCTAGAGTGACCAAACCTTTGGGGAGCTTATTGTTCTTCAGCTGAACAATTTGGCTACCATATTGTTGTTGTAGCTTCACCTAGTTGTTTGTAGTGAATTTCACTTCTTATTGTAGAAAGAGTGTTATTTGTTGATCACTATTGAAAACCTACCAGTTGGTGATGTTGTAAAGTACAGAGGGCCAGATCACTACTTTCAAGTGACGTGAGCTATGGTCTTAGCCTATTTCCTTAGCAATATCGAACTGGGCACCGACTATTGCCAGCCTATCTACTTGCTTGTTCTATTTTCTAGGGATGGAGGTAATGTTGAAAGTGCAAAAAATTTCCACTAAGTCCCATACCCTATGTTTATAGGACTTTAGTAGAGAATTCTTCATCAAATTTTGGCCTCTTACCTAGTTGACAATTAGCTCATTGTCACCAAACACTTGCAGATCTTTGATCCCTCTTTTCCTCACCCACTCCAAGCCATGGATGAGGGATTCATATTCTACAACATTACATGTGCAAGAAAATTGGAACCAAAAGGCTAAAAAATACCTCTCTTTTGAAGGAGAGACCAACACCACTCCACTGCCAACTCCTAACTTACTCCTTGAATCATCAAAGAATAACTACCATAGACCTGAGTTCTCCTAGCTAGCTTTCATTAGATTTGGTACAAAATTACCCTCTTCATGTATGTAATAAACTCTAAGGCCTACTTCCTCTATGAATTTATAAGGATCATGCTAGAAGTTGTCACTTCCCCACTCATCTAAGAGAAAGTTTGCAACTCCTTCAAGGGCAGAGGATGAAGAGTAGTCTACTTGGAACTCCTCCTAGTCAATGATGGCATAGCTAACATTTACTGCCTTTAGTGAGGAGGGTTCTAGATGATCTCTGTGGAGTGGCTTGGATTCAATCTTGACTTTAGTCCCATACTTGGTTCTAAAAACTAGATAAGACCAATTTGCTGCTAAGTAGCCACCTATCTTGGCTGTAAAATCCCTGGATAAGCAGATGGCAAAGTAGGGAGGGACATCTACCACTACCACATCATTAAGAACTAAGAAAGTTAGTCAAGCATGTAGTGTCAAGATCAAACCTCTTACCACCCCAATTGTCTTTACTGGGGTTCCATCCAGCTACAAAACTCCCTCGGTCATTTCTTTGTATTTCAAGCCCAGCTTGTTAGCTATGCATTTGGGCATTATCGAGGTGCTTGCTCTGCTATCAATGATGTAATTATGTACCAAGAAATCTCTTATGACTAGGGACACATAAAAAGGAGGGACCTTCTCTTCCTTCTAGGTCTGATCTAAGGTGGAGGGCTGTCCATTCATCATCAAAATGTTATCAATTCTTGATGGGATAGCTCATTCATCTAATTCATGTAGTTCCTTTTGTAGCATGTCTTTCTACCCTGGTATTGACAATGAATCCCACAAGGAGATTTTCATGTGTAGCTTCTTCATTTGGTCAACCACATTGACTCAAGGGTTGCCTTCCTTCAAAATTTCTTAGGAATTATGTATAACCTGAGGGGCAGGCTAAGGAGATGGAGGTACAATCGATGGTCTAGAACTTGGGACCTTTTGATTTGTGTGTGATGAAGAAGGCATTGTTAACACTTGGGCAGTAGCCTAAGTTTCTTCCATCACCCTTATTTTGAATCTTGTGTTGGTTACAACACAGTCAACCTGATTATTTGTAGCACCCACATAATTAACTGAATAGAATTCTCCTTCCAAATGATTCATGAGGGTGGAGTCAGGCTGGGCCTGACTGCTATTAGTGCTAGGTTGCATTGGAGCTTCAAAGACTTGGGAATGGGTAGCTACATGATTGTCTTGTACATTTGGGTAATAATCCATCATTTCATTTGTATAAATAGCTTACTCTTGACCATATCCCAAAGTTGAACAACTTGGATGTTCCTACACCATATTGTTTTAAACGGGCACCATGACCTTAGATGATGAAGGGGAACCCAAGTTGTAGCCTTGAAAAGGTCTGGTCTGACTAAGTTGACCCTATCCTTGATTGTAATTTTGGAAAGGGAGTCTAGGAGCTTAGCCATACTTCTAGTACCCTTGGTTTGGTCGGTTGCTTTGAGCTTGTTGCCTTTTAAGAGCCATAAGCTCATTTGACATACTTTGCAATAGACTCTTAACTTCATGAAGCTCATTAGATGAAGTAGTAGTTGGTTTCTCTATGCTAGGTAGAGGAGCTAATGTGGGAGCAACAGTCTGAATTAGAGGTAGCATTTTAGGGAAAAGTGGCATATGGGGCCTAGGAGCTATTTTCTTAACTTGCACTAAGCAATTTTCGACTGCTATAGCTATATCATAGGCAGCAGGTAGCACATGTCCTCCCATGGATTATATCAAAATAGTGATATCACTATTTAATGCTCTTAATTAATATAAGAAAGCATAGCTAGTAGTCAATCTGACCAGAATAGGGATTCTATCCCATGTCTTCTGAAATTGAGTGTTAAAATCCTACATGTATTCATGTGGGGCTCTTTTCATGGTAGTCAACTACTCAGCAAGTGAGAGGTGGTCACTCTTTTCCCCAAAACGATCCATCAAGTGAGTACCTAATTCATTCCAGGAATGGATTGAATTTATAGCCAAAATCCTATACCAGTCAAGATCTTTACCCTTGAGAGACAATGCTAGCAATCTGTTTGCGATATTTTTATTAGTGATATTGTGAATATTATAGAGGTTGGAAATATTTATGATGTGATCAATGACTATAATGGGCCCCTCTCCATCAAAAGAAGGCACATTTTTAAGGGCTGCTCTTGGGATTGGGTCATAATGTGGGAGATTCAAGGGACTATGACCATTGAAAGTGACAAAGGGCAATGCCATAACTAGGACGAGATGTAACTATAGCCCTGCTGCATATGCATTCCTTACAATAAGTCTGGGAAGGTGGTTTGTTGAATAAGGATGGGTCCTCTCAAACCTCAGTCTTTTTGATAAGTTTAAAGGAAATTCAACAAATTTGAAAGGGACACCCTTAGAGGTAGATCGTGTGGTGACTTTAGGCATAAGAAGTTAGACTGGTCTTTGATTAGGAAATGAAGTTCTTACCAGTGGAGTCACTAGATTCTGAAAATGGTTGATTTTCTATAACAAGACTAGCATTAATCTTGAAACTTTATTGAGAGTAAAAATAAGTCCCATCGGGTGCACCAAAAACTATTGACGTAGTGGATTGCACCTAGGGAAGGAGGCTGAGCTCCCACCTTTCCACACGCAATAATGGAAACTCCCCTCTCACCTGTGGGACTGGTGAAGCTAGAGGGGAGAGTCTCTAGGTAAGGGCTAGCTCCCTTTGATGCATCTAAGTTATTCCAATAAGTGCTAATACAGGTATATAGATATATAATAAAAAAGGGGGGGTGAAAAGGGAGAAGGATTAAAAGAAAACAAATCTACTCTAAAAATAAGTGATGCACCAAATGATTCAACCTTCTCACACTCACACTTGAAGTCAGACAAACATATATGCACACTTCAAACTGGCAAAAGGACCAAGCTACAGGAAGTTTAACAGCAAGGCTTTAATGGAACACACAAAAAATAAAGACTCACCAAAGGTGCTATAGAAAGGCACATTATATAGTAGCATCTTTTGTCTCTGTACTTTAAACACAACTCTCCTTATCTCCTACAAAATGGCACCTTATAGACACTAGGTGTGTTGGTGTTAAACTTTTGGGAGCATTAAGAAGCAATGACTAAACATAGACTAACACTCAGACACACATAGAGGTTTCTAACCAGAATAGAGGTAAAAATGTGTTTATTGATTTTAGGTGAAAATTTGCCAGGGCTTCACCTTACAAATGTGGAAGATGGTCCTTTTCAAATGACAAGTCTACAATATATAGAGGAAGAAAGGAGGCCTTTTGGTGCCCTTTTTACAAGTGACCCATGTACTTCTTGAGCATTGGGATGAGGAAGCCACCTAAAGATAATGATGTGTTAGCTCCTGTCAGGATTTGAAATTATGAGCCACCCCATTTGCCTACTCATCAATGCATATTGAAGAAAAATAGGTCATGCCATTCAATATTGGTGCCTCTTGATGATCGCATGGTAGGTATTGTGCCAACCACTAGAATAAATTCTTAAATTAACACTTTCTTGTGCCACTTAGATCATTTTGTCTGCTTCTGTGCTTGGCAATTTTGCCTCCTCTATCTCCTTCATCCCTTGAGCTATCTTTTACTACTCCTTTGGCTCTTTGGCTGAGAGCACATATACTTTTGACACATGTCATAGTCTGCTACTTTGAAACTTAGGAGACACTTTGAAACATGGATGTCAACACATGGCAGCTTCTACCAAGCTGACAATGGGGTGTGGCAGCATCTGCTTATCTCAGAGATTCCTTTTTAGATTCAGGCAGAAGTTGACACATGGATACTTTTGCCTATTCCTTTTGCTTAACATAGAGGCTTTAGAAGTATTTCTTGAGATTTATGTGGAAGGCAACACATGGCTACTTCTATAGAACCTTTAGCTACCTTAGAAAAACCTTAGGGACCCTTTTTTGGTACTTGTAGATGCTGACACTTGGTATCTTCCACTATATTTAGAAACTCCTTTAGGCCCACCATAGTCTTCTCTTTGAATAATGAAGAAAAAGGAGAAACCCATAGATGTTGACACTTGTCAGCTTCTACCGAGCCTTGCAGGAAACATGTGGCACATTCTACTACTCCTAAAAAGCATGTCAAAGTATTCCATAGTTGCCACTTGGTGCCTTCTATGCTCTGGCTTTCCTAGTGTAAAATTTGATGTTTATGTGCCTATCATCGCTTGAAAACCCAATGGCTAATTCATGTGCTTAATTTTGATGGTTTTTTGGACGTCAACATCCTTGGCAAAATTCATCGAGCCTTTTCTACAGGCTTTTTTCCCACAGACATTTTTTCTAGACAATTTTCTTATAGACAAAAAGCCCATGAGAATCATCTCAGTCCCTTGTCCTCTTCTTTTATGCTCTTTGGCTTTTCTTTATATTGGCACCCTTCTTCTGAATTCCTTCAAACTTTTTGTCTGAAGGAATTCCTTTCGATAAAATTCCAAAAGAATTCAGCCTCAAGCAAAATTCCAAAAACTTACCCTTCAGCTACCTTTGAAATGCTCCTTGCCCTCCAAAAGGGATTTTTGACTCAGAGTTGCCCTCTACAAGGGCACCTACCCTTCGGCTTTGGGATACCCCCTTAAACCAAGCCATTGAATGAACCCATTAAACCAAAAATGGTTCAATGGTTTAATGATTCAACATTTCAACACTGTATACTGAGCCTTTGTTGAACTAAGCTAATGAACCATTCATTTCAACCAATCATTAAACCAGTTCAACACTACGTGCCAAGCCCTTTGAACCATTTGCTTTTAACTTTTCCTACTTGAACCAACCATTGAACCTAGTGTTGAATCAAAAGATTGAACTGATGTATTGAACCAACACATTGAACCAGTCTGTTGAACCAGTTCAATGGTTCAACACTATACACTAATGAACTTGTCAATGAACCAATTATTTGAACTAAGCTGATTGAACCAAGGCCAATGAACCTAGTGGTTGAACCAAATGATGAACCTATCGATTGAACTCAGGCTGATTGAACTAAGGCCGATTGAACCAGGCGCTGAACCAATGTGTTAAACCAAGTTGAAGTGTTGAACCAACTGAGTTGAACTAAGTGATAAACCAAGACTGATTGAACATGTTGTTTAACTAAAGTGATGAACCAAAGCATGATGAACTCATGCAACCCAAAATTGATTGGCTCTGAATAGCAAGGGAAGAAGGGGACCGATTTTGGCTTGTTAGACCCAAAAATGGTCAACAGTTTACATGCTACATATTCATATATGACTTTTATAACATGCATAGCAGACTTATAGTCAACCAAATGCTCTTCAACATTCCTTTCATGACTATTTTGAAACTCTAGGAGGAAATCAAAGGGATCCTCAAGAAAGGCATGCTAAATTCCTAGGATGTTTATGACCAACTTAACAAAATAAGACATGACAGCCACCATGAAGTTTAGTGGAATAATAATAAGATTAAAAAGTTTGGACAATATGCATAATGAGCTCATCCTTAGTTTTTTTTATGTGTTTACATGGTAATATAGTGATCTAAAGGATTTGACCCAAGTCTAGTTCAACACACCATTGAGCTAGAAGATGAAACCAAACCAATTAGATAAAGGCAAAGGCCCATAAATCCAAAACTTTATCCTTTGATCTGGACTAATCTCTATATTCTCATATAATCATCCATCATATTTCTAATCAAACACTCAACTTAGGTGGCAAACCTTGTACTTATGCAGAAGAATAATGGTGAGATTAGACTTTGTTTTAAATTTAGAGATTTGAACAAGGATTATCTTAATCATCACTATCCATTGTCATCCATGAGATAATTTTTTTATTTGGTTATAGTTTCAGATAGGTTATCTTTGTTGGATGGGTATAGTGGAGACAATCAAATTTTGGTTAAGGATGAAAACCAGTTCAAGACAAACTTCACTACTAAGTGAGGGGCGTTTAGATATAGAAATATGCCATTCAATTTGTCCAATGATGGACCAACCTTTTAGAGGGCCATGGATATGGAATTCCAAGGTCTTTTTAGCAAATTTTTGTTTGTCTATTTGGATGGCATAACCATGTTTTAAAAGAGTGAAAGTGAGCACATGATCCATCTCAAAGAAGTTTTTGAAAGGTGTAGGTAATTTGGGGTGTCTCTTAACCCCATAAAGTGTGTCTTCTTGGTACATGAAGGTAATCTTATTAGACATGTGGTTTTAAAATATGTTATCATTATATATCCTAAAAGGATTTATTAAATTTTTTATCTCTCTTTTCCTTAACACAAGAAGGCATTACAAAGTTTCCTAGGAAAAATTAATTTCATAACGAGCTATATTTTAGATTTTACCATTTTAGAAAATCCACGTACAACCATGCTTAATAAGATTAAAAGTTTTAGTTGGTCTAAGGAAGGGATGAATATTTTTTAGGAGATATATTAATCAATATCTAGTGCTCCGACACTCATAAACCCAAATTTATCAAAATATTTCATCTTGTACACTTATGTTAATGTGGACACCATATAAGGTATTCTTATGCAATAGAATCATGAGGTTTTAGAATACCCAATATCCTTATTTATTAAAGGCTTGGATGATATTATAAAAGGTATTTTTTTGTTTAAAATAATGTTATTTTATTAATGAGGTCTCTTAAGAATTTTAGATACTTGTTATCTAATAATAGGATACATCTAATGATTACCCATCCAAGTATCAAGGAATTCCTTTTGAACAAAGATATAAATGAGAAGAGGTCTAGTTGTATAAAAATAATGATGGATTATGACATGTAATTCAAGGTCTAAAAATATGATTAGAGGTAAAGGACTATGTGAACATCTAGCCTAATACTTGTAACAGACTAAGGAGGTGATTTTAATGTTGAATGATAAAGAAGTTACATCTGATCATACCTCATCTTCTAGTTGTTTTCATGACTTAGTAAGTTATATTCAAGATGTTTATTATCCTCCTAATTTAAGTGTTTAAATAAGAATATATTTCATATTTTAGTCTATTCCATGTATTCTTGTTGATGTTTTCCTTTTTAAGAAATACATCAATGGTATGTTGATAAGGTGTATATAATCAAAACAAACACAAAGGTGGATTGAAGTTTTATATGATGGAAATGATGGAGAATATTTATAATTAAGGAATATATCCCTTAATATCATGATATTTGGTTACTATTTTCTAAGTATATTCAATGATTATCATGTATGGGTTAGGAAATGCATACAATGTGTTATGTTTGTAAGAAAAGTGAGACTTGCATCCCTCCAGCCAATTTTAGTGTATCAGGATTTTATCAAATGGGTATTGGACTTAATTTTCCTTATTAAACCTCCTTCAAGCTCATGTCATAGGTTTATCCTTACTACCATATATTACTTCACAATATGGATAAAGGTAGTAACATTGAAAGAAGCAAATGAATCTAATGTACTAGTTTTTTATGAAGGTTTATTTATGATATGTGGGGTTCCCTCCAACATCATTTCAAATAATGTCTTGGATTATGGGATATAAGATTAGTCATTGGGATATTCAATATGGTGTTTTTCCAAGCACTTCATCAAACTACTATCCATAAAGCAATGTCCTTACTGAGTCCACCAATAAGAACCTACTAAAGATCATATAAAAAACTATTGAAGATAATCATAGACCATGGCATTTGAAGTTATATTTAGATCTATATGTTGATAGGATCACTTTAAAAAATTCAATAGCCAACTCTTCATATATTTTGGTTTATGGTAAGGAAGTAAGGTTACCCATTTCTCTTGAGTTTTCTACTTTAGAACTAATGCACCAACTTGAACTGTTGGAGAATGAACCAATGTAGATCATGTATGTTGAGCTTATGGAGTTGAAAGGGATTATAAATTAGTCCATGTTATCCATAGAAATTCACCAAGCACAAGTGAAGAGGGTATTTGACAAAGGAGATTCTTCTTGGAGTTTCAAAGAGTGACATTTGATTCTCAAGTGGAATAAGGAAAGAGTTAAACAAGGAAGGCATACCAAGTTTGACTCCCTTTGGAGTGTCCCATACATAATATCTAGCTAAAACTCCCACAATGCCTTCTAACTTGAAAATATGGATGGTAAGGAGATTTTATTCCTAATTAATGGGATACATCTAAAACACTAATATTAAGAGCTAAGTTTATTGTATATAGTTATTTTATTTATTTTCCTCCAAGTGTTGTCCTGACACATTATTTTGTTCGAGTTTTGTCTCAAATAAGTGTTTTGTTTACACATTTACCTTGTTAGTTAGTTTTTATTGTTTTTTGAGTTTCTTTCCTTATTTTTGAGGAGAAAGTTGTCTTGTTTCAAGTAAAAAAAGTCTTTTTATTATGGATCGGATTTTTTATTGTCATTATAGAATGTAAAATTGGTTTTATGAGTCTAAAAGAGATGTTAATGGTCTGGTTCTCAAGTATAGAAGGCATGCTTCCTAGTTGAGTCACCAAAATGTTGACAAGTTTGACTTCATTTGTAAAATTATCACCCCTATTATCCAAAACTTTCCTTGTCATGTGATTTTCCCTATTAATTGGTATGTTGGTCTTGTAATTTCCTTGAAATAATCATCCAAAGCCTTGATTAGCAAAATTTAAGGTAGTTTTAATTAAATTAAGGTTTTGATCATCATGTTCATTTATTTGTATATCCACCTTTGTGACTAGTTTTAGGTTTTATCAAGAGGTGGAAAGAGTCCATAACATCCTAAGAGGCCTTATGGCTTGTGTTGAAGAAATCACATGCTATAGAATTGATCTAACTAGTTGGTGACATGTTTAACTAACTTCATGACCCAATTTATTGCATTGTGGGTTATTTTATGACTTATAGAGAAGGTTTTGAATGTTATTGATAGTATATTATCATAATATAGACATGGTGTACATTTTTAGCCATGAAAAATCTAATGGATCCATTTTTAGCAGTTTCATCAAGCTTTTCAAGTGATTCTAGCAGTTTTAGTGCCAAAAAGGCTTATTTTAAGTACATAAGTATAATTATTCAAGGTAAAATTGATCGTAAATAATATTTAGGACCTAATTTGTCCATGAAAAGGTCAAAAACATGCTTTGGAAGAGTTTTTAGGTCTTAAAATAAAGAAAATTTATTTGTATCTCATAGCAACCTCCTTAGTAGCTCTTGAAGGGCCATTCATTTTTGCTCAATACAACTAGTAGAGAGAGTTAGTAGATAAAAATTTGGAAATTATTAGGTGTCCTAATGAGCCTAAAATTATTTTAATTGGTTTAAATATTTATGGATTCTTATTTATGAATAATCACTAAGAGTGACAGCAGGTCACTATGGATTATTCATCTAAGAGGGGTATGTTCTTGCACCTATTTCTCAAGCTTAGAAATTGATAGATAGGAATGGATTTGAGGGTGGTTTTCATAGTTATTTTATCTCATTTTCATGGTTTTTTCATTAGTAAAATCATCTCTATGAGGTGCCTTCACTTGGAACAAGAATGTCTTGGTGTACATGATATTTAAGTGAATTGTGTTGTAAGTCTTTGTTTCCTTTTCATGGTGGTCATTCTCAGAGGTTTATATTTATTTTTAATTCATGTAAAATCACTAAATTTCATGGATTTTATTTTTTCTAAGATACATCTTATGTCTATCTTCTTCAAATGTATGCTCTTTGAGGCATTGTCAAGGTTTGAACAATCCACTGTGTGTTTAATTATCAATATGGACTCAAATGCTAGTGATACATCATGATGTGAGGCTAGAAGATAATATTTGATTATTATAAGTGAATAAAAGTTAATATATTATTCCAATTTCACCTTCTAATGAGAATGAAAAAGTGTCCCTTCATATACAAGATTGTATGAACTGTAGACATAGGTTGAACATGTTCATTTCTCAAAGTCATGGAGAAGACTTGATACATGTCTCCATGAATTCACATGATCATTTATTACCCTAATTATATCATCATGATCTTAAATTGACTAAATGATCTAAGTCTCTTAAACAAGGATTATGTATTGGTTGACTATATGTAGTCCATATAGACTATTAAGGTAAGCTAGGGTAGCATAAGACTTGGTTGTAAGCTCTAATTTTTTGAGGAAGGATAATAAGAGTGTGAAATAGATTTGAGAGTGTTTAAAAATGTTAAATGAATCATTAAATGGTTATTTGTATTCCTAAATGGTCAAATGGTGACCAACAGGTTGTAGGCCTCTAAGTCCTCATTGTTAGATATAATTAATGTCTAACCAACATACAAGTAAAGATTCAATAGTGAATCCCAACCTCATTGTAGATAAAAATAACTCCTTGAAGAGATACTAAGCCACTTACCAAGTTGATTGATAGAGCCAGGAAATTGTGATAACAAAATAATCAAGTAGCCACCTATAGTCCATATAGTAGATTGAAATTGAGTTGAAGGGGATGATATAAGACTTGGTCATGATATCTAAAATTAATTTAAATTATGATAATAAGTATTAATTCTTTTACATACTTTAATATTTAAATAACTCAAAAGGAATGGCTCTGTATCTTAAACAATCCAAAAGCAACCTACACACCCTAAGCTTATAGGTTCTTATTTATGACTAATATCAACATCATCCAATCAATATTAAAGAGTCTCAAAAATGGATACCTAAAATTGATTTCAATTATCACTCATGACATAATCCATTGAAGAGATACCAGGCCACTTGAAAGGATTAAAGTTAAGAAACTAGGTACATGATCTAACTAAACACCTACAACACTGTGTATATTACTGTGTTTTTTATGGTAAGAGAGAAGTGGTTTGAGAATTTCATAAGTATAATTTTTTAAACCTTATAATATGGTTATAATTAAAATAAACCCTTTGGTCTCTCAAACATCATTCCTAGTGAAAGGAGTAGGTTCAAAACTCCTATATACACTCACTAGCCCTAATGAGCACCTATAGTCCATACAGACTATTAGGTGAGCAAAAGGTGAATATAATGAATATTTTTTATTCATTAGGTTTGAAAATTTTTTAACCTATTTTTTAATTTCAATAAATTTTAAGGATAAAGATAATATGGTATGTGAGAAAGTGAGAAGTATACAGTGAAATACCCTACTGCATACCTATAGGCCTACTTAGAGATTTGGTCCATTTTCAAGCCAAGAAACTATGGGAGAAGAATAGTGAGGAAATGATCATAAAACAAATTTATATTGATCAATTTCCACAAAAAAAATATTATCAATAATTTATAGGAGAGATATTGGAACTCTTAAGCATAATCAAGTGACCAAAAAAGCATTTACAAGTGGCTAATGACACAGGTTGGTTCTAAACCTCATGGGAAGGAAAAAATGCATATGGAATACTCTAAGGTCTACCTAAGACAAAAAAATAGGTCATAATGAGTTTTTAAACCAAAAATGAACTCATTAATTCTAACCAAACTAAGTTATAAAACCTCATACACAGTCAAGAAATTAAGCTACAAGTTTGCAGACTTAAGTAAGGGTTTTTCTTGGATTATGGATAGGGTAAAAGAATATGAGAGGTTTATCAAATTTTAATTAAATTTTTAAAATGGGAATTTTTATCTTAACTTATATTAATATTTATATCCAACTCTATAGTGACATCTCACAATGAATACCTAGAAGGCTTGAATGGGCTTAAAGCTCTTTTTTGCATTAACAGACCTAAAAGCAACATTTTAGCACTTGATGAAGATTGATAGATTGATAATGTTTGAGGGTTTAATTAGTGTTATATATATTCAAATATTTTATTTAAATCACTTAATAATTACACATTCAAATATATATATGATTTTTAAGATATATACAGTCAATCAAAACCTTGTAGACACATATAGGCCTATAGCCAATCACAAGAGAGTTTAGTGTATTAGGGGATCTAAAAGCATGATAATGTTTTTAAATTTGGTAAAAATGGTTTTTTTTTAGTTTAAAAATATTTTATTTATCCCTTCAAGTCCATATAATCAGTGGACATATCCATTGTTTTATCTTAGACTTGGCCCACATTTTTGGCAAGGGGCAATCATGAAACTAAGGTGTCTTTTTAGTATCAAAGAGAAAAAACATTTAAATAAATCATGAAGGGACATAAGGGTAGTACACAATCATTAAAAATGTTTCCATATACTTCTAATGTGCAAACACACTTAGTTTTTCAATCAATGCCCTTGAGGGCTACCAAGAAGGTAACAAGCTCATAACCCCAAGTACCCTGACCAATATACCATGAGCATATAAAGGGGTGAAAATTACTACAAAATCATGTGGAATAATTTAAATATATGTTTCAGATGTGTATTAACTCATCCTAATGGTGGGAATGACTTTTTATTCCTATAACTCGTATTTGACCTCTCTTGAGCTTAAGGAACACTAAGTATGCCACCCAAGAAGTAACTTTAGATGCTCATACCATAGCCCACACTTTGCATGGAGGGTTGAGCCATTTTATATAGTTGAGGGGGTAAGATAATAATTTTTTACAATTATAATTATTCCAATTAATGATACATTCTTTATGAATAATCATTAATACCCCAAACATGTCTTAAACCTCTCTTAAACCCTAATAACGACTAGTCATGAAAAAAAGACCTAAAATGTACATATATTTCCATATTTTGGTCATAAAACCTCTTTAATGTTTGTTATGAATATAAGGAGGTTATGTTAATGTACATATTCCATACTTGTATTTATATGTATTGTTATAAATACCTTATTTTTTCATGTTTTTTATGTTTTTTTGTGTTCTAAGAAGAGGATAACTTCCCAATAATTGGATGATGTCATTTTGGATGTATCCTAACTATTTAATCTCAAAAACAAATTATGGTAGATTCTATAGGTGGTCAAACTAAGCCCATTTTCCAAGGTAGTCCTAAATAAGCTCAAAATAAGACCAGGTGGCAGGTGGTTTCTTGGTTTGCACACTTCCATAGGGTCTCAAGATCCCAAAATTGACATGGAGGTTTTTAATAGCATGGTAAAAGTGTGATCAAACACTTTTAGGGAATTTCACATGTGTGGGAGTTCTCAATAGCAATATTTATACTTTTTAGGCCTAGAATGGCTAATTAGGCCTAGTTTTGGAGAGATAATAAGCTATAAATTACACTTACATTCAGAATCTGATCACCAAATTTTGTTTTCCAAGGCAGTCCCAAATAGGCTAAAAATAAGACTAGGTGGCAAGGTGGTTTCTTGGTTTACACACTTCTATAGGGTCTTATGACCCCAAAATTTACATTGATGTTTATGACAACATGGTAAGATTGAAATAAACACTTTTAGAAAGTTTCACATGTGTGGGAGCTCTCATTATCAAGATTTATACTTTCTAGGCTTAGGAGGGATAATTAAGCCAAGTTTGGGAGAGAGAATGAGCTATAAATTACACTTACACTCAAAATATGATCACCTAATTTTGTTTCAATTTGTAAGAGCTTAATGGGTATCCAAAACTATTCTCATTTTTTCATATCCATCTCTAGTTTCTTTCAGATAAGGAAATTTACTTTTTAGAAGGGATATAAGGATTTGAGAAGAAATTTAAGGTTTTAGTTTAAAACCAAGTCTTTTTAAGTGTTTGGTGTCTTTATATGTCATGTTATAGGTTTGTTATGCTATTGGAAGATCACCCATGGAATAAATTTGTAATATTGAGGAAAAACTTAACTTTTCCCTTATACACCATGTTAAAGATGAGCTTTCTAAGGATTCAAAACACAAAATCATTGTCTAAGGCTTATAATAAACTTTGTAAAATCTAATACATATTATCTATGCTCAAAAATAGGTAATAAAAGGTCAAGGATCAGCTTTGAGGAGTTGGAAAGGTTTAAATAATCCTCAAGTCTCCTAACTACACCTTCTCTCCTTTTATGCCTTGTGTGTTGAGGGAGTCAAAATTTCAATAAAATGCTTCTAACAGCCCATATATGGTTGATTAACTTCATGAATTTTCTATAATAATGTTTTAATGATCAATAAATACTTAAATTCCTATAATTAAAGAGTAAGACTAATTCTTCATCAAAGGCATAGGAGTTAATATATAGGGGGTCAAGCAAAGATTTAGGCACTCTCCAAGTGGTAAAGTCTTGACCAATAATAATTAAGATATTTACAAGACTCCTAAACTCATACAACTCTCTCTTTTATTCCCCCTTAAGGACATGAAAGTTTGAAAAGGCTTGAAAAAGTACTGTGTAGTATTTTGAAGAATGTGAAGACCAAGTTTGAGACCCCTATTTTGGGGTTGATTTGTCTCTTAGCATTTCATTTTCTATGTGTAATCATTTTATATAATTCTATAAAGACTCTTTGCTTTTGGTTGTGCTGAAAGGCTATGAAATTTTTTACTCACATTTTGATGGAAATAAGAAGATTTTGTTCCTCCATTTTTAGGTTTTTTAGTGAAGTGTATGTGCTTGTCATTGATATAACATAGTGAAGCATTTGTTTTCCTATGATATTTTTTAGATTTTATACCTTGATACAAAATATTTAATGTTTTATAGGTCATATTAAGTGTCAATATCAACTCTAATATAATCATTATATGTGAATTTATTTCTTTTACATTTCTTCCATACAAAAATTGAGTTTGTCAAGTCCTTGTGAAACACTATTGTATAAGTCTTTATTGAAGTGTATAGAATGTTTGAAATCTTATCCCTTTCATAAAAGTGTCCATTATAAGCATAAGTGGTCATACAATATTCATGCATCACCTTCATTCCTAATTTGCATTTCAATTCCATTACAATTAACATCCATTTCACCCTTTTCAAAGTCATAATCAATAGATAGTAGGTCTAATAACAAGTTTTAGTGAGTGTTTCAAGTGTGACATCCCTCTCTATATATTATCTCCCTTAAAAATTCACCCACACTTAAGAGAGATTCCATGTTTCAGTAGGAGTGAGAAATATCACACTTTCTCACAAGGGCACACTCCTAATTGATAATAGCTACTACACCTTCATTCAAGGCAACCTCATTTCAATGATAAATACTAAGTAATTTTAGAAAGCTTCTCTTAACTTCAATAATATTCAATTATTTACTAATAGTGCCAACTACACAAAGGTGGAAGCTTATATGGCACCACTAACCTAAAATAAATTACAAGAATTAAAAATGAAATTTATATGTACTACCTAAAAAATCAAAAACATTTGGTAAAATTGATTATATCTAAATTTTATAAGTCAACATACCTACACATATCAATCCATTAAACCACTAGGATCTACTCTAATATTTATAGTAGCAAGAATAGCTTCATGGTTCAACTCATGAACTTTCCATAGATTCTTCTTTAATGGCCTCCCATGATATTTTTTCAATTGAATATTCATTGTAAGTACAAAAAATGAAAAGTGTACTATCTTCTTATGTGTTTCAAAGTCTTAAAACAACTATATATCTCAATTTTTTATTAGATATCATCAAATCCAAGTCCTAATGACTACCACAGTCCTAGTAGGATACTCAATGTTTTCTCCATCTATGATTGTGGAAGTCATTTTATTATTTTACTCTACACACTAACATAAGTAATAATTTGTCCCCTTTTCATTGTCCTTATCTGTAATAACTATAAAAACATGCCTTGTATCAAAAAAAAAAAAAAATTAATGACACTATATCAAGATAGATAATGGGATTAAATAATACATAATGAATAATATTGAACTCAGCTGCACTAGATCATATATATGGTCAACTTCATGTGATGATCCCATATTTGTAAATTACATGATCATGGAACCTTATATATGTGTATTGGAATTAGAAGTCTCTTTGCCCAATGATGATGTTTTGATTGATGTCTTATTTATTGATGATGCTACTATGTTTTTCAAACTATATAAAAGTAAATTAAATCAGGTTTCTACAAGGTTGGATATATATTACTATGATTTTGGTTTCAAGTTTTATATGCATAAATCATGTATGTTGGGGTAGGACACCCCACCTAATTGGATTTCCTAGTTTGGTTGGGTGTGAAAAGGGCTAGATGAATTGGTTAGATATTTGGGTATTCCTTTTGCACTTACTCCACCATTATCTCATGTGGGATTGGATTTTTGTCAAAATTAATAGTAAATTTGAAAAATGGTAGGGATACTTGCTTTCCTTACCTGGAAGGATTCAAGTCTACCAAAAATTTCTTTCCTTGTATAGTATATATTATGCTTCTTGTTGGATCTTCAATAATACATAGATTAATTTGTTTAACATAATTATAATTGATTTCATGTGGTCTCATGGAAAAGGAGGGAGGAAAAAACATGTTATCTCCTGGTAATTTTGTTCAAATCCCAAACATATTGGAGATATTATCCTTAAAGATCTAAGGATCCAAGGCATCACCCTTGTAGTTAAATAAATAATTAGATCATTCAAAGGGGATAAACCCTATAAAATCTTAGTCAAAAATAATATCATGAGAGGCTCTCCTAGAGGTAAACCACACTAGAAAGGGCTCAATATAGCATATCTTAATATAGGTCCCTTTTCTATTAAAGTTGTTGGTTCACTAATTTTTGCTTCTATTTATTCTTATTCAGACTTGGTTAAACCTTTTATCACTACCAAACATATCTTTAGCTATTTTGGGACATGCTTCTAGGGTTATATATCTATATAGTGGAATCTTTGGGTCAATAGAAGACCACTTTCTCTCACCAAGGGATGTTTTACTTTTGAATGGTTCACAAAAGGATTGAGGGTTTCAAATATATTTTTCCATAGTTTAGATGGACAACCTGGTTGTAAATTAGAGTCAAATTTCAAATCCCTATTATTTATAGTATAAATTATACTCTTCTTCAAAAAGCACTATAGGGGAATAATAATGTCTTGTTTATAGATGAGGAGGGTATATTTTGGGAAAGTTTTAAGTGTTTTAAGGGACCTTCCTTGTTTGAGTTCTTTTCTTAGATTCTATACAATAAACTCTCTTTTTCCAAAGTCCCTTATCTTACTCTTAATCATATATAGACTATGTGTGATCCTCTTCATTCTTGGTCCTTTAAGTTTCATGTTATCTAGGCTTCTTGTCTTGAACCTAAAAATTCTTGCTTTCATTGGTTAAAAGTGGATTTGGTCAACCATTTTATTCCTTATTTAGTGATTCTAAAACTATTAAACATGTTTTATTTTCATGTCCTTATGCTTCTAATATTTGGAAATGTTATCATAAGGGCTAGAGTATTGTTTTTTATTATGAGATTGGATGGTTGAACATTGATTTTGGGTATATTTATCCTAAAATAAAATTCCATCCTTTCTTTCATAAATTTTGGATTATTTTTTCAAATGAGATTTTATGGTTCTTATGGAAGCAAAAGAACTTAGAGGTTTTTCAATCGAAGGCAATGGTGTTTCCTAACTTCACTATTGAAGTCATCCTTTTTATTGTTTCTTTGTAGATGTTTCTTCAATTGAAGGTGCCTCAACCATAGCTAAAATAGTTCCTAAGGTTTGGAATGGTTAATATCAAATTAGATTATATGATTGATTTAGGTGGTTATCTTAAGTTGAGTCCACACCTAGATTGGTTAGTTTGTCATGGGTTAGCTGTAGATGTAAAAATTAATGAGCATGAATGGGAGTGAATAAAGGATTCTTAATTTGATCAAGTAGATAACCTAGTTAAAGATTGGATTAACTCTTAAAAATCTGATAAGAATGGTGTAAATAGTTAGTTGATGGCCAATAATGATATGATGAGGGATGTACAGAATGATGGTCTTCACAATATTTTAATTAAGGAAGCTAAGGAATTTGTGTCTCCTCTCAGCCTAGATCTTAACCTTCTCTCCAATTATAAGTATGCTCTACAAACTTTCCCCCTTGAATTTCACTCCCATGGCCCATGATGTTGATGATCAAAGTGAAGTTTGGAAATTAATTGATTAAAATTTTAATGTCTTTGTTGATAAATTGGAGAAACTCATTGATAGTGGAGGTTTTGCTAAAGTGGATGATGTGATTGAATATGTCAAGTATAATAATATTAAATCTCTCCTTAACAAGGTTGATAGATACACTCCACCATTGACTATGAGATTGGATTAGTTGGGGCCTGAGTTGAAGATAAGATCTATTGAGGGACTATGTTTGTAGTTTTGGATGAGGATAATTAAATGGATTGTGCTACCTCTTGGATGGAAATTTAATATAAATATATTTATTTGATGACTAATGGTGTCACCTTTTTTTTTTGGTGGTAGTTTTTGTGTGTTGGTTCTCTATAATTTTTTTGATTATTGGGCCGCATACCTAGGGCCAATTTTTATATTAATTTATCTATTGGTATATTTGAAATTATGAAGGAATACCTCCTTGATTAGTACTATATGGTTTTTTTATACTTTTATAACCTTTTTTACATATTTGATGCATATATTTCATAATTGATATTTCAATATAAAAAAATTAATGACACTATATCAAGATAGATAATGGGATTAAATAGTACATAATGAATAATATTTTACTCAATTGCACTAGATCATATACATGTTCAAAGTCATGTGATGATACCATATATATACACTACATGATCATGAAACCTAATATATGTGTATTAGAATTAAAGGTCTAGAAATCTAGTCATCCACCAACTCTTGTGACTCACACTCATTCCAAATAGATTCCATGCTTGTAGAATATAAACATACCAAACATATTATATGAATATTCCAAGAGCCTAAATTTGAGCTTAAAAAAATAGTGGAGCTTAGTTTAACTCATTATAGTCATGTAACACTTATAATTTACCAAGTTTTCTTCCTTAATTAACTAATAATTTCTATGAATGGTATAATTTTATTGAGCACCATGGCACATGTTCTCATTACACCATTAAACCATGTTTTATGCATCATTAAAATCATCACCCTCTTCAGAATTCAACTCCTCCCTTGCAATGGATATTTTTACTTATGATCTAACACTGTCATGCTCCCCTTTTCCATGGCTAACCTCAGTAAATCTCCAAATATGTTTTACACTAGTAGTAACATGTATCCTACTCAACCAATAAAACATCTATGTATTCTTGTGTTCTGATGTGCAATTATCTAACCAAATGTAATGTTGATTAAAATAAATGTTCCTCTCAGTTAACTATCCATATAACTTCTCAAAATAACCATGCATGTACTATGTACAATGTGATTGATCATCACTGATATATAAATATTACTCCCTGAATATTTTTTGATCTTGTTTGGTACTTTTAGGTGCATTCATGAATGTTATATTCATGAATATGAAAACTTATGATGAGTTGTAATATTGTGACTAAACTTTTATTTATGGTTTGAATGTGTAATTTTTTAAAAAATTGACTATTAAAATAATCAAACCAAGTGGTAATATGTCCTTGCTTATCTTGAAATGTTCATCCAACTATCTATCCCTATGTGCATGCCTACATACTCATAAATAATTTTCTCCCTAAATTTGACCATAAATTTTGAAATAGGTCTCTATTTTATAACAAGCTCACACTTTTAGATTATTTTTCATCTTTTACTTGATAAATCAGAGACTTATATTTTCTTAAACCAACTAGTTCTTATCCAATTACACTTGTTTTATCTTCATGGATATAATTTTATAGTTGTGTCAATCCACCAAAAATGTTATCATTTTCATTCAAACATGCTTCATTATTAAATAACTCTCCATACGTTCTTTCATAAAAAATAGTTGGAATAAATTTCCTATCTAATTTTGGTATAACTTCTAAGCCACAATCCTAAAAAATATTATTAGTATGCAAAGTACAATGAATATGTTATAAAAAATCATAGTGAATTGTAAACTTGACATGTTGCCTACAATAATAAGTGGTGTGTGTGTGATTTATTTTTACATAAAAAGGTTTCACCATCTCAAAATATCTTTTAATAATATAAATTTATGGATTTTTTTTCAAAAACTTGGAGTACAATTATGTTTGATTCATATATAAATGTTTTAGATGTATTTCATGGTTATGAGAACCAACTCTTATTTTGACTACATCTCTTAAATTGGGTAAAAATATAGTAGTATCCTTGTAAAATTATGCAAGTAACTCTTTTAGAGCATCAGATATAGCCTTATCCTCTTGTGGAAGTCAACCAAAGAGTGTCAGAGCTCATTGGTATTAGGTTCATTAAGTCTTATGTGTCTTGAAATTGTATTCATTAATGTTTTTATATTTATATCAAGTGTTCAGCTTGCTTTTAAAATCAATCATTTTTTCCCTATTTGAATACTTATTTCATAATTTATGATCATATGTTGGGTGGCATTACAATCTTTGTTACATGATTTAGGGCCTACAATATGATTTGCATCATGTAATTTGTCAACTTTTTTATAAGTTTTCATCATCCATATTAGATGTTCTTAGCCCTAATGTATACTGGCATGTCTTATCAATGAAATAAATACACATATTTTAGTGTCATGAATCAAATTATGAAACAAAATATCCCAGATTTCCTAATTTAGTCTTCTTAAATAGATGTCAGACATTTTTTTAGGCATTGGTTTCAAAATATTTTCATTGACTTAAATTAATTACTTACCTTTTTTATGCACATAATTGGATATGTTGTTACTAGTGGAACTTATTGAGAGGGTGTTTCAAAATCATCATTACTTTCATTGATTAGTATTTAGATGGCATTTTATTCATTATTTCTTTCCTCATTATATGCTTCCATGAAATTTTATTATTATTAATTTCATCATTATTTCTTTCCATGAAAATTTCTTCATTATTGGGGGGTAAGGCATCATGCATATAGTCATCATCAACAAAATTGAGAACAATATACTTTGAATGTGAGCTTCTAACATTATATAATTCATTATTGTTAATTTCATCATTATTTAATTTATTATTATCAATTCCATCATTATTTAATTGATTATTTTTAATTTTATCATTATTAAATTCATTATTGTTAATTTTATCATTGTCTATGACATTTGGCTCATCAAAGATAGTTTTGTACCTTATTTTAAATGAAGTGCTTGAATCCATACCTTGATTTCTCTCACCTCTTCTATTTGATCATGTTTTATTCTTTAACTTATTTCTCTTTCTTGAATGTGATCAATCACCCATTGGATAATTGATATATTTTCAAAGGTAAGGTCCAAAAAATCACTTGATTAATCTTGTTCTCAACTTGCAAGTATTGTAGAAGCATGCAGAGAATGTTTAGGGGATATATTTCTCAATTTGGGTAAAAAATATCCATTGAAAAGTGAGTTTTTTTCTATAATATGTATAATGCATATGTGTTATATTATAATTCGTTTGTGTTATTATCTTTATGCCTTTGTGATACCATGTAAAATTGTATTATACTATATTGCATATGTATTCCATCATAATCTATACATGTTATGATATAACACATATATATTATGGTATAATGTGTATGAATTATGTTATAACATGTATAAGTTATTGGCCCAAAATGTGTTATATTATAATGCATATGTATTATCATAATGTGTATATGTAATCATAAATGCATCATGTCTATAAATAAATCCTATCTTAGAGAATATAGAGCATACCTACACTTCCAATTGGGGATACACTTGATAAGTGGGAGCATGACCAATATGGGGATCCACTAGACCTGATTAAGGGATCACTTGTCACAACATATCATGCTAGGAAGGGTTTCAAGGCCTATATTCTAACATAATTGCACAACAACCCTAATGGAGTCCTAAGGTTTAAAATATTCACTTATTCTAATAACAAGAAATTAAATCTAATATATTTAACACCAAATCTTCTGGCATAAAGTGGGGGTTAGAAACAATAAAATTACTAAACTAAACATGTATTAGAAGACATATACTAATGCCACTATTTACAAAATATTAATACATAGGATAAGAATACAAATGCATTATTTATCTACTCTTACAAAGGAGAAATAAATTTAGGAATATTTACCTTTGAAGATGAACCCATCAATCCTCAATCTCTCTCTTTGCCAAGGTGCTTCACAAGATATTGTTTTGGTATGTAATAATAACCAAGATAAATTGGTTATAGACTACACAAATTATCTAAGCATCCAAAAGACTTCTCCACAAGATAAGATCCATATCTCCAAAGAAAGGTAAGTTTTATTCCTCAAATAGAATGGTCAATAATCAAATGTTAATTCACACTTATTTTTTATGTATTATTATCTTATGAAATGGTAGGAAATTAGCTTGTATACATAGGTCTATCTTGCCTTAAATCCTCCCAGAAACATTGGTTTTATAGGGTAGACCTAGTCAACCTAGTGGGTTTTTAGGGACAATTCACTAGGTCTGAGCCAAGTCAACTAAAAGGCTAACATGCTAAAAATTGAAAAATACCCCTAAACTATATTAGGTCAACCAAGTAGACCTAGTACAACTGACTATCCAAAAGGTAAAAGGCAAGAAAAGGAGGATGGAAAGAGTAAAATAATTGGAATGGGTAAGATTGATAATAATAAGCTTAGGGTAAATAGTTTTAGGAGGAATGTGTGTAGATGGCATGTGGAAAAAGAGACAAAAATGTTACGAAGCACTGATGGTCTACCCACCCCTTTCTTGATGCACCCCTTAGGGTATGCACTCAAAGAGATTGAGACATGACAGGTTCCTGCAAGATACAAAGTGTCAGTAATCAATAAAAGTTTGAATATATTATGTGTATACATATTCCCCACTCCAATATCATCACATGTCACATAAGTGTAACATGGGATAGTGTTTCAAGATAAAACATGATAACATAAAACATTGATGCTAAGTAAAGCGAAGTAAGTAGAAAATAAGATAAATGTAAGGATTCAATTGAAAAATGCATACCTTTAGCTTACCTTAGTGTTATAGATAAAGAATTAGAATATAATAAATGTGAAGGTGTCCAATTTAGATAACACTAAGTGAACCTATAGAAGTTAGTGCAAAAATAGCCAAAAATTGAAACTTTTGGAAAAATAAGCATATAGTGGTTAGTAGAGATAGAGATTTTAGGAAAAATTTGTAAATTAGGATTGGTAAGGAAAGTTTAAAATATTTAAGGTAAATTAATGATAAAATAATGGAAAATGAATGGTAAATGATATAAAATGAATGACAAATGATTGGAGATAAATGACAAATGATATTGAAAAGCATGAAAACATATATGGCAAAAAGGAATGTATAACATACAAAGTCATGTTGGGAAGCATGTAAAACATGAATGATAAAAAGGAATGTATAACATACTAAATTACATTAGGAAACATGTAAAACATGAATGACAAATGAAATATCCATGCAAGAAAACTTGAACAAAGATATGTAAGAAATGGAAAAGTAAGCTCATGTAAGATAGGTAAAAAGAAAAATATGAAATATTTGAAAAATGAAATGTAATGTAAGATGTAATAAAAGTATGTAAAATAAAGGTGAAGAAAGCATAAATAAGTGAAAATTAAATGTAAGTCGATAAGTAAGACAAACATGAAGAAGCTATACATAAAGAGAAACATGTAATAATGGAAAATGTCATATGTAAGATAAGTGAAGTCCACAAAAATCAAATAAGAACAAGATGGAGAAATGAAAATAAAAAAGATATAAAGGATGAAAACTCAAACTTAGCGATTTTTATAAGATAAAATGTAAGAAAACACAACCACCTAATAACATGACTAGTATGACAATGAGGTGGTATGGTAAATAAATGGTGTAAGGGTGTAATCCATAGTTGCTCAAACATGTTGTTTTGATCTAAGGATAGATAAAAATGAAATAAAGTAATGCTAGTATGTTTTTAAGAGGTGAATAAGAAAGAATGATAGAAGAGGGAAAATAGATATAGAATCACAATTTGTCTGTCAAGGGGGAAAATGAAATGGGTGGAGGGGAAATTGAAGGAAAAACCAAGGTATAGGAACTCTTTATCAAAGTCAAGACATTCAAATTAGGTTTATCAAAATAAGAATAATTTTGACCTTAAGGAATATGAAGAACTTCTCTTAGCCACACAAGTATTAGATCAATAAATTAATTATAAAGATCATCCCATGGAGGCTATATGCATGAAAATTAAAATAGACCTGCCTCCACATAACATGTTCCCCATTCTTTATGACCCCTTATAGAGCCATCAGTCTACTGCAAAGATTGGGTACTTGCACGAGAAATTAGGTATCACCATAGAGTATTTTTAAATCCCCTATTCTAATATATTATCCTACCACACCCAAAGGACCTCAGATATATGTGAGGCCAACTGTAGAGTTTGAGCTTTGATTAGAGATAGGAGATGTGCTTATAATCACATCTTTTGGTTTGATGTTGACTTTTGAAATTTGTATGTTGCCTTTTATATATCAATGCCTTTTATTTCAAATGATATAGCTTTTAAATTTTTTGATGGATTTTTTATTCCTCCTCTATATGGATTTAGAAGACAAAACATGGGTGCTAAAGATGACATTCATTTGAATACTTTGGAATAAGTTGCGAAGAGAGAGAAATTCAAAGATCATGGAGTCTAAGAGTCTTGTAAATCTAGGTATAATAAAATTTATATCTTGACTTTGACCTTGTTTTATCTAATGTGGAGATAAAATAAAGGGGGAATCAAGAGGAGATGACACATGGTGTATGCAATCAGAATTGCATGGTGTGCATGAATCAATCTTAGATAGGATAAGATATATCACACCTTTAATTCTAATTGGGGCACACAATTGTTTAAGTGGGAGCATGACCAATATGAAGATATACGAGACTCACTTATGGGATCACTTATATCATTTGTCACAACACATCATGCTAGGTAGGGTTCCAAAATCTACATTTTAACACAATCACACAAGAAACCTAAAAGATTCCTATGGTTTTTAAATTCACTTATGATAATAAACAATAAAGTGAAATAATTTAATAATAAGAAAAGTAAACTAATATAGTGCTCACCAAAGCTTGTGGCATAAAGTAGAGGTTAGAAAAAAACAATTAAATAACAACTAAACTAAACATATATAGGAGATATATACTCATGTCAATGTATATGGAATCTTAATACATGGGAGAGAAGGATAAATACTATATTATCTTTCTAATATTATGAAGGAGAAATAAATTTATGAATACTTACCTTTGAAGATGAACCTATTGAGTCTCAACCTCTCCCTTTCCCAATGGTGTTTCACATGAGATTGTTGTGGCTTATAAGGATAACCAAGATAAATCAGCTCTAGGTTGCATGACCTACCTAAGCATCTAAAAGGATTCTCCATAAGATAATATTGGATATCCAAAGAAAAGTATTAAACCTTAAAAATTTATTCCTCAAGTAGAGTGGTCAATTAACAGATGTTCATTCACACTTCTTCACTTGATTCAACTCTTTTATGAAATGGTAAGGAATAACCTTGTATATATAGTAGTATCTCACCCTAAATAATTTTAGACATGTCAGTTATACTAAGTCAATTGGGTCAACCTAGCACATTATCAAGCTAATGCCTAAAGTTTATGCTAGGTTAGTTGGGATGCAAAGCTATAAGGAAAGACAAAGTATCCCTAGAATAAGCTAGGTCAACCAAGTCAACCTAGTTTATTGAATAGGTCAAAATGGAAACAAGGTAAGAAATGAGGGATAAATCATGAAAAATTGTGGGAATATATAGGAAATATATAAATAATCTTAGGGTTCAAGTTCTTAGGAGGTAAGAGTGTAAATAGTAAGTGGAAAAAGAAACAACAATCTTACAAAGCACTAAAGGTCTACCCACCCCTTTCTCAATGCACTCCTTAAAGCATGCACTCAGAGAAATTGAGACTTGATAGGTTTATATAAGATATGAAGTGTTAGTAATTAATAAAAGTGTGAAAATATTATGTGTATACATATGCCCAAATGAATCTCATCACATGTCACGTAAGTGCAACATGGGATGGTGCTTCAGGATAGAACATGATGACACATAATGTTGATGCTAAGTAAAGTATAGTAAGAATAAAATAAGATAAATAAAATGATATAGTTTTAAAAAACATACCTTTAATTTAGCTTAGTGCTGAAGAAGAAGATTGGAAGAAAGTGAAGGTGTCTAATGTAAACCACACTAGGTGAACCTATAGAAGTTAGTGCAAAAATAGCCAAAAAAGAAATTTTTGGAAGATAGGAATATAATAGTGGAAAATAATCTTTACATCATCATTAATCTAACACATTTTATGGTTTGAAAAATAGATGAATAGAATCAGATATATGAGAAAAAGAAGGAATCTGAAGGAAAATAAATGAAGAATTTGAATGGCTAAAAAGTGGTTTTAAATATGAAAAAGAGAATTCTTTTTGTTATTTTTCATTATAAGAGAAGAGAAAAAGAGATATGGAGAGAAAACAAGCTATAATGGTGAGGTAACTTCATGCTAGATGAGAGGGAGCTCTAGGAGTGAGAGCAGGTGCACTACATGTATGCATCTAAGAATCTCAAATTAGATTTTGAAATTTGAAATGAATTAAGTAAATTTTGATAAAATTTAATTTTAAGCATTTTTATATGATAAAAATGAAAAAAAATAGATTATAAGGGAGATAAATAGGAATATGAGAAATGGGTTAGAAAGAATTATGGAAAAATCCAAAAAAAAAAAAAAAGTTTTTGGCAAAATGTGCTAGGTCGGCACACTAAACCTACTAGGTCAACCAAGTCAACCTAGTAGAGTAAATCAGGATGAAATTCATGTGGTCAACATAAAGGGTATAGGTTGACCTAGCAAATTTTGGAACCAAAAACGTAGTGCAAGGTATCCAGTTGGTCTAAAAGGGTCAAAAATGGAAACTTAGCACCAGAGAAAGGATGATAAAAAGGAAAATAAGAAATGTACCAAGGAACTAGAGAAAGCATGAAAAATCATGAAAAAAACCAAAAGAGATTTAGAATAGTCTGAAATGACCAAATAAGGGAAACGGGGACCAAAATAAGCGAAAATAGATAAAAATGAATCAATTATACTAGTTTATGATAAAAAATTAAATGTATAAAGAATGTATTATGATTATACATGACATGGAGGAACTACTACTTCCATTGTTATTTCTTGATTGTAGAGATGATGACGGTTCTAGAGATTTTTTGATGTCTCTTAGCTACCAAACTTGTTGGAGAGATTGATAGATGAAGATAGTGCTAGACTAATATACATAGGCCTAAGAGGTATTGTAGATATGTGTAGGATGTCCTTAAGTACAGAACTATTAGTCATGTTCATTGGTTGTTGGGAATGACTGACTAACACCTTTAGATGGGAGGTGGATGGGGATGTGATAAAGGTATCTATAATACTATAGGATGTCCATGCCATCCTTAGCATACCTATGGTAGGAGCACTAGTGACCACAGGGATACCAGATAGTGGAGAGGAGAAGAGATACTTATCCATGTGGGCTACAAGCTCAAAGATGATATCATTAGGGTAGAGAGTGAGCATGGATGTTCTCTATATATCATATATTCTAGATATCTAGAATGTGGTGATAATCCTTATGATACATAATGTGCTCTATCATAATTTATATGGTATGGTACCATTATACATGGTAGATTTGAGAAAGATGATGCTTGAGGAGTGAGTGCCATATGATCTAGGCTCTACCATCTGGGTCTAACTCATGCATGATCTATATGAAATGTTTGTTAGAGGGTAGAAGATTATGGGACCAATCATAGTATTGACACCATGGATATATGAGATATTTCCTATATAGTGGTCAGGTAGGTTGCCCCATGCAGTCGATGATATGTCACCTTGAGTGAGGAGATGGAGAGGGGGCTAGGTAGTGTAGGATGTTCCCCATATGATATCACTATAGACAATGAGATGCACAAACATAGTATGGTAGATATATGAGTAGCTAATGACTACTTGGGAGAGTTGTCACATAGTTGGACTAGTGTTAGAGAGGAGAGAGGTGATAGGACACTATACATG
The DNA here is from genome assembly GCA_037957365.1 of Torreya grandis. Taxonomy (NCBI): domain Eukaryota; kingdom Viridiplantae; phylum Streptophyta; class Pinopsida; order Cupressales; family Taxaceae; genus Torreya; species Torreya grandis. Next base: position 107,363 of record JARHVA010002741.1, read on the forward strand.
GTGGAGAGAGCTATATTTTGTGGCATGAGTGATAGTATATATTGGTCTACCTCATCTAAAAACATTGATACTCATGATTGAGTAGTGGAATTAGAATTTGAGGGAGTTATGAGGGAAGATGGGATTTAGACCATTGATAATGAGGCTGATGTTGTGGCCACCCTAAGAATGACCATGGATTGGTCAAGAACGATGAGGGGTATAGCAAGAGGAGGAGGTAGAGGTAGTGATATTAGATGTACCAACACCATATCCATAGAGAGATGAGATATGGCCACTAAGGACATGACATCAATGGAGGTAGGATGAGAGATTAGAGACCATGATCATCCTTGGTAAGTTATCAAAGGAGCAAGAGGAGACATAGATGAGTGAGAGACTACTCAAGTGTAGGTTGAGATGGATGTGAGCCATGACAACTAAGTTCAATTTGAGGAAGTGACCTACAAAGGAGGTATTAGGAGGTCATATAGACAAGGAGACTATGCTTGGTAGTCATATGGATGGTGAAACCATAGTATCTAAGACATAGATAGGTAATAAAAATATGATTGATTTATTACTTAAGCTTTGAATTGAAAGATAGATAGATATTAAGAGATATGATAGTGATCTAATATCCATTTGATGTGATTTTTTAGGCATACCTAAGGATGAGGAGGAAATATGGGGTTTCCTAGTTATGGGAGCATTCCATGACATCCTAGATGAGACTCTACAACCATATGATCCCATGACACTAGAGGATCTAAGTGTACCATTTACCTTAGCTCAAGTGAGTTGGTTTAGACTAGAGATAGAGGTTGCAAGATAGATATGGATGTAGAGAGAGAGCATCACCACTAGTATAAATGGGTGTAGGAGATAAGTAGGACTAGTAAGCCCTAGCTAATGATAGAGCTACGCATCTAGAGATAGTGACATAAATGATGTAGGCATATACAATGATATAGACCTAGTTGATGTAGGAACATGCAATAAATTGGATCAATTTGGTATAGTCACAAGTATAAATATCATGTTTATAGGGATAGGTATAGGTATTGATATTTTGGACTACTTTGTTACATCAGACCATTCAGAGGAGTTAGATTGAGGCCTTAGTAGGAAACATGGCTAGGCCATGAAATAGATGGGATGGAGCCCAGCCCTAGAGCTGGAGCATTGCTTATGGTTGTATATGTTGTATAAAACTCTTGAGATATATATGTGATGTATCATTTTGCCTTACTAATGTGATTGTGTATGTGATCACTCTATTTGTTATTATCTTTATGCTAGTTGTGTATGTGGATGCTTTGGATATATTTCTTTCTAGTACGTGTATTTAGATTTGTTGTATAGGCTATAGGAAATATATGAGATGTGGTTTTTTTTCTATAATTATGAGAAACACATGCATGGTTAAAAATAAATAGGCAAAAAGAAATGGAAAATTATAATCAATCATAAATGCACTACACACTAATTCAAACTAGGAAATGTGTAATAACATGAAAAATCACTAAGTATAAAGAACCAAGAAATTGAAAACAAGATGGTAAAAAGGGGAAAATTTTTTAAACCAAAGATGAAATATTTTTTCACTAAATTCAAAAAATTAAAATTATACTATATCACATTAGGAAGTATGAAAAACAAATTAATAAAATTTAAGGTATGTAGAAGGTCACACAAGGTAAGAAAAACAAATGAAAAGTCAATGAAATTTTAGTCTTAAATTTATCATAATAATTCAAGATAGGAAGTAAGACAAAATTAAATAAATGGTTGAAATCTTACATGCACTAAGAAAATAAGAGATGAAATAAAAATGAAGTAAGCATAAAACATACTAGTTCAAGCTGGGAAGCATGTCAAATGATGTGTAACTTCATAATCAATCGAATCTTATCTCAAACTTGAAACATGTAATTTGATGGTGACTTGAATTTTGGAAAACTTTTTGATGTGGGCCGAGTCCTATCCATGGTCTTACACTGCAACTCAACAAATGGAACACCACATGGGGTGGAATAAGCATAAGCAACCAAGTACATGGGTAATAAGGGTAATAGGATAAACACTCATAAATGAAAAACCTAAAATCATGCCAAAATAGTATTGGCAAGTATAATAATAATAATGGATTTAAATTTAAAGGGGATGGTAATTTTGTGAGGAATTATTGGGTCCTATCCATGGTCTTATACTACAAATCATAAAATAAAAACTTAAGGGGTTTGATAAAAAAGTAAGACAATATTTCTCAAGAGGGAATATGAGGAAATGGAATAAAAAAAGAGTGTAAAAATCAAATAATTAGGCATCTTAAGAGAATAACTTAGGAGATAAGAGGCATACTAAGAACATGAGAAGACATTAAGTGACTAGTGGTCCTTTATGTACAAAGGAAACCTATTCCCTATAGACACAAAGCTTTATAGGTAGATAAACATGCTACTAAAATCAGCTCATGAAGGTAGATTGGTACAATGAAAAGTAAAATGGACCTTCCTCCCCATGATGTGTTCCCTACTCTTTAGGACCCCTTACAAATTTATCAATCTACAATTAAGATTGGGTACTTACATGAAAAATTAGGTAGCACTATAATTATTTTTTTTGAATTCCCCTATTCCAATCTACTAGCCTACTGCAACCTAAAGGACTTCAGCTCTATGTGTAGCCGACTGTGGAGTTTGAGATTCAATTAGAGATAGGAGATGTGCTTGTAATAATGTCTTTTAGTATGATTAGACTTTTAATAATATTTCATATTTTTGCATTTTTATATCATTCCCTTTTATTTAAATGATTTATCTTTTAACTTTATTTTGAAGTTCCTTTCTCTTTTTTTGGACTCCTCCTGCATGTAAATTTATAATGACCAAGCATGAGAGAGATAGTGATACACATGAATGAGTTATAGGATAAGGTCAAAGGAAGATAAGTAACCAAATACAAAATATTGATTAGGACACTTAAGCTTGATAATTAATAAAATATGTGATCTCAAATCTCAATCATACATATGTTTATTTTGCAAAAAAAGGAAGAAATTGAAAGGGATATCCAAAGGTGGACTGGTAAAAGGAAATAGTAATGAGAAAGACTATTTGCTAACTAATCACATGGTAAAAGGAGATAATAACCAAAGGGAATAGGTTAAATACAACCAAGTCACCATGAAAATTATTTGTGAAAAGAAAGGATAAGAAAACAAACAATCATGAAGATAAAAGCCAACAACAAGCTAAATATGGTGATTTTGTGAGGATCTGTCAGGTCCTATATGTGGTCTTACAAAGTGACTCACAAAATAAATATCTAAGGGATGCAATAAGAAGAAAATATAAATATAAATCAATGATAAGGAAGAACAAACATATGCAAAAAAGATAGAATATAAAATGAACAAGAAATATAGTATGACAAAGAAGATAATGATATAAGATAAGCAAGAATTTAACACAGTGTCAAATGATATAATTAGATATAGAAAAAGAAGTAAAAATGGATCGCACATCCAATCCAAATATAAATGTAAAATTACCATGCATGTGCTCATAAGTACTAGTAAATCTATCCACACACATTATCCAAGACATCAAATAAATCTCTATGAAGCTAGATACAAACTACTGCTAATATGTCATCAATATTTGTTAAATATTGGGTAAATACTTCTATTCTAATCTCTTCAACTAAAAAAGTAGGAATACTCATTGGATTGTGTTGAGGAGGAAAATCAAGTAAAGGATGATTAGAAGAATGTGTGGTAACAAGATCTATAGGAGAAAGAGGAGTTACTGGTAGAGAAGGATCCATATGTGATGGAAGGTTTATGGGTAGAGAAGGAACCACAAGTAGAGGCACAAAAGGAACCATAGGAGGTGTAACTATTAGAAAAGAAGGTGGAACCTTCTTGCAAGAATGACGTGTAATAGGAATATTAGTTGGTCCATAGATAACTATAAGATGATCAATAAGATGTGGTTGAAGGATAAGACAATGATGAATATGATGTGTGCCACATTGGTGTCATATATAATACCTCTCCCCATACATAGGTATATAGTTATGGAGAATCTTTGGAAGAGGTATGGTAGTTTCTATAGATGGGTAATAAGTATGCAAGGTATAAATATATTATTGTAACTTATCACAATGGGTAGAATAATGAGTATCTATCTCATGAAAGCAATAAATAATCTTGTGAGTGTGTTTAGGAGGAACACTCATGGGAGAAGGTGTAATAGGTATGGAAGAAGAGGGAGATGACTCATCACCTCATTTGGTGGGAAAAGGATCCATCTTAGGCAAATGAATTAGGGCATTACAAAGAGGAGGTGATGATGGGGAAGGAATAGAACTAGTCTTAATAGGAAGAGAACTACTAAAAGAAGTAAGAGTAGGCTCACAAATAATGGAAGAAGCAATAATAATTGGTTCTGACATAGGTTCCATTATGGGAAAATTAGAATCAATAGAAGGTCTAAGAAGGGTAGCACTAATCTTAGGAGTAAACCAATTATGGGAATTAGGGAACCTAAAAAAATGGTAAGGGTCGATCATAGAATGATCCATGAGAATAGTCCTCTGGGGCTTCTCAAAAACTAGAGGTGTCAGCGCCATCTCTACTCTATGATAAAGAGGAAAAATAAAATAATAAGGAAATAAAAAATTTAGAACATGAGAGGATGCATGAAAATACTCAAGTAAAGAATAATGATAATGCACAATCTTGGCATCATGGGCTTGGACAAGACCGCCTAATAAAATATCATCTAAGGAATATCCATCATCATATTTAGGTGAATGAAGATCAATGACACAAGTTGGGATAAATTTGTCATTAGAATAATTATGGTGAATAAAATGATGATTCTTGGATAAGACTACAAGAATTTCATCAAAAAGAGGTTTATGAGAACAAGGTTGTAAGGAAGCAAGTAGTTACAAGATGAGATGACGCATGAGATTGAAAGTTTTGATCTTGAGATTAATCTCATCAGAGTCTAAAATGTTGGGAGGAATATTACCAATAAGCTTGGGATACCAATTATATCCTCTAGTTGATTTGATAAGAAAATTTAGATGTTGTGATTCATGAAATGGAATAGTAGGTAAAGGCTCAAAACTACAAATATTAAAGACACCATGATCTTGGAATTTTTCAAAATTTCAAGGGTTATTATCTCCTTAAATCCTATAAATGGCTCTATAATGAGGGAATTTAACACATTGGTATGTAGAAGAATTGATATCTCACATACGATGAGTCTATAGCCTACCAAGTAAGATGTTATAAGAAAGAGGAAAGTTAAAGATCATCACCTTCACATGAATGGTGATAGATGGGATAGGAATGGGAAGACACACACACCCAAGAGGAATAATTTTCCTTTTATCATACCCTTGGTAGTTGATACATGTGTACTTAATATTGCATTCAAAATATCTAAGAGTTTTAATGAAATTAAGAGAAGCAACAAAAGTGCCAGTACCCTCATCAATCAAATCATGCTTAACTTGGATATCACCAATTTAGATACTAATAAATAGGGGAGGATCATCTGCATGAATTAGAATGTTATTGGGAATCATAAATGCAATGGTAAATTTTAATTAAAGAGAAGTTTCAATAATTTCATCAACATTAATGGACATCTCTTCACATTGTTGCAAGATATTATCCTCAAAACTAGATAAGGCTACCTCCCATCCTATTAAGGGAGGATGAGGGACATTCATATAAAATAATAGTTATGTAAGATGGTTTTGATGATGGAAAGATGTCTTCATGAGTTCAATAAATGGAATTTGAGAAGGAATATTAGTGAGCTTCGCAATGGGATCCCAGTCATCATAACCCATGAGCAGATTATTAGATACATGCACATAATGGTTAATGAGGTCTTCAGAGGGAAGAGATGAAGAGAATTGAAATTATTGTTGATAAAAATGAGAAGGTTTAGAATAAGGTTTTAAATCATGTTGAGATGATTAACTAATAGGTTCAACTTGATTTTGATCAGTAAAATAGGTGTTAATAGAAGGTTGATTAACATTAGAAGGAGAAGATGATGGAAGAGTGATAGAAATAGCATGGGATGTGTTATCCAAAGGAGAATACTAAGTTTTATTTCATCAAAGGTTATAATATCTTCTTTCCCTAACTCATTTAAATGAGTTGGATAAGAGTCCTAGATAACACAATATTCTTAAGAAAGAGGTAGAGTGTAGATAGGTTGAGAATCGATGAAAGCCACTACTCTTCACATATTTGTCATGTTAACCACATTTTATTCAAAAATTGGTTCCACAAGACTTTCTACATTATTGGTGAAAGAGATGGAATTTCCTTGGTTTTCTTGAATTAGTTGATGATTAGGTAAAGGATCCTTACAAATAGCTAAATGAGCATTTGCTTGATTTAAGGCTCGAGCTTTATCATGAGTTTTGTATTCTATGAAAGCATGCTCATAAGATTGTTGATGTTGGCACATGATAAAATCATAGTCAAAATTAGGTCCAAGAATAAAGGCCATAGATAAATTATGAATTTGTTTATAGGTCTCATGATAATGACCCCAACTAGCATGAAACCAATAAAACTTGCTAGGATCATACCAAGTTTTCATAAGATGAGTAGGGTCAATTTCATGAGGAAGAGGTCTAGGTAGACATTTTAGTAATTTAGATAAGGAAAGAGGTTTATGAACATTAATGTTATTTTTTGAGATATGAGGATTAGTAAATTTTTGAGAAGAGGAAGTTGGGTCTGAAGAAGGGGTAGGAACAACAACTTGAACATGGTGAATGGTATCATATGAATCAAAAACACCATCACTGGTAGCATTGTATTTTTTATTTTGAAGAAATATATGAGAACCCATGGAAGGTTGGGAAGGCTCAAATTTATGCATAAGGAAATCTTGTAATTTAGCTTGATCAATAGCTTCTTCCAAATTTCATAGAGAAAGGGTACGAACTCAATATTGTAATTTAGAATAAAGAGCATTTATAAAGATATGAAAAAGATTATCATTGGCCATGTTGTGTTCATATTTATTTGATAAAGTCTTCCATCATTTAACAAATGCTTGGGCAGTTTCATTTTTGATTTTCTTACAATTGATGAAATGGGCCAAAGTGTTTTTAGGAAGATCACTAGTTTGGAATTATTGAACTAAAGCATTCACTAAATCCTCCAAACTAGTAATGGAATGAGGTATAAGTTGATTATACCAATCCGAAGCATCACCTGTGAGGGTCTTAGTAAGGAGCTTGGTAGTGGAAAAAGTATTTAATTTAACCCAATATTTATAAAGATTCCCAGATATTTTAAGATGAAGAGAAGGATTAGTTGATCCATTATAAGATATTGTAGGTGTTATAATTCCTATATCAATGTGAGAAATTTGAGTAGTGAAGGGTTCATTTTATAGATGCTTAATAGTGTTATTAATTAAAGGAGGTTAAAGAATAAGATTACCTTGAGAATATCAAAGAGGAAGGGGAGGAACACTTTGGTTATGTGTGCCCCAAGCCATTAGTTGTGGTTGTGTTTGAAGATGAAGAAGGTGATTTTGTATTCTCATCATTTGATTTATGTTATGGGCTTGGAAAGCATTCATTTGATTGAGAGTTTATGATAGAAGCTGGTGAGTTTGACTAAAATTATTATAAGAGTTGGTGTAGGTATTAGTGGTTTGGGTACCACTATTGGTGTTGTTGAGAGCTTGAGATGAATGATGAGAATGAGAGTAACTAGTGGAAAATCTTACTTGTGTACCAAAATATGGACTAGTTAATGAAAGAGAGGAAGAAGCACTAGAATCATGAGTGCCTTGGGTAGAAATCAATGAATTAGTCGAAGGATTAAGGATAGTGGATCTTAAGAGAGGTCTAATAGATATAGAACCAACCATGGTAGTTGAGATACTAGGCATGGAGGTAGAAGAAAGGAAATAAGAAGAATAAGCATGAGAAGAGGTCGTGATCAAACAGATAGGTTGTGAAGCAAAGAAGTTAGTAATAACAAATACATTTGAGAATATAAAATTTGGAGAATGAGGTTCATTATTCAGACCACTAATCATGAGATTGTAAATGGTAGATGGATATTTCCCTTTATGTTGGGGAAATTGGTTAATAAAGAAAAGTATTTCAAGAGTACTCTAACTCAAGCTAGTTTTTTAGGAGAAAAGAAGGATTATGTTGAAAAGAGGTATCAGGAGGGAACCCATAGTCCATTGTGTGAGTTGTAATATGGGAATTAATAGAATTTTCAAAAGGAACTCTACTTTATCTATGGGAAACCCTATGAGGTTTAGTGAATTTCATCATGCCTACTATTTGAGATTCAATGTTATCACCCAATAGTAAATCCATGATGAAAGAAGAAGGAAAGCAAGATGAGAAAACAAAGGATTCAAAAAGTGATAGAAACAAAGCTAGGTCAACCCAATTGACCTAGTGTATAATAAGGATAATAAATCTAGATAGGGTCTACAGAACTAACCCAATATAGAGAGTAGAAGATGATAGACAAGGGAAAAAGTCCTAAAAACAATACTAGGACAACCTGGTCGACCTAGTGCGGTGTATAAGAGCTATAGAAACTACTAGGTCAACCAAGTTGACCTAGTACAATTAACAAAGGTAGAAAGTAGGGCCTGGGATAGTGTAGAGTCAAGATAGTTGACATAGCATAGTAGATATTAAAAGAGAAAGAATTGATAAAAAGATGAAAAATGAAATGGCATATGCTTATAACTAGTCTAGAAAATTAGATACTAAAATAAAATATATAGTCAATTGAATTGATGATGGGAAATCTAATTGGTACACACACATATTATAATTCTGAAAGAAAAGTATAGGGTAGAGTAGAAATAGAGAAATAGAAACTAACCTTGGTGTTTTAGAGATGAAAATAAAATAGGTAACTGACATGTAACCTTGGAGAGAACTAGCCAAATCTATAGAATTGGTTCGAGTTGGTCAACTAAGTGAGACAAAAACCTACTAAAAAAGCTAATAAAGTATGATAAGTTGACTTGGTCAACCTAGTAGATTTAATTAGATGTCTAAAAATGTGTTAAGTTGAGTTGGTCAACCTAGTTGACTAGACTACAATTTGAAAGTCTAGAATCTAGAACCTACACTGTGAATATTGACTAGGAACCTACTAAAAAGTGGCTAGAAATATGCTAGATCAACTTGATAAACCTAGTAGGTTGAATAAAAAGTATATAAAGTGGTGGAAACCTATGTTGGGTCGATTTGGTTGATCTAATTGCTTATTCCTACACAGAGAAAAATATCTGGGTCAACAAAATCAAGCTAGAAATTCAAAACATATGATAGAAAAGATGACAAAATGAATAAAATAAGTGAAAGAAACCCTATAAAGGTTTGATTCATGTTGGGTTCACTGGAATGCATGCAATCAAAATTTCATGGTGCACATGAATCAATCCTAGATTAGATAAGATAGATCACACCTATACTTCTGACTAGGGCACACACTTATCTAAGCGGGAGCATGACTAATATGAGGATTCGTTAGACCCAATTAAGGGATCACTTGTATCATCTATCAAAACACATCATGCTAGGTAGGGTTCTAAAGCCTACAGTCTAAAACAATTGCAAAACAACCCTAAAAGAGTCCTATGGTTTCTAAATTCACTTATGATAATAAATAATAAAGAAAACTAATCTAATAACAAGAAAAGTAAACTAATCTAGTGCTCACCAAATCTTATCACACAAAGTAGGGATTAGAAAAAAACAAGTAAAAAATAACTAAACTAAACATGTATAGGAGACATATACTGACATCAATGTATACAAAATCCTAATACATGGGAGAGAGGAATACATACTACATTATCTATCTACTCTTACAAAGTAAAAATAAAATTAGGAATACTTACCTTTGAAGATGAACATGCCTAGTCTCAACCTTTCTCTTGGCCAATGATGCTTCACAAGATATTGTTGTGGCATGTAAGGACAACTAAGATAAATCATATCTAGGATACACAACCTACCTAAGCATCCAATATAATTCTTCATAAGACAATATTAGATCTCAAAATAAAATTATTGAACCCTAAAGATTTATTCCTCAAGTAGAATGGTCAATAAGCAAATGTTCATTTACACTTCTTCGCTTGATTCAACTCTCTTATGAAATGGTAAGGAATGACCTTGTGTATATAGTAGTATCTCACACTAAATACTTTTATACATGTCAGTTGTGCTAAGTTGACTACGTTGACCTAGCACATTATTGGTCTAATGCTTGAATTATGTGGTAGGTCGACCAGGATGCAAAGCAATAAGGAAAAGCAAAGTATCCCTAAAATAAGCTAGGTCAACCAGGTTGACCTAGCTTACTGAATAGGTCAAAAGGGAAATATGGTAAGAAATAAGGGATAAATTATGATAAATGGTGGGAATAGATAGTAAAGAGAGAAATAAGCTTAGGGTTTAAGGTTTTAGGAGGCAAGAGTGTAGATATAAAGTGGCAAAAGGAAAAACAATCTTACGAAGCACTAAAGGTCTATCCACCCCTTTCTTGATGTACCCCTTAAGGCATGTAGAGATATTGAGACTCAATAGGTTCCTACAAGATATGAAGTGTCATTAATCAATGAAAGTGTGAAAATATTATGTGTATACACATGAAATAAATTTAATTGCTTCAAATTGCAAAAAAAATGTGATAAAGGGAAAAAAGGGATAAAATGACAAAAAAGGATGATTCCTTATCATAAGAATGAGTTAAATGGATAAAAACATGCTAACATAGATTTTTTTGAAAATTTCATCTAGAAAAAGAATCAAAATCTAAAGTTGAGAACAAGGATCAAGAACATTTTCTAGAAAAGGAATAACAAGATGGTAATTTCATGAGGAGGGATGGGTCATATCCATGATCTTATACTATAACTCACAAAAGAGAAACCCATAATGGTACCACAATAAAGATGTCAAAAGAGAAATTAAACTATGATACATTAAGAGGTAAATTTTAAAGAAAGGGAAAAAATTAGCATAAATCTACTAAGCCAAGAATGACATAAAAAGATAAAGAGACATAGGGAACAAAAATGAAAACAAATTCCAAATATGATGTGTAATAAAACCAAAGAATGTAAATGAAAATAACGATGCTATTAAAATGAAAGTGAAAAAAATAAAGTGCATAAAAATAATAAAACATGAGACAAGAATAAAAAGTAATATCTATGCTAACATCTATAAGTCTATAAGTCTCTAAAGGTTTCTTAAAGTTGAATTTGGTTGTTAATATACATTGTAAAATAAGAGTGGGCATCACAAGATGCCCCAAATTGTTACTAGATGTATAGATGGGCATCAAAATATTCCCCAAATTCTAAACAAATATATGGATGGGCATCACAAGATGCCCCAAACTCTAAAGGGACATGTGGATAGGCATCGTAAGATACCCCAACATGTGAGTTGGAGTGAGGTAACATTGAAACATTAAAATGATATTCATTAGGTTGGTAGGTATATTTGGAGATAGGTAAATGTGTTAGTTTGTTATATTGTAAGGATGTTGAATGTGTCATATGATATGTTAGAGAGGTATGAGGAGATAAAGGAGGTAAATGAGGACCATGTATGATATATTTTTGAGTAGGCATTTAAACTAGGTACTCTTTTGGTTCATGTGACCTAAGAATTTGAGTTTAAATGGATACAATGATATGTTTAAAGTTTTTCATGTGAGTTATCCTTTCCTTATTTGTGTATGAAGAAGGATCAATTATGGTTTGAACAAAATTAGAAGATGAGTTGTAGGTATGGGATAATTGTTTTTGTTTACAAGGTAGTTGATGTTTATGTGATTGTGGTTCTTGGGATTGAAGTTGAGAATCTTGAAGATAGTCTTGATAAGGTTTTTTCGTTAGAGTATTAAGATTGAAATGTGGACCAAGCAAGGAAGAAAGAAGAAAATAAGATCACAAAAAGATTCATGAAAATGACCTATAATAGCATGCCAAAAATAATATTTATTAAGATTTTACCATTTTGGATGAGGTTTGGAAGGATCAAAGTTCATGGGTTTATAGGGGGAAATTTCATCATAAGTTGTTCTAGATTCAAGGGTGGGTGGGTTGGCTTAAAATTGGTTGAATTAGATGCTCCACTTTGAGGTTTGGGAAACTTGGATGAATAAATGGTATGAGAATAAGATTAGAAATATGAATTATTATTTTTTGAGGTGTTTCAAATTGAGTCATAAGAAAGTCTTACCTTTTTTCTTGGTCTAAAGCTTATTCTAAAGTTTTAGGTGAAAAGATTTGAACTTTGTATTGAAGAGAAGGTTTAAGATCAGCGACAAATAGTTTTAAAAGAGTATCATCATTCATGTTATGGTCCACTGTATGATCAAGAGACTTCCATAATTTGATGAAAATATGAGCATATTCATTAGGAAGTTGTTTGGCATTGATGAAACAACTAAGATAATTTTTAGGAAGGTCATCATGTTGGAATTATTTTACTAGAGCATTGACTAAATCCTCTAGTTGTGAGATGGAATGTCTAGGAAGTTAGTTGCACCATTCAAGTTCATCACCAACAAAGGTTTGGCTAAGATCTTGGTGGTAGAAAATGTGTTTGTTTTGTCCCATTACTTACAGAGGTTACTAAAATACTTAAGAAAGATAGTAGGGTCCTTATTCCCATTGTATGTGATAATTGGAGAAATATTTCCAATATATATGGATGTAATGAATGGGGTTAAAGTTTTATTTTGAATATGTTGAAGAATTTTGTTATTCATTGGAGGTTGAGGGATGATATTCCCATTGGCATATCTAGTGGAGGAGGGACATAATTTTTATTTTATTGAGACATGATGACTTGAGGTGGTTGATTAGCCACATTTAATAAATGTTGTTGCATGTTCACAATTTGAGATTGATTGGTTATTTGCATGATGTTCATTTGTTTTATTAATTGTGAAAGAAGTTGAGTTGTATCAATAGGTGGGTTTGAAGGTGGGGTATGATTGTTGATAAGAAGAGGATTATTAAAACTTCCTTAACATTAGTGTGAGTTGCCTTAAGTGTGGTAGAAGAAGAAGGAAGATTGGTAAAGTTACCATTATTATGAGGAGTGTAAATAGTATTATCGTCAAGGTTTTTGTATAATTGGGAACCATCTAGATAATAAATTTGTGTGGTTTCAATAATGTTACTTTGGGAAGTGATAAGGCTTGGTGATTTTGTGATGGGTGTCATAAGAGGATTATGAACATCAGTTGTAAGGGTATGAGTGTTGATAGGAGAGGGATTAGTTGGTGGAATATTCCAAAAATGGGTATTTGTAGGAGGATTAGGATGAATGACCTCAAATACATTACATTGTGTAGTGATTGGTTTTGGTTTAGGAGAAGAAGGAAGAAATTAGATAGTTTCATATGAAGTAATGAAATAAGTGAGATTATTATCCAAATCCTTAATTATGCAATGTTATGGATTAATGGAAGGCTGAAAATATGTCATCATGATGAAAAAAGATTAGATAACCACATACGGAGAAAAAAAATGATATAAAATAGTATAGGGTTGACTGGGTCGATCCTATATAGTAAACAGGGGTTGAAAAGGGTTTGTAAACAATATAGGGTCAATTGGGTAGATCTTGTATAGCAAATAGAGACTAAAAAGGTCTATAAATAGTACAAGGTCAAAAAGGTTGATCTTATATAGTGGATAGAGGATAAAAAAGGTCTGTAGATAGTACAGGGTTGATTGTGTTGATCATGTACATTGAACAGAGGCTAGAAACATGCAGATTCCTTATTTTGCCTATATCTTTATATTTACTCATCCATTTTGAAAACCATAAAATGCATTAGATTCATGATGATGTATAAAATTAAAATATTAAATATAGTAAATTTTATAATAATTTTTTAATAAAACAATTTTTCAGGTAATGTAAAGAAGTAAGTGATAAAAGGAAAAAAATAGTCAATTGGATCAATGTTGGGCAATCCAATTAAGGCACATAAAGCAAAACCTTGCAGTAACATTAGTTAATGAATTTGTTTCATACATAATTAATAAGAGAGTAATAAACTAACTTTGAAATTAAATCTAACTAATTGGTCAACTTAATTTTTAAGTAGATTATTAAGAATGATTTTAAATGTGCTGGGAAATTTGTTGTAAGCAAGGTATTGGATAGCAATCTAAAGATGGTTTCATGTAGTTTGTATTGAAAGGGACTCTAGTGGTAATAATACAAGATTTATATTGGGGTCTAACCCCTAAATTCACACATTGTAGTGATAAGGGTTTCAGGTTCTTAGCCATAATATGTCATTAACCATGATTTATTCTTGACAAGAGTATCAAGTCATCTTCCCCCTTGGTGATGAAATCCTAGTATGGCTTTGGGTAGATAAATGTTATATTACTTGTTTATATTATGTGATATGGTTGTGTGTGCATAAAATAAAAATATTAAAACTAATCAATTAATTAAAAATCACCTAATTAAACTATGTGAGCTATTCTAAGCATGCAAGCAACAATAAAAAAAGGTGTGAACTAATTACTAGTAGATATGAGGTTCATTCCAACTTGAAAAAAGGTATAGTTTTGATACTATATGCAAAAAATATAGAATAAGGTTGATAGGGTCAAACCTATACTATAGAATCAAAGTTTGAAAATCAACTAGGTTGGTAGGGTTAATCCAATTATTTCAAATAGCACACAAAAAACAAAATTGGGTCAGTAGAATTGATCCAGTTGATTGTGCAAAGGAAGTTTTAAAGAAAAAAATATTGAAAGGAAAGATAGAAAAAAATAAATAGAGATGTAAAAATGAACCTTGGTATTTTAGAGATGAAATGAAGAAACTTTTTTGATGAATAACCTTAAAGTATGGTTGAAAAACTTACAAACTAGGTCGATAGTATCAATCAAGCTATGTAGGAACCTATTGTAAAGTGTTGAAACTATGAGGGGTCAATTGGTTAAAATAAGTAGGCTGAAATATATGTCTAAAAGGTTGTAAATATATATTAGTTTGATTGTTTTGATCTAGTTACCTATTCTTAAAAACTTGCACATAGAAGTCAGAAAAATTGGGTTGATAGAGTCAATCTAGTATGATAAAAATAATGAAAAAGAATAAAAATAAGTGAAATAAATCCTTCAAGGGTTAGTTTCACATCATGTTCAATAGAATGTATGTAATCAAAAATGCATCATGTCAATAAATCAATATTATCTTGAAGAAGATAGAGCATGCCTACACTTTAGATTAGGGATACACTTGGTAAGCGAGAGCATGACCAATATGGGGATTTCCTAGATGTGATTAGGGGATAATTGTCACAACATATCATGATAGGAAGGGTTATAAAGTATATATTCTAACATAAGCACACAATAACCTTAATGGAGTCCTAAAGCTTAAAACATTCACTTATTCTCATAAAAATAAAGTAAATCTAATCTAGGGCACACCAAATCTTGTGACACAAAGTGGGGGTTATAAATAATAAAACATATAAACTAAACATGTATTATAATACATATAATCATGTTAATGTATACAAAATCCTAATACATGGGAGAAGAATATAAATGCATTATCTATCTACTCTTACAAAGGAGAAATAAAGAAAGGAATACTTACCTTTGAAGATGAACCTGTTGAGCTTCAATCTCTCGATTTGCTAAGGTGCTTCACAAGAATTATTTGGTGTATAAGGATAACCAAGATAAATATTCTTTAGGATACACAACCTATCTAAGCATCCAAAATACTTCTCCACAAAATAAGATCCATATTTTCAAAGAAAGTATGGAACCCTAAGCTTCATTCCTCAAGTATAATGGTCAATAATCAAATGTATTTTTGCACTTCTTCGCTATATATTATTCTCTTATGAAATGGTAGGAAATGAGCTTGTATATATAGGTAAATATTTACCTAAATCTTCTTATAAATGTTTACTATATAGGTTTGACCCAGTTAAACCAATGTGTTTTGGGGGATAATTCACTAGGTCTGAGCTAGGTTGACCGAAATGCTAACAAGCTAAGAAAGTGAAAAATACCCCTAAACTATATTGGGTTGACCCAGTTGACCTAGTACATCTGACTATCCAAAATGGAATTAAGGAAATAAAAGGATGTTGGAAAGAGGAAAATGACTTGAATGGGTAGGACTAAGAAGAATAAGTTTAGGATAATTAGTTTTAGGAGACAAGTGTGTAGCTGGTAAGTGGAAAAAGGAAAAATAATCTTATGTAACATTGATGGTCTCCCCATCCCTTTTTTATTACATCCTTTAGGGTGTGCACTTAGAGAGATTGATACTCAATAGGTTCTTACAAGATACAAAGTGTTAGTAATCAATAAAAGTTTTAAAATATTATTTATATATAATGTGTACATATTATATCATAACATATACACATTATAAGTTTGAATTCAAAATCCCAACCTTTTAGCTCAAAAATGGCATGGATACCCAAGCCAAGGGCTTGAACCTATCAATCTACATCCAAATCTGAGAGATTTGATAGAAAATATCAAATTTCAACTTCCATCACCAAATACATAAGGAATTTCAACAATAAAATTAAAAAAAATTATTACCATGATGATGATCAAGCTCTCCTCTTTTCAAATATATGATTTTAATAATTTTTGGACTATTTTAAGGTTATAAACTACATTGATTTCTAACTATAGTTTTTTTAGGCTGCCACATACCACAAATATACATGCCTATACATGTTAATGTAATTTGATTTTTGTTGATCCAAGTGAAAAACAAATTATATGGTCATAAACTAGGTCTAATTCTACATGCATTCAAAAAATCCATTTTGCTTTTTTTATAGGTAATTAGGGAGGTCGCATGGTTAGCTATCCATTTTTTTCAATTTTTAAGATCTATTTATATACAAAATTAATAATTAAAAATATATTCATTTATAAAATATTAAAAAATATAATTCATAAACTAGAATATCTTGTCTAAATATTCACTAAAGGGTTTCAAAAATATTAAATGATGCTCAAAAAATGATGGGCCACATAGTTGTCTATCCACTCTGCTTTCTTGAAAAAATAGGATTTCCTATTCAAATTTTAGATGCTTGACCTAGTTATACTTAATTTTTTTTTAAATAGTGTTTCATAAACTAGACTTGAAGTGATAATGTTTGTATAGCATCTTTAAATTTTGAATGTATTTATTTCAAATTATCTCAAAAAATTTAGTTTTCTAAAATTTCAAGAAAACCATGTCCATGGGTAGCCCCTTTTTGTCCCCCAAGTATGTGCACTTACCCCAATGTCTCATATAGGATGTCCTTGTAAACATTAAATTTTTTTAGGAGCTCAAGTATTGAAATTTTAGCATGCATATTTTTTAATTGGTCACATTGGTGTCTAGATATTAGATGTGTAGAATTCCAAGTAGACTTATGAAGAAATATCAAATGTTGTCATTGTTTTAATAGTTTCTCATTATGTGCACTGATTTGCATAGTATTTTTGGAAATACAAGTAATGTAGAAAACCATAGAAACTATAAGGTATTGTACCATGAAATAATTTATATATGTGTCCATGAAAAACAATATTGTAAGATTTACCAATCAGGGATCAGCAACTAAAAAAGAAATTAGAAAACCCTAGTTGGCCTAGGGTTTGATGTTCAAAGGTTAGGTTCACCAAATGGTTAACCCTAATTTGGATTAAGGAATTATAATTAAGTATATAGGGTTAAATATATATAAATTATAGGGTGCAAGGGGTAATATCATATCTACATTAGGCTAATTAAAGTGCAAAACTCAAATGTATCATATGTTGAACTTATTAAACTAAGATAGGCTATTAATGTAAAGTATAAATATGCTAGATATAGAATGACATAAAAGATATTACTTAGATAGGTCTGATGCTAATTCAAATCTAGATTTGGTACATGAAGAAATAAAGTAATAAGATAGTTTTTTATTGTTGATGCTTAGAATTGCATTGTTTCCAACACCAACAATGGGAAGTTTTAGGAATGTGGGACTGCGACCTAAAAGGACATCCAAATTTTAAAGAAGCTAGCTCTTCTTTATCTCAAAAGTATTGTGGGAAAAAGGATAGAAATTAAATAGACACACTAATACAATGAAAGAAAATATAATTATGGTGATGAGCCTAAATTTAATTCGATCCTTAATACTAAGTACAGTGAAGCTATCTTTTGGATTCAATTACATTAAAGAGCAAACAATGCATGATCAATGTAAAAGATGAAAACAAATAGAATCAAAGGCTCACAACTTAGACAATTTTTGTAGTAACATATAAAAAATCAACAAATACATAGAATTCAATCTTCTCATTAATTTTATAGTTACATAAAATGCACATATACATGCACGGTTATACAAACTTTCTAACTCAAGAAAACAAAACAAAGGCAAATGATATTCTTGGCCACAACTGGAAAGTCTAAAACTTCTTGATAACAATCTCTTGTAGAAAATTCTCTCTATCTTCTGATGATGATCTCTGATCCATCCCTATGCCCATATTTATAGCATTGGACTAGGTCTAGATTGCCCGCACGTTCCCAACCCAATGGTCTAACTGAACTCTTACTAAACTGGAAGTGTCTAATAAAAGATATTTCTTGGATATAAAACATTTAGTCTTCCTACATGATCAAATCCCAATGGCCTAACTGAATTGGAAACTAAATGGAAGTGTCTAATAGAAGATATTTCTTGGATCTAAAATGTTTAGTCTTCCTACAAGTTCATTGGCTGAAATAGATACACATGATGCTTCCCACTATGAAACAGTCAAGGACACTTGGTAGCTTCCACTTGTCCTACTTGAAAACCATCTCATTATTTAGGAGGCACCATAAAATGACACTTGGCAGCTTCTGTGACACTTACAAAAAACACACAACACTTTCCACGTAACTTATACTCTTTATTATGTCTTTGTATCGAAAGTGCTCTGTCTTTGACATCTATCACATTTCACTACTCTGAAACTTTATCAACTTATATAAAATAGGACCCAAAACACTTCTTTCCTAAGCAACTTCAAAAGGGTAATGGGGATAGGTGTCACTTTTTGCATATCTTTAACAAATGAAATGTGGTGGCTTCTACTACTTTTAGCTACCTTTTGAGAATCTTGTGGAAGGTAACACATGGCAGTCTCCACGAGGCTCTGGCTATACTATAGAAACATTTAGGACTCATTTTATATTTAAACAAATAGTGAAACTTGGTGGCTTCCATTGACTTTAGAAACAAAACTCGAGGCCCACCACAGTCTTTACTCAATAATGAAACAAAATGAAGAAACTGTAGATGTTGACACTTGGCTAATGCTACTGAGTTTTAGCTAGGGACACGTGGTGGCTTCCACTACTTTAGAAAAACATATTGAAACCTTCCATAGTTTCCACTTGGTTCCCTCTGTGTGTACTGAGAAAATCTTATCAAAAGTAGTTTTTGAAACTCATACGAAACTTGAAATGAGGATGCCGATAATTGTCATGTTCTGCTAGGTTATAATGGGACACATGGCACATTCTATGTAAATTATATAAATTATAAAATGTGTCTCAGCTGATGACACTTGGTAGCTTCCACGTGACTTTGATACTTAGACAAAATTTAGGCAAAAATAGAACTCGTGCATGTGCTCTGTGTCAAAAACTTCACTGCCTTGAAACTAAAATGCACAGGGATAAAACTTGGAACGCACAACTAAAAATCAAAATAAAATGTAGATTATTTTACTCTATAATTCTTGGTGACCCCAAGTACTTTTGAGCCTACTCAAAAAAGAATCCACAATCTCCTGCATGATCAAATGTGGCAAAA
Source organism: Torreya grandis (assembly GCA_037957365.1). Taxonomy (NCBI): domain Eukaryota; kingdom Viridiplantae; phylum Streptophyta; class Pinopsida; order Cupressales; family Taxaceae; genus Torreya; species Torreya grandis. Next base: position 127,290 of record JARHVA010002741.1, read on the forward strand.
AAAATCACAACTTCAGTAAGGCTATCTAATAAATAGACCACTCAGCATCAGATAATCATTACTTATTTTGCAATTCATGAAAGGCTAAATCAAGGTTGATGATGTCCTTATACAAAAACCTCTACAAAATATGAACTACAACCTTTAATTGAAATTCAAGATGGGACATGGGAATCAAGACAGCTTCCACTTTTGGCACTAATGAATCATCTGTTAAACCCTAGAAAACTGACTGATCATTTTGCTTGGCTAACAATAAAGGTTTAATCTCATCAACCATCAACACAATGTTGCTATCAGGAAAAGGGGAGGGAAGACCCAATTGCACTAGATCTTCAATATGTTTCTTCATGTCTTTGATTCCCTCTTTCAACACATCTAGAAGCTCTTTGTAATTAATTGTTGTGGAGTTGCAACTGAGAACTTCATTCACCCTTTTTCTAGAAATCATTTTGTCACTAATCCCTACTACTGATAATGTTCCATTAGTTGCATCATATAGCTTTTGCAATAGCATTTTAGAATCAAACACTCTCAAAGAGATAGTGGACAGAGTGGCTTCAACTGAAGTCTCCACCTTTTTGCATAATTTCTATTCATTCCATAGAAAGGTTAGAGAGGGTCTGAGCTGAGTAATCTCCTTAGAGATTATTTTCCATATTGATATATAAAGCTCCTTAACTAGATTCGAAACTCATACATTATTTTACCTATTAGACAACTCAAGTGTTAATTGTTCTTTTATTTGTTGCTCAGCTTAAAGTTGGGCTTGTATGGTAGCGGTATTATTCTACTCATTCAGTAATTTTTGTTGGAACTGAGCAACCTGTTTCAAGTTTTCCTTATATATTTCCTATAATGTTTCCTTTTCCCACCTTAAGGTTGTCATTGTAGCTTTCTCCTATGTCATCTCTTCTTTTAAATAAGCATTTTGGGCCTGAATATCTTGGTGAGTTTGAAAATAAATAGTGTGTTACAACTATTTGTTGAGACTCTCTATTTTATTATTCTTGGTTTTTATTTCTGTAGTCAGATTACTAAAGTTTTATTTTTCTTGAGCTAAATTAGCCTCCATATTCTATAGCTTCTTTGTTACTTTCAAATAATCAGTAGCTATAGCAGAATTGGATTCATTTAGCAGCTCAACCCTATCTTGTGTTCTGAAAAGTGACATATCCATAGCCACTGCATTCATTATATAATATTTGTGCTACATCTACTCATTTGGTTTGACTACATTAGGTGATAAATGGGTCACTGTTAGTTGTTGTTGAATTGGGTCAAATTGTGACCTCATATGTGGTGTAGCTAGAGCTTTATTATCTTTCATCCTCTTTTTCTCCATTTGGGCTTCTCTAGCCTTCTTAGTAGTATCTGCTTGAGTTTGGAAGGTAGAAGGAGAGGTAATGTGCCCACTTTCAAAAGGATAACCCTATGGCAAGCCATAGGTAAAAGCCAAATGTTGGCTAGGGTAAATCTGAGGAGGTACTCTCTTTAGGATAGAGGGGGAAAAATGAGGAAATGATGTGGCTTGAGTATGAATAGGTGGGGTAAAATGAGAAATAGACACAGCAGAGGTGGTAGGGAATATTATTTGGCTAGATGGGATTATCACCCCTATAGAAGAAGAGAGAGACTAAGAAGAAGGAGAAAAAACACATACCTAAAGAGAAACTAATGTACTCAATGTTTGGTGCTATGAGGGTTCTACCTCCTCTGAATCAGGCTGAAGCTTCAGTGTCTTATATTTCCTTGGTGTTTCTTCTTCTGGCTGTGCTTCCTTCTCTTCAACATTTACCACTGCTTCTAGTGGTGAATGTACAAAATTGGGAACCCCAAAGGCTAACACTGATGGATAAGCTTTGGGTGGTGAAGATAACACACTCTTTTGTTTTTCAATGGCACTGAGAGACTGGGGCCAGATAGTTACAATGACTGTAGATGAGGTTTGTCTTGGGGCCTGCACTATATGAGTAGATTCTGCTCTAGCTTCTGACTCTCCACCCTATGTCTACAGTTTGATTATATCAGGGCTAGAGATAGGAGATAGATGACATTCATCCTATATTTCCTCCCATTTCTCATCTAAATCTATATTTCCAAAAGAGTGTGTTGTCTCACAAATCTCCTGCCTATACTTCCAATAGGCTTCTATTTTCTCAAATTTCCAATCTTTGTTCTTCAATGCCCTTCTTAAACCAAAAGTCATTCTAATTTTAGGATCAAAATCCTTTTTCTTAACATAAAAATTCTCCCATGGCCTGGCCTCTTGAAGGGGCAAATCTATCAATTCCACATACCAATTAGGAATATCTTCCTAAGGGTTTCTTCTATTTTCACAAAAATGATAGCCCTCATGCACAATTCTAGAAGTGACCTTATTATTATTTACCCATGAAGTTATGAAACTACTTGGGTCATATCCCCATGTATCTTCAATCAAATAGAAACCCAAGAAGGCTAGCTTTCTTAGCAACATGTGCTCAACATCCCTGACCTCTAGGGCCATGTTGTTTGATACCCATGGAATATCATACATTTTATTCTTCTTCTTCCCAATGCCATATTTATTATCCACCACAGACACTTGTCAAGTGACCTCTAAGAATGATAACCTTGGGGTCAAAATCTTAGGTAGCAACACTAGTTCTCCACTAAAACCATGGACTCTAGTAATAATATGATGGGATCCAAAAAAGTAATCATAAAGAATAGTGCAATTTGTCATAAGGCCTGAGATACTTGGAGTCAATCTATTTTCAACCAACTCTGGGCTTAGATGACAAAAGGTAGACGTAACAAAAAGTTCCCAAAATTCATATGGGTCACTTGTTTTGGACAAGATATGTGTCCATGCAAACACAGGAATGGTCCTATATAGACTGAAGCTTGGGTCATACATATTTAGATGCATGTATTGGGAAAAATGCCAGAGTTTTGATACAACATGAGGTGAAATAGATAAGAAGAATACCTAAAAACCCCTTTAGATTTGAAATGGGTGAGCTGATCAACCATTGAATATGCAATATACTCAAAGAAATCTAGCTAATACTCCTGAGACTTGTCAATAGTTTTCAATCTGAAGAGAATGGTCATTTATTCTTCATAGATAGTTATATCCTCTTTCATTCCAAAAATTAATGCCATCATAGATAGTGCCTCTTGACTAGCCTATGTAAATTTTGTTCTTCCTATCGGTAGTACTGGCACAGTGGTATCATCATCCCCTAATTGTAATTCTGATTTCAGAAACCTTAATTGATTATTGATGTTTGCCCACATTTTTTATACTTTGGCAATGGTGGCAAATGTGGTTGTCTTGTCATGATACAGGGCCAACATGTCCCTAATGGATTTTGGTGTAATTTGTACCATGAATGGACCCTGTTGTATGGTATTTGAGGGTGCATGAAAAAAATTGGCACATATTTCAACTGAGTCAGGGCATGGATGCACACTTGGGATAATGAATTGTGCCAACTGGTAAGTCCATATCCTCATTGCAAATGTTTCATATTATCCAACCTTTGCCCTTTAAATAATATTTGATGTGCCACTTCTCTTAGAGATTTGCTAGACTTTTGAAGTATTGGGTCTATGATTCTATCTATAAAATCTATCACCTTTGCTGGGTCATTTGCATAACCAACTTCAGGGACTCTAGTTTGCAGATAGGTCTTTAAGGGTTGTTCAAGGGCTGAAGCATATGATTTGCTTATGATAAGCTTATCAATGGATTTGTAAATCCTAGACCCCTATTTTGAAGATTGTGCCTCCTCCATATCTATGCCTATACTGGTAATCAGTGAAATTATGTAACAAGTATGGAGCTTTGCAATAGGGAAGGGAATTTCACTAAGCAGGTTTTGCTATAAACTAAAAATGCAAGTAACAGGGATTTTATAGAAGATGCAAGAATGTTTGAGAAACTATTAAGCTTTAACTCTTGTTATGGGGTATTTAATGACCCATCAAGTCTTGAAGATGGCATTAAAATTAGATAACTGTTAGTAAATATTATTGAATCTGTGTGGGATAATGAGTTAGACACGTCATGAAATGGTTGTGTAAGGTACTTTGGGAAATTTTAGAGATTTGAGAGAGATTTAATGTGTCGAGAGATTTGAAAATTTTGAAAAAGGCTCTGAGCCATGGCCACGTGTTCAAAGAACACTTATTAAAAGAAAGAGTGGGAAAGAAAAATGGGAAAACAAAGCAACAAGGAAAGGGAAACTATCAAACTATAATATATAAGAGATACAACTTAACTAAAATGTTTCAAGTAGATCCCATTTATAGGAATATCTTTAGGTTTACCCTCCATCATTTCTAGCTCAAAATAATTTTTCTATTTACATGCATGAATCTTATAGGGGCCAGTCCATAATGCTTCAAATTTAGTGTGTTGACCTGGCTTGGCATCTCTTGCATCCCATTTCAAAACAACTGAGCCTACTTTGAAATGGGGATTTGAAGTCTTCTTATCAAAGCAGTCTTTGATCATTTTCTAATGCTTCATTAATGAATCATGTGTTACATCCCTTTTTTCTTGAACTTCAAGAGTTCAGCAAGTCTAAATTGGATGGGGCCATTTTCCTTAATTTCAATCTATTTTAACTACTAGAGAGCAGGAATCTCCAAGCTTAGGGGCATTACAATAGGCTTACCATATACCAATTCATATGGGGACATTTTTTTCACATGTTTAGGCATAATTATATCATCCCACAGTGCTATATTAAGCACTTTATGCCACTCTTTGTGATGATCAGCCCTTATTCTCTTAATAAGTCTAATCAAGGTCTTGTTGGTTGACTCTGCCAAACCATTACCCTGAGGGTAATAATTTGAGGAAGTTTTTAAATAGATACCATGATTTAGTGCAAAGTTAGATATTTTAAACCCTAAAAATTCTTTAGCATTATCTAAAATTATGGTACGAAGAGGCCCAAAGTGAGTAGTGATACTCCCTAGAAAGTCTAGGATCACATTTTTGGTTGCTTCTTTGAGTGGCACTACCTCACTCCATCTGGTGAAATAATCTATGGCAAGTAGAATCCATTTGTGCCCCATACTTGAAACTAGATTAATCATTCCAATAAAATCAAGACCCCATTGAGTAAAGGGTTCATCAACAATTATAGGACTAAGGGGCATTGCTGCATTCCTTCTCATCCCCACATAATACTAACAAGATTGGCACTTTTTGACCAGTTGATAATAGTCTGTAAATAAAGTGGGCCAGAAATAACCTACCTGAGTTATCTTTATAGCTATGTTCTTTATAGAAAAATGTCCACCTGAGACTCCATGGTACATTTCATGTAGTATTTTCTTAGCTTCATCTTTCTCTATGCATCTTAAAAGTATGCCATTAGTATTTCTTCTGAAAAGAACTTGGTCAATTAAAACAAAATGGACCCCTTGCTACCTATAGTATCTCTTCTTGTCCTGAGAGAGCTCTTTTGGTAAAATCCCATGTTTCATAAAATGGATCATGTTTGTGACCTAGGAGTTCTGACCAACTTCTTGTATCCTAAATATAGTTTCCTTTTCTATTTCTTTAGGCATCATCTTTTCTATATCTTGAGCCATGTATTGGCACAACCCCCTACCTCTGACTAGCTTAGTGGGTCTAACCTCTACATCATACTCAAGGATCTTTGTTATCTAGTTTGCTTTTTTTAATAATTTCACCCTCCATAATGTATTCTCTGACACTTAGGTGAGCCACAAGTATCAAAATTTTACTTCCTAATACCATATGCCTAAATTTCTTGAGGGATTTTACCATAGCACATGCCTATTTCTCCAAAAAGTTGTATCTAGTTTCATAATCCCTAAGAGCCCTTGATAAAAAGGCTATTGGGTGTTCTCCCTCCTGTCTATCATCTTTCTGTATTAGGACAGTAGCAATACTAAGCTCTCCTCCATAAACATACATTATAAAAGGCTTAGAAAATTTTGGGTTACTAAGTATTGGGGCTATTGAAATTGCTTTCTTGACCTCCTCAAAGGCTTGTCTTCCTTCTATAGTTCACTTGAACACTAGGTCTTTTTTCAACAAAAGTGTTACTAGTCTCACTAGGCCTACAAAGTCTAATATGAATCGATTGACAAAATTAATCTTCCCCAAAAAGGATTGAACTACTTTCTTATTTACTGGTAGGGGCAAGTTCATTATGGCTGCAACTTTCTCTGGATCTATAGAGACTCCTTCTTTGGATAATATATGTCCCAGTAGTTTGCCTTGAGGTACTAAAAAGATACACATCTTGGGATTTAGGGATATTCCAAATTCTTGACACTTCTTAAAAATAGATTTTAGATGATCAAAATGATCAACAACATTCTTGGAAAAAATAGTGAGATCATCAAGATAAATTAGGATGATTTTATTTATGATTTCCCCAAATGCTACATCCATAGCTCTTTAAAAAGTGGCTCAATCATTTGATAGGCCAAATGGCATCTTGGCATATGCAAACATCCCCCATTTGGTAGTAAATGTAGTCTTTTGTTGGTCTTCATTAGACAACCAAATCTGATTATATCTAGAGAAACCATCTAGCAAGGAAAATCTCTCTGATCCAGCCATAATCTATAAAATTTGTTCCATAGATGGCAGGGCATAGTGATCTTTCAGAGATGCTCTATTTAGGTCTCTAAAATCCATAGAGAGTATTATATCACCATTCTTTTTCTTAACTAGTACTAGATTGGATACCCAGGTTGAGTGTTTGATTGGAAAAATTATTTTAGAATCTAACAGTTTTTACAACTCATCCACCATTAGAGTTTCAATCCTTGGATTCACTGGCCTCTGCTTCTGTCTGACTGGCTTAAATCCTTCAGTCAATTCTATTGTGTGTTGAATGATGTCTTTGTTATATCCGTGAAGGTCTTCATAGGTCTAGGCTATTACTCTATCATATCTTTTACACAAGTCAATTAGTCTTTCCTTTTCCTCTTGAGTTGCAAAATTTCCAATCTTTAGTTTTCTCCCTTCACTCACGTCTATCTCAAAATAATCTATTTTATTTACTTGAAACCTTTTCTTATCTAGGCTTACATCTTCTGGATCAAATAGGTTTTCTAAAGTGATCAAGCCTTTGGGAAGCTTATTGGTCTTTAATTGAATAACTTGGTCTCCATATGCTTCTTCAATTTTGGGTTGCAATTGATTAGCAAATTCCCCTGATTGTTGAAAAAATGAGAGTACCTAAGAATAATTTTCAAAGACTTGCCAATTTTCATCATTGTTTGGGATAGTTGGCCTTACTATAACTTTGACTAACTCATTGTTGACTAATAGACCAGTTGCTAGATCAAACTATGAGCCAATCTGTGTCATCCTATCAGCTTCAAAATTTTGGGTTCTAGGAACTACTTCAATATTGAAAGCTTCAAAATCTTCTATTAAGTCCCAAATTCTATGTCTATAGGATCTCATCCTTACATTTTTGGCTATTGCCTTTTCTTTGATTTGTTGCACCACTAGTTCTGAATCTCCTTTTACAATTAGATTCTTTAATCCCTTCTTCTTGGCTAATATGAGCCCTTGTACTAAGGATTCATATTCAGCATCATTATTAGTACAAGCAAATTGGAAATGGATAGCTCTTAAAATTTTCTCACCATTTGGAGCAACAAGACAAATTTCTGCTCCAACACCATTTTTACTTCTAGCCCCATCAAAATTTAAGGTCCAAATTTCTGAGTCCTTTTCAAATTCTTGAGTCTTTAGCATTTCTTCCCTTAAAACATTTGAGATTTCATAATCTTTATTAAATATGACATAAGTGCCCAGACCAGTAGAGTCATAATTTCCATATGGGTCAGTTTGCATCATAGCTAACAAATGGTTATTTGCCTCTTCTTGGTCATGTTCAGTCCAGTCACCTAACTCTTCAACAAAGACCCTTTCTTCCTTATTCAGCATAGCATGAGCTACCTCTAATTTTGGGGTTGGTTCATTGGTGATGTGATCTTTAGATAGTGGCTCAGATAGCATTTTCATTTTTGAACCATATTTGGTTTTTAGGATGAGGTGGGACCAATCAAGTGACATATATCCTCCTATCTTGGCTGTGAAATTCTTGGATAAACATAGGCCAAATATAGGGGGTATATTTATGACTACCACATCTTGATTTATAATTATATTAGGGCAAGTATATAATTACAATGGGAGTTATTTAATTTTCCCTATTATTTGCACTGATATTACTGTAGTACTGACCCTTGAGTCTATCATTGCATTATGAAATAATTTCTTTCCAACTATCAAAGTCAAATAGAAGGGCTTTGGTTTGGATTTACTTACCTCTGGTGCATTGTTTAAAAGGGCTATTATCTATAGAGGAATTGTGTCTTTGAGCTTTTCTTTATCAACAGGTCCTTCTTTGGTGCCAGTATGTTTAGGCACTGCTTGGCCTTGCAGAGCTTCTTTTAATAGTGTCTTTTGCTCAGGAATAGCTAATATGTCCCATATTGACACATGTGTTGAGGTCTTCTTTAGTTGATCTACCACATTCATCAGTCCCAGTGTTTGGGTTCTTAGATAATAAGGGTACCTTGCTTTTTCTTGAACTTGTCTAGGAATTACTTGGTTTTGCACTGGGTAAGGTATTTCTTGTCTCACAGTTGTGTTTTGATGACCTTGAAATGGAGGATTCCCCATAATTTCATTATTTGTGACTTCAAGCTGTTCCATCATCCTTCTCTTTGATTTGGTGTAGTAATCTGATTATAGTACTGGCTTCTTGGAAGTAGAAGCTTCATTTAAGAACATTGACTCTTCATCTTTAACCCATGAAAATAAATCATGTTTAGGGGCTATTTCTTCTTGTTGTTGTAAGGACATCCCTTGCATCTGAGCCATTAGGACTGAATTTTCCATACCAAGAAATTGGTAGGATTGAGTGTTAGAAGTGCTTGTAAATTATCCATCCATTCTTCTTTGCTTTGTTATCTTTTGTTGTAGGTTACCCATGGGACAATCTCTCGGCATATGAGCATTATTACAAGGGAAACACCAATAATTGGTGCCATCTACATAATTATTTTGCCCTTGAACAATCTCCCTATTTGAATTAGGGGGAACAATCTGTGAGGGTGTAGGGATTGCAACTAATTGGTTTGTTAACTGAGGTTAGTTTGCCTTTAGGAACCCTGATACTAGTTTGGTTGTGGTGGAAATCTATTTCCTTGGTAGCCTTGATATTGGGTTCTAGGATAAGGAGTCTGCTATCTTTTAAGGTTAATTATCTCATTGGAAAATGTCCTTAAGATTTTCTTGACATCATTCATCTCAAATGACTAGATAGGGGTAAGTTCTTTAGCAGGTTATTGAGGAAATGTATACATAGACATAGGTGGGGTTATGAAATTAGGGGTTTATTGAGGCAAAGGTAAGGTAATATCTAGAAACATGGGCATGGGAGGACTTGGGGGTAACTTTCTAGTATCTATTAAATTATTTTTAGCTCTGACTGCATAGTCATAGGCTTCTAGTAGAGTTTGACCTCCAAGTAACTGAATCATTACTGATATATCTAAATTTAAAGATTTAAGATAAAATACTATAGCTATACCTGGTAATGGTCTTACTGTAGCAATAATTCTTTCCCAAGTCTTTTGAAATATTGAATTGAAATCAGTCATTGCTTCTTGTGGTGCCCTTTTGATAGTAATCAATTATTGAAACAAAGAAGATTTATCACCCTTTTCTTCAAATCTTTCAAAGAAAAGATCTCCAAGTTGATCCCATGTAGATATTGTATTTGGGGTCAAAGATCTATACCATTCCAAAGACTACCCTTTAAAATAAGCTACTAACAATCTTATAGCCACATTTTGTTGTGTGACCACATGTCTTGCACAGACATCAGACACATCTTGTAGATGTTCTTCATATGTTTTGAAATCTTTCCCACTAAATTTGGGTAGAGATTTTAGGGCATTTACTGGAATAGGATCCCAAGTGGCTGGTGGTATTGGGAGAATCAGAGGACTGCCAATGTTCCAACTTGCATAATTCCTTAGGGGTATAGGTGCTCCCATGTTTGCTCTTGGTATTGCTATAAACTAATTGACCCTTCTTCTTGCATTAGTTATTAATGGTGGTAAAAGAATACTTGGATTTATAGCAAATTGAGATCTTGTTACTAGTCCACAACTCTAACTCCTTGTAGCTCTCTGGTTCATACGGTCTTGAAAGAAACTTTAAGATTGTCCCACTGGGTGTGCTAAAAATTATTGATGCTTAGAATTCCATTATTTCCAACACCAACAATGGGAAGTTTTAGGAATGTGGGACTTGTGACCTGAAATGACCTCCAGATTTTAAAGAAGCTGGCTCTTTTTTATCTCAAAAGTATTGTGGGAAAAATGATAGAAATTAAATAGACACACTAATGTAATGAAAGAAAATCTAACTATGGCAATGCACCTAAATTTAATTCGATCCTTAATGATAAGCACAGTGAAGCTATCTTTTGGATTCAATTACATCAAAGACCAAACAATGCATGATCAATGTAAAAGATGAAAACAAATAAAATCAAAGACTCACAACTTAGATGATTTTTGTAGTAACATAGAAAATATCAACAAAGGCATAGAATTCAGTCTTCTCATTAATTTTATAGTTACATAAAAGGCACATATACATGCACAATTATACAAACTTTCTAACTCAAGAAAAAAAAACAAGGCAAATGATATTCCGAGCCATAGCTAGAAATTCTAAAACTTCTTAATAACAATATCTTGTAGAAAATTCTCTCTATCTTCTCATGATGATCTCTGATCCATCCCTGCACCCATATTTATAGCATCAGACTAGCTCTAGATTGCCCACACGTTCCTAACCCAACAATCTAACTGAACTCTAACTAAACTAGAAGTGTCTAACAAAAGATATTTCTTGGATCTAAAATGTTTAGTCTCCCTACATGATCAAATCCCAATGGCCTAACTGAAGTGGAAACTAACTAGAAGTGTCTAACAGAAGATATTTTTTAGATCTAAAATGTTTAGTCTTCCTGCAAGTTCATTGGCTGAAATAGATACACATGATGCTTCCCACTGTGAAATAGTCGAGGACACTTAGTAGATTTCACTTGTATTACTTGAAAATAATCTCATTATTTAGTGGGCACCAAAAAATGACACTTGGCAGCTTTTATGGCACTTATAGAAAACACATGGCACTTTCTGCATAACTTATACTCTTTATTATGTCTTTGTACCTAGAGTGCTCCATCTTTGACATCTATCATAGTCTGTTACTCTGAAACTTTATCAACTTATAGAAAATAGGACACGTAACACTTCTTGCCTAAGTATCTTCAAAAGGAGAATGGGGATAGGTGTCACTTTCTACGTATCTTTAACAAATGACACATGGTAACTTCCACTACTTTTAGCTACCTTTTGAGAATCCCATGGAAGGTGACATGTGGTGGTCTCTGCAGGGCTCTGGCTATACTATAGAAACATTCAGGCCTCATTTTAGATTTACATAGATGGTGACACTTGGCAGCTTTTACTGACTTTAGAAACAAAACATGGGGCCCACCACAGTCTTTACTCAATAATGAAACAAAATGAAGAAACTGTGGATGTTGACACTTGGTGGCTTCCACTGAGTTTTAGCTAGGGACATGTGGTGGCTTTCATTGCTTTTAGAAAAACATATTGAAACCTCCTAAAGTTGCCACTTGGCACCCTCCACACGTACTAAGAAAAGGTTATCAAAAAGAGTTTTTGAAACTCATAAGAAACTTGAAACACAGATGCCGACACTTGTCGTGTTCCACTAGGTTATAACGAGACACGTGGCATGTTCTATGCAACTTATAGAAATTATAAAATGTGTCTTAGCTGATGACACTTGGTAGCTTTCACGTGACTTTGATACTTAGACAAAATTTAGGCAAAAATGGAACTCACACCTATGCTCTGTGTCAAAAACTTCACTGCCTCGAAACTAAAATGTGCAGGGATAAAACTTGGAGTGCACAACTAAAACTCAAAATAAAATGTAGAGTATTTTACTCTACATTTATTAATCATTAAATTTTGGATTTGGTGTGTCTAACTCTCTAGATAGTTTCATAAATGTGGGATAGTTGAATCAATGTTAGTGTCCAAGATCAATATTAGTGTCATGTATGGAAAATTTATTAAAACAAGATGCAACCACCTATATGATTCTAGGTTTGGCTTCATCTTTTCTCTAGTGCATTAAAATATGGATCATAGACTATCACTCTTGGTGAAATTTTAAAACCCTAGCTTTCCATTTTTAGTGTGACCATTGACACATAGTGTCTAGCTAACCCATAATGATCCCATTATAAAAGGGCACTACCTAAATAGCTAATACTCCAAAATAGGGCCTTAGACTCATGTATTTCTCCTCTATGTTTTATCTTGTTTGTGAATCAAGCAATATGTAAAGAAATTACAATAGTGACCCAACTTGTAACTTGGAAAATATGACCTTATGACTACTCATTTAGTACTTCAAACCTATAGTTGGTTTATTCCTTTGAATAATATTATAATAGGGTAGAATAAGAAAGTCTATTATAACTTGAGTGGTTTTTGAGTGTTTCTTGAGTGTTATTTTTGCCTGACTGCTAGGTTAGAAATCAATAAGGATTGATATTGTAGTTATACCAATCTTATTGGGATATGACTCACATTAAATAACTTAAGTTGACCATTATGATATGTTTAATTTGAAAATTAGATGACTTTAAGGCATTGGAGACCTACATCAGGTCAAAATAGTAACTTTGATGTTATTATTTATCCCAAACAATAGTGTCTAGAGAGAAAGAGAGCAGGCACATGCTCAAAACATATAGAGGTATAAGATAAGTAAATTTTTAAACATTATGGGTAAGATAGGATGTATGTATCATCAATATAAGGTTGGTTTGACTAAGAGATAGGCCAAGGGGCACAAGATAGATTAGATATGAGGCTTACATAAGTAAGGTGTGTAAAACTAAGAGGAATAGCCAAGGTCTAAGTTTTCCAAGTGTACAAGATTGAGGTGTTACATAATCATAAACTATAATCTACAACTTCTTAAAGCAAAATTTTTATTGATGGGTAAAGTTAAATAAATATTCAAGTTTAAATTTTAAGTTGGTTAGTTAATGAGTGAACTAGAATAAATATTAAAGTTTAGATTTTTATTTGGATTGTTATTATTGATTGGTGAACCATTAATGTTTGGATTTTGATTGGCCAAAAAACTTGAATAAATATTAAAATATAGATTGCATTTATTATTGATTGGTAAACTTGAATGAGTATTCAATTTTACATGGGATTGATTGATGTTTTTCAAATTTTAATGAATATTCATGTTTGGATTGGTTTCATTGATGTTTGATAAAATTTAAAGAGTATTAAAGTTTGTATTGGATTGGTTAATGTTTAGTAAATTTGAATGAGTATTCAAGTTTGTATTGGATGGGTTAATGAATGAGGTTGAATTTGGATTCACACTCAATCCTAGTTTTAGATTGGAACTTGGGTTAAATAAAGGATTATTTGGTATATTATCTTGGATATTTGTAATTTCTTAGTTTATTTTATGAGTATGAACTTCCATATAAAACCCATGACTTATGTGGGATAATTCATAATTAAGGATGGCTTTCAATTTGTCTTGGGAGACTTGGGGATTAGAATTGGAATAACTAATGATAGAATTTATATCTGTTTAAGATCCTTGTAATGTGGATTGATATTGAATGGGTGATGAAGACTCTTTCCTAGAAATTATATGTATATTTTGATCATCAAAATCAGATGGAAGTTTGGCCCCCAAGCTTGAGGTTTGAATTAGAACTTCATTCCTTTTAGACATGATGTATTGATTAAATGGAGGGGATTAAAATGGCATTAGGGCTACCCTCATCTTGGTAAGCTCATCCCTCCTCTTCATTGTCATGGATTTTGTGTATATTAGCATGGTGACCTTAGTTTTCTTGACTACCAAATTAGAAGGGTTCATTGTCAAAAAGCTCATCCTTCAGCTTAGGATTATTCAATATATCCATGTGCTTTATGATAGGCGACATTTCTAAAGGAAAGGTTTTAACTCAACAAAAGATAAATATATTAACACTAGACTCTAATAAAGTAAAATACCAAAGTGACTTAAAGTTGATTGACAACAAGATTATTTTGAGTTTTGATTATTTTGGGATTAAACTTATGACCTTTATATTATGAATTCTTTTAAGTCTCAAAATAGTTTTATTTTGGATCAAGGATTTTAGCATGTGGTACATCATGAGGAAGTAAACAAAAAAATTTATACTCTAAAAACACATGTATTTCACAAAAAGGATCAAATCTAGGAAAATAGACTTGAATAACACATAGGCTTTTTGTGTCACTTGTTTGTCTATTGTATTACCTATGGCCTAATATTTTAAGGTACTAATTATGGAGGATCCTACCATTCCCATAGCCCAATAAGCTCAGTTTCAAGAGTGTGTATAAAGTATCATCTTATAACTAATTTTTAACTAATGCTCTAAAAATTAGATGTTAAGAATGGTTTTCCTAGGCTTAAGATTTAAATAAACTTATCCATGGGAGTAATTTATATACTTTTTATTGTAATGAGGCCCACAATTATGGAAGAAGTTGATTTTATAGATACACAAAAATGGGTCTAGGCCCAATGTGCCCAACATAGCCATAATATTTCAGTGTTAACGTTAAAAGAATTAAAATTTGAGTCATGTTATCTAAGTCTTGGGTATTGGAACATGGAATCTCATAACTTCATGGAATGCTTAAAACACAACACTGCTTAGTGAAAAATGATAGTTCTAACTCAATTTATATACTCCCACCAATACATAAAGTTTGGCCTATAGTGGTGAAATTCATGATCAGCAGAACCCTTAATAAAATAAAAGTAAAAAATATTGACACTTACATTTGATTCTCACATATCACCACTAATGTGATTCCAAGAGGAGAGAATACATGCAAATTCATCTTGGGTAACAAAATTTAAAATGTTTTTTTTTTAATTTTATGAGTATCATCACCAATGTAATTCCATAGAAAAAAGCATACACAACAAGAGAAGAACACACAAATTAATTTAAAATGAAAGATTAATTAACTCTAAGAATTGACATGTTAGCTAATTAATACTAAAAATGAAATATAAAAGTGGTTATAAATATTATAAAAACATAATAATTATAATAAACAAATTAGAAATTGATTTGTCTAGATTTTTATTGGTATGTCTTTGACTAGTGGCCTACATATAAATTGTTAGAAGGCTTTTGTGTGGATGTAAGATTAAGGAAACCTATAAAAAGTTATATAAATAAATAAATAAACATATAAAATCAAGATCCTATAATTATTTCACTATTACATAGTTATATAAAATATTAAAAAAATTAATAGTTAAAAGACTCAAAAAATTGATATAAAATGAAAAATAGTAGTTAACATAACAATTTCTCTATTACCTATGACGATTTCACTAATTTTTTTTACAATTACACTACTATATATAATGATTTCACTGATATATATATTATAATTTAACTGATGGTATGTGTTTAAATTTAATAATGCTATGATTTTGCTAATGATATATTCATTTTCAGTGTTTATGACATAAGACAAAAACAAAAAAAATAAACAATGCAAGGAAAATAAATTAGAATAGAGAGTTTATAAAAAAGGAAAATAGGCACAAGGATCTCCGATAAGTTATAAAATCATAAAAATAGATATGAAAACTACTTTAAAGTGATTTCATTGATAGCTCATATGATTTCACTACAAAATGCTATAATTTTGATACTAATCAGAAAGAAAGTGAAACAAAAAAATGAAAAGACAAAACAAAGTTAAACTAGAACATAAAGTTGTTAGGGGAAAGAAAATTATAAAAAGTTATCAAAAATTAATAGAATTACAATTTCATTATTTATTTCTATGATTTCATTGAATAATGTTATGATTTTGTGAGTACTTAGGAAAGAAGTGAAACTAAAAACTTAAAAGATAAAATAGAGGTAAACCAAAATAGAAAATTATTATGGGAAAGAAAACTACAAAGAGTCACACAAATTTAATAGAAGAATAATTTCACTATTTGCTTCTATGATTTTACTAAGGAATGGTATTATTTTTTTGTTACTCAAAAAAGAAATAAAACATAAAATTGAAAAGATAAAACTGATGTAAACTAGAACAAAAAGTTGTTAGGAGAAATAAAACTACAAAAAGATACTAAAATTGACAAACGAACAATTTTGTCATTTGCTCATATGATTTCATTAATGATGTTTCAAAATCCCTTTTTACATAGGTATATTTATAATAAACCAAAAAAATTAATAAAATAAACCTGTAGATGCAAACAAAAACATCCAAAACCAAGATTAAATGAATGTGCACAAGGAAAATAATAATAAAATAATATATTTATGCTCCTAAATACACATATAATGTATGTGATGTATGATGATGAGGGAAAATCCTACCAGGCATGAGATAATTTATAATATCTAATGCTAGAATGGAATCTAAGGATTTAAATCTAATGAAATCAAATTTAAACTGTAAACTTAGACTTCAATGATAGAATAGAAAATGAACAAAATCAAACCAAACATACACTTAAAAAATTGAAGTGGAATAAAATTCCTCCATCTTGATCAAATGCAATTTTATTCTAAATGCAATAGATGTCATTTCTCAAATATTCTTCACTTCAAAGTGAATTAGTCAATGTTTTGATATGCAAAAGGATTTTTTATGGTTTAGATTTTCTTTGATTTACTTGATAATTTGATAGCACTTGATTAGCATAAAATTGGATGATTGAAAAATGATGAATTACACATTAATTTATAGGATTCTAAGATGTTAATCAAATGGTTTATAATTATTTAAATTTTTCAAATTATTAAAATAATTAATGGTTAGGAATTAGTCCTCATCCATGACAATGATGACCAATTCCATGAGTTGAGAATAAATAGGAATTGGTTGAGTGAGTTATAAAGAATGGGTTGACTTAGTTAACTCAACTTTGAAGTTGAAATGTTCTAAGTTGACTCACAAGTTATTTTTGTAAATTGATGGAGTGGTTGGATGATTTAACACATGGTTAAGATAAACATGGAGGATGTCTGAGTGAGGTAGAAAAATTGGATTTTTATTTAATTTTGAAGTAAAATGATGTGCATAATTAAATAATTAAGAATTAATCAATTATTTGAATTTTGGAGGGAAGCAATGTTGATTTAAATTTGAATTGGGGAGGGAGAAGAGTTAGTGTGTCAAAGCAAATTTTAGGTGTTTACACACCTAATAGGGTATGTTAATTGTTCTGATTTTATGGTGTAAAATCTAGTGCAAAAACTTGGTGACTATGGTGGGGTGTATACTTGTAGTTTCATTAATATTGAATAACTTGGATTAAACTATGCATGTCTCAATCCTCATCAATAATTGGGTGTGCTTAACTCCATCATCACCTACCCACATTAGTGAATTAATTTTGAATATTAAATGAATTCCTAATCTATTTTGTAGTTCAATAATTGGTGTAAACACTAGTACAAATATTGAACCAACCACTATAGATGGAATAAATTTCAATTATGGCATAAAATTGGCATAAATTAGTGAAAATACCAAGTATAATCTAAGTCTAATGTATATATCATGGATAATTACATGAATTATCATTTCATATATAATACTAGTGCAAAATTGAGTAATGAAGAAGCAATGTACCATGCACATGCCCCCAACTAGTATCTGGTGCATATATATTATGAGACTAAGTAGAAAAATTGTGATTTGGATTTTAAAAAAACTATCATACTATAACATGTTGTGCATGATTACCCCTAAATTGAGAAAATCTTAGATAAAACTATGTAATTTTGAGTAATTTTAGAAATTGAGACTATTAAATTATTGATTACTATTCTAAGTAATTGAGGTTTTGAGAAATTATATAAATTCTTATTTTTAAGCATCTGGAAAATAATGATGTAAGGACACAAGATTAGTACTCTCTTATCTGATGTGGTGCTTCTATCCAACATGAATTTTTATGTATTTTCTAAGCCTAAAATTATGTCAACTATGTAATTAATAATAAATCTTGTCTATATATTTATCTAGGAAGTCTAGTCTCTAAGACAAACCTTTATTATTTCCCCCTCATTTGAGGTGAGTTGTTGATCAATTGAAAGAACTGAACTTCAAAGAAAAATTTATAAAATATGTTGTTTTGATGTAAAAATATAAATATAAGTAGTATTAACAACATGGATAAGCATGGAATCATTGTGTATGTAAACTAAGCATAACAAGAATGTAATATTCATGTAGAAACAAGCATTTATAGTAAGTGTGTCTAGATAGATGTGAAAATGAAGCATGCAGATAAATGATCAACTAGGTTTATAATGTTGAATATAACTAATTAAATAAGGATGCATGATATCCATCATGGAATTGGAAAGGTTATTTGGATGCATTATGTCCATTATGGAATCAAAAATCTAATCATTGAAGTAATTACAGTGTCATGGACATGATGCACACAATCAAAGAGTACATGCACAACACACACAACACACAATATAAGGCCCAAGGGGATAATAAAAGGGACATATTTAGTTATAAATTAATTGAATAGAAATTACATATAAAGATATGTTCAAATGCTCTTACACATATAGAATTAAACAAATGAGGATTAGAGCCACATATAATGGCATGTTCAAATGTCTTCAAATAAATAAAATACACATACAAATACATGGTAAAATGTCCTCACACATATAAAATAAAAGACATGGAGGCTTAGAGACACTTGAAAATTACATATTCAAATGTATATAAATAAATAAATAAATAATGAAAAAATATGTGAAGCTATAAAATTAATGTATATATCATGCATGAATATGTAATTCTAATCAATAAACATGAAGTTATAATCTGAGTATGTTTAATAACTAAGATAAACAATAGTATATCATAATTTAGAGAGTCAGAGATATAAAAATGTGTAATGTTATGTATAGTAATATTATGTGGGAAAACAAGGATAAAATGTGTGTAACATGCTCCTAGTGATATAACTAATGAATGTGCATGTTGTATAAATCCTGCATGTAGTCTAAAATTGAGTAGTGATAGTCTAGTCTCACTATTATAATAGAAATGTGAATAACACTAGATAAAAGTCCTCATGTCTTCCATATCACTCTTATATAAATACACATTCTAATTATGTAACAATGAAATTGACTAAAACTAAGTTTGGGTCTAATATGTTATGTAACCTATAATCACTCATGTACCCTGGTTAAGCATGTATGATATAAAACTAGATAAAACATGTATATAATATTTTTCACAACTAGACTATTGTATTAAAAAATACATATAACCATTCATAGGACATGGTTTTGGTATTTGCTAAAATATTTTACAATTTATGTATTTTTGCATATATATGTAAAGAGTATGTACAAGAGATAAGATATATACTAATCAATGAGTCTAATAAGGGAATCGTAATCAATAGGCCATGTGTCAAGAAAATTAATGGTGACATTTTATGAAAGGAATTGGGTATGGTGTAGTGATTCAACTAATATCAATGGAAAATCTAAGTATAGGACACAACCATGTTATAAATGTCTCTATTATTGACCAGATTTGACCCTACAGGTCAAATTGGCATCCTTATAGATAAAAAATTAATATTTATATGTTTATGTGGGTTTTTTATTATGTCATAGATTTTATTATATTTAAATTACTGTCATTTAATGATATATTAGCCTTGGTAATTAATCTTCTTAGTCAATTTTTCCTTTTGAGTCATTTTAGGGGTCTAAATTAAGCATTAAATGAGTTGTACAGCCTCTTATAGAAATTTGAAGGTTAAAAGATATAATTTAATACCCAATGTGTCCTCATATGTCTTAATAAATTGTTGATAACTGAAAGTGGTTGTTTCTTCAGAAGAAAGGGTAGTTTTCTTGGGAAAAGAGAAGAATTTGGCATTTGTATGGCCCATGGGGAAGTGTGCCACATGGGGTAATATCATGAAATATATATTCATATTATTCAATGTCAAATACATGTTTTAAATTCTATGAAAGTGTCAAATTTTGGATAAAACCATTCTACTCCTTTTTCACCCTTTGAGGCACATAGAACTAGTCTTCATGTTTATACTTGGTACGGATAGTTGGAGAGATTCCAAGTCAAACACATTTTTTAGGTAAAATTAAACTTATAGAGATTAATTTTCATAAAAAATTTTCAAATAATGGTGGCCTTTGCTTTATGAACCATCCTCATGAAGTTGATTGTGTTTTTTTTCTTGCTAATCTATACATACTACAAATTTTGCTCGTTTGGATGATTTCATATAATCTAGTTTCTAAGATTGATTATATATTATTTTTACTCCCTTATCTCATGTTATCCATGATTTTTTTCACATTTTAATTTGATTTTATGAGCCAACCAACTCAGTTTGCAAGGAGAAGTGAAGGAATGGAGTTACAATCATTTCTTCCAATTAATGGAGATGTCTTCTATACTATGGTTTTAAAATGAAGTGAAGTGATGTATTTTTTCCAATATATGCATTTTTATCATATTAAGTTCCAAATAAAACTCTAATAACCACTTCAAGAGCCAAGAGAGTAATTAAATGCATAAAATGGTCATCTACAACAGTTATAAAGTCTACCACTTCTTGGGGACACATGAAATGTGTGTTTGAACATATCTAAGGTTTGGAAGGTTTGAAAATTATTTAACACTATTTGGAAGAGTTTTTATAATATTTAATGCTATTTTAACCTCAAGGAGACCTTCTAAGGAAACTTGTGGCACTTTGGGACAAAGTCCCAAAACTATTAAAATAGAGGTCCAGCGCCTTTTTTGAGGTTTCTTATACAAAGTTGCACTAGTTTATAGAGCCTCCAAGTGCATTTGTTGTCAATATCCCATATATGTCTATCAACAAGATAAGAGAGGTGTTTTATTTGAGGAGAGTGGTTTTTTAAATCCCTTAAGTTACTCTTTTGAACACTAAAATTCCATAGTGTTATCTACAACAAGATGAATTGATAACAAGTTCTAGGCCTAATGAGTGGATTTGGTGCTTAAGACTAAGTTGAAATGTCTTGTTTCACTAAATAACATATATTTATCATGGAAAAGAATAAATTATGTACTATAATATTGTTTTACATCAACCAAGGATGAGTCGGTCCATACAAATGGTTTAAGCATAGTCACATATAGCCATACTGCCTCCTTCAAGGCTTAGCCCAAAGATGTAAATTAGATGATGCCCCCATATGTGAGTGTCTATAAATGGTTAAGGTGACATTAATAATATATAATATTATAAATATAATATTATAATTGGTTTCATGTTCCTCAAACACACCTATAGGTGTTCCACTATTTGAGAATATACACCTATAGCCAACTATAGGAACACATAATCCAACATGTAGTTTTGAGATGAAACCAATAAGGTTGGAAGATGAGAAATGTTTTAAAAAATTTCATGATATTTAATAATTATTTATCACCTTAAAATATAATAAAATACACCTATAGGGTTTCATCTTTCTCAACACAATTGACTGTGTTGACTGAAAAAGGTAGTGAACTAAGGGGTGATGGGCCTTGATATGGGTATGGACCAAACATGAGATAAATGGATATAATAAACACAAAATGACTATATGTAACCCTTAATAGTTTTTATACCCTATTATTATGCCCATACATAAAATCATGCTCCTATAGGTACCCTTACAATGCAAAACATAGTCAAAAGTGACACTCAATCCTAACTAGGCATAATCTATGGAAAGAAACATGAAGGGTTCAAGTGATGGGAAACATTGGAACTCTTAAATAATAATTATATAAATCTCAATAAACCATTGATAATATAAAACATTTTTTCATATATTCTTTAAGGTCTTATGAACACCTACAACCACTTAGGTGACTGTATGGTAGGCAATAAGCTAGGACAATGTGTCTAAGGGATGTTTAGGCTATGTAGGGTGAGAAAATGGGTTAAAAAAAGAAAAAAAGGATTAAAAGGGACTAAAATAGGTTTTATAAATTTCCTTTAAGGCTTAATTATACAAGCATACCTATAGGTACCTTTTGAAATAGAGATACAGTTAGATATACACTCAATCTTATCAAAGTAGTGGGTATGGGAAGGAGTATGTAAAGAGATACAATGATGACCAGACGTATAATGGCTTAATAATGAACATGAGTGTCTCTATATGATATTTAAAATGTAAATAAAGAAAATAAAGTATCCTAAACATGTAAAACATAGTCTATATTCTAGGTGATGTATAGTATGTCTACACATACAGTCTATCTTGGGCCTTAAAGATTTTGGAAGGTCAGATGACATAGTTAGAAGCTCAAAAAATTTATATAAAACCTTTAATAATTTAGTAATACCATAAAACATTTTTTATAGTTATAAAAATAGGGGAAGTTCCCTATGTTTTGTCTCAGGCAGAGGGCACATCCCCTCATGCATAAATTGGTAGGTTTGGAGAGAAGGGATGAGAAGAGTGCATCAAGAGATAAGGTAAAATTGATATAAGGTGTGAGATTTTGTATAAAATATGTAAAAACATTATAAACCAAGAATAAAATGGGTAAATTAAATAAAGTGATCTAGGTGGCTAGAGTTGTAGTCAAGCCTACTAGGCAGGTTTTGACCTAATGCCCAAATGAAAGGTCAAATCCATTTTTAGCATGAGGTGAGATTTATACCCTATTGAAAAATATTTTTGAGGTCATAATATACATTTATAATCTTTTATAATGTAAATAAACCCCTAAATAATCCATTTTTGGCTCAAAGATAAAAATAGGCCTATAGAAAAAAGAGAAAGGAGCTTGATAAGAGAAGTTTAGATGCTCATATATTCTTGGAGGTTTTGTATGGAAATAAAAATAAGTTATTAGTTGTTAAAAATTGTATTTAAAAATTATCATTTTAAATTGGTTTATAGTTTCAACATCATAACTTTATGAGCAAACCTTAACAAAAAAAAATAGGCTTAAACCCTTGCAAACCCTTGCTAGTGACCCAAGAA
Source organism: Torreya grandis (assembly GCA_037957365.1). Taxonomy (NCBI): domain Eukaryota; kingdom Viridiplantae; phylum Streptophyta; class Pinopsida; order Cupressales; family Taxaceae; genus Torreya; species Torreya grandis. The sequence goes on from JARHVA010002741.1 coordinate 150,521, forward strand.
AGGAAATGAAGGAGATAGTGCACCCAAATAGAATATCTATCCTAGGATGATGATTTTATATTATATAAGAATCTTTTAGATCCCTCCCATAATTTTGAGTTGTACAAACTTGCATAAATAGGGTGTAAAATAGGGAATTTTTGACTATTTTGTGTGTTTTACAAGTTCTAGGAGGATTCTAATGATGAAACAAAATTTGGAATAAGTGTTAGGACTTTTTATAATACCTAATTTCCATTTAATTATTCATAACAACTCCTAATTTTACAAACAAATAGCTTCATCTTAGCTAGTCAAAACTAACATAGTGACCAAGCTATTGAGAAAGGTAAAAAACTTCAAGTGAGCTAATTTTAAGGTGTCCAAATAATGAAGGTAGTTTTTTGAGATAGAATAAGAAATTTCATGCCACTTTGAAAGAGTTTCATGACTTGGAGAGCCACTTGTTCCTTCTAACCTTGCATGGTTTGTCCCACATCCTCTTATAATTAATAATTAACTCCTTTTCTCAACTTTACAAATTTCCTTATGACCCTTCAACTTCTTGATTCTCTTATCTCTCTTATTTATATAATAACTATCAATTTTGACCATTGTAACTTATACTCCACATGATTTTTTAGAGCCCTGCTCATTTGCATACCATTTGATCGAAAAGACTACTAATTTTTATCTCTTCATGACTATTCATATTGTGTTTTACTTGGATTAGTTATCTTACTTAGTGATAACTATGATTTCCTTAGCATGTTTTCTCATTCTTTCATCCTATTTTTAATTATAAATATTCTTATTTTAGGGCGTGTGAAGTGTTATAGTAAGTGTCAAGGTTGAGTGAGTTATTATATTCACTAGTTCCATTCAAGGAATATTTTATATTCCTCCTATCCTAAAAATTCATCCATAACCTCATAATGTAACATTGATGTGAGAAGATGTAGATTGGAGAAGTGTATGTTTGGTTAGTCTCTTGGTTTCATGTGTAACATGTATCTGGTTGGAATTCATCAACCTTTTTGGTGTATCACCTCCCTTAAGATAGTTTTCTTTTAGTTTTTTCCCTTTCCCCCTCAAATTTTAGGTGTATTAGTGATCTAAAGTGGTACATCAAGGGAGATAGCCCTATCTAGAGATTTACCTCATCCTTAGACTACCCTTAATCCTAGAGGTGTTTCAATTATGACACTTGGATAAAGAGAGCTAAGACATCTCCTCAAAGGGTGAAAATCTAAGTGACAATAGTTTTTGGCATGCCCAATGGGACTCTTAGCCCAAAAGGTTAAAATATGTTTGGTGTTTTCATTAAATAATAAGCTTTTAGGGCATCTATCAAAGCATCAATGGTGACTCTGAAGATACATCAACTAGTCAAGTATCCCAAGTTTCCTTTTGAATATTGTTGGTAATATATTTCTTTATGTTCTTTCTTTAAATGAGGTTCCATGGATGACTTTGGTGTTGAGTTTTATTTTACATAATTTGGTAAGGTTTACCAAGCTTATGACAATCTATATGAGCCTTATCATGATTATTTTCATCCCAAATATGATCGTTATCAACCTTATCATAAATTATATTAGTCTTATTACTAGCCTCCTTAATATCTTACTTATCCTAGTTAACCTAATCACTTATCTTATCAGTCCATTTCCACTTTCAAGAAAACTCTTTTGGGATATGATAAGTACATTTTATATCTTGATACACAAATGGGATATGATCTAGAATTTCTTATACATATTATTCATAAGATGAGAGATGCATTGGAGCTGGTCAAAAGAGAGTTGGCACTTATTGAGAGATCTAATTGGTAAAGGCTCATAAGTGAGATTTTGTATGTGAGTGGCTTTGTTTCTTCCTTATAATATAGGATAATAATTCATGAAAGGTATCCTCACCAAACCTATCAGCCTTCATATCCACTTCCCCAATATTTCTATCAGTCCTACTTGACCCCTACTCATGAACCCAATCGGGCATACCAAAGTCATCATTTTCCTAATTAGTTAAAAGAAAGATTTGAAAAGAGAAAACTTATTTTAGAAGCTAATCTTGATAGGTATATTGATTTGGATAATATTTAGATGCATCAGTCCATCTTAGTATCAAAATAAGTGGAATTTAATCCCTCATTTCCCTCTCCCATTACATCCCCATCTCAATAAGTGATCTCTAGATATGAGATTCTAAATTAGAGACAAGGTGGAGAATCCAAGCCTAAGGAGATTCCAAGTTTTTTGAACACTTCATCCACTCAAATTTCATCACCACCTAAATAAAATAATTTTAATCCTAACATCCTAATCTGGAGTAAGATAGTGGAATCATGGGGAAAGAAAGAGGATAGAAGCATTGATAAGGAGTGTGAAGTTGAGAATGAATATGATCCTTTACAAGTCCCTCCCACCCTTCCTCAAGAGACTCCTTATCCTACATATGAGCCCTCTTGTAATCCTCATCCTCATGATGATTCCTATCAAATTCAAGAGAGGCTTTTCCAAGATAACCTAACCAATCAAATTGAAGAGTTTGAGTCAAAGATGAAGTTCTTGAGTCAAGGTATGATGGAATGTTTAGACCCAAAAGAAGATATTATGCCTAAACACATCCCATCTAACATCCCTCAAGAAAGTTTTCAAGAAAAATCAGATGTGAATGAAGTGATTATCAAATGGAAGAAAGAAAACCAAGCCATTTTATCCCAAGGTCTACCTCCCCTTCCTCAAGAGCTTCAAAAATAATCCCCTCCATTTCATTCTCAATCTAATTTTGGGTTATATGTTCCACCTCCACCAACTAGGTCATCTTATCCTCACCCCATCACCCATTTCCTTGATGTATTATGGTATGGGAACCTAAATAATACTAATTGGTTGATAAAAACTCAAAAATATTGCTTTAAGAAAGCCTAACTTCTTAGCATCCTCATTGGACTAAGTCACTTGATTTCAAAATGCCTATCCTTAGCATCACCAAGAAGGAGAAGGATATGGAATATATTTAAGCCCTAGAGAAGAAATATTAGATAATGATAGTGGAGATACAACTTGAGACTCCTCAAGAGGTCCAAAATTATGAGGAAGAAGTGAGTCCTTGTGTCACATCTTTTTGTTTGGTTTATGATGAAGAATGCCTTCCTTGTGTTGAAGAGGTAATCTTGGATGAAGTCATTTTGGAATTTAAGGAAGAGGATGAATTATCTTACCTTGTTGTTCCCCTTCATGAGTTTTATCAAAAATAAGATGAGGACTTATGGTAGTATTTTGAAAACATTTTCAATGAGTTTGAGTCTCTCAATGGGTATACTATTTTATTAGACCTGATTACAAGTGATGATAAGCAAGATGACATTGTCTATCATTTTATAGATGATAAAGAGAAAAGTATGCATCAACATTTGGAGGTTAAGACAAACTTATATTGGCCTCAATATTTAAAATAACAAGAAACCATTCCTCTTGAAACCATGCCTACAAAAAAAATGTAAATTGATTATGAGATGAAGAGTGGGCATCAACATGAGGTATGTGTGTAAGGCTAAGGGGAATATATATATACATTGGAGACCTATTTGAATATGGTATAATTGAGGGCATAGCAACTGAGGTGCTAAGAAGTAGGTCTAATTTATCAAGTGTTCAATCCAAATAGCAACATTATTGGTATCATGATTCATCTCATGAAGAAGATGATGCAAAGAAATTTCCTGGTGACCTTAGAAATGGAGGTATGCTTAGTTTTTAGTTTTATATAGTTGTTTTATTCCTATTTTTCCTAAGTTATTTGAGCATATGTGTGTGTCTTGTTAGTGTGTTTGCTTTGTTTTTATTTGGTGTGTGTCTTTTGTTTTGTGTGTTTAAGGTAATCAAGTGGTCTTGTCTTGATCAAAGCCTATGGTTAAAGGTTTATTTATTTTGTTTTAGACTTAATATGACTCCCTCAAAATAATGGATTGATAAGGCTACTGGTCTTTATTATAACAGGCATACTACCCCTATTATTTACCAAATTTGACCCTGTTGGTCAAATTAGGACCCCTATAGGTAAAAAAATGATCTTTATAGGTTTATGAGGGTTTATTATTATTTCATAGGATGTATTATATGTAAATTTATGCAATTTAATGATATATTGGCCTTGGTCATTAGTTTTCTTAGTCAATTTATCATTTTGAGTCATTTTAGGGGTCTAAATATAGCATTAAATGAGTTGTAAGACATCATATAAATTTAAATGTTATAAAAGGATATTTCATGCCCCACATGTCCTCATATGTCTTAATCAACTATTTATAGCCAAAAGTGGTAGGTTCTTCAAAAGAAAGGGTAGTTTTCTTGGGAAAAGAGAAGAGTTTAGCACTTGTATGGCCCATGGGGAAGTGTGACACATGAGGTAAGATCATAGAATGTATATTCAGCTTCATAAATCTCAATTACACATTTTAAATTCTCTATAAGTTTCAAATTTGGTCTAAAACTAATTTAATTATTTTTCACCCTTCTAGGCACAAAGAACTAGTCTTTAGGTTTGTACTTGGTACAGATAATCGGATAACTTCCAAAACGAACATATTTGGGAGGTTAAATTAAACTTAGAGATCTTAATTTTCACAAAAAAAAAAAAAAAAAATTAATTGTTTCATGTGCTTTATGAACCATCCTTATTAAGTTTACTATGTTTTATGCTTGATAATCTATGCATCTTATAGTTTTTGCTTTAGTTTAGATGATTACATATAATCCAATTGTTGTTATTTGTTTTAGATAATTTTTACCCACTTATATCATTGTTTCCATGATTTTTCTCACATTGGAGTTGATTTGATTAGATAACCAACTCAGTTTGTAAGGAGAAGTGAAGGAATGGAGTTGTAGTCATTTCTTCCAATTAATGGAGATTTCTTCTATACTATGGTTCAAAAATAAAGTGAAGTGATGTATTATAAACCATATATGCCTTTTATTCATCTTAAATTCTATATAAAACTCCAATATCCACTTAAATATCTAAGAGAGTAATTAAATGCATAAAATGGTCATCTACAGTAGTTGTACAGTCTACCACTTCTTGGGGAAACATGAAATGTGTGTTTGAAAATTCTCTAAGGTTTGGAAGGTTTTAAAATGATTTAACACCATTTAAAAGATTTTTGATAATATTTAATGCTAGTGGAACCTTAAGGAGACCTTCTAATCAAACCTATGGCACTTTGGGGCAAATTCCCAAAACTATCAAAATAGAGGTCCAACCCCTTTTTTGAGGTTTCTTATACAAAGTTCCATTAGTTTATAGAGCCTCAAAGTACATTTTTTTTCAATATCCCATATAGGTATATCAAATTTAAAGAGAAGAGAGGTGTTTGAGTTGAGGAGAGTGTTTTTTTAAATCCATCAAGTTTCTTTTTGAACACTAAAATTCCATAGTGTCATCTACAATAAGATGAATTGATAAAGAGTTCTAGGCTTAATGAGTGGATTTGGTGCTTAAGACTAATTTGGAATGTATTTTTTCACTAAAAACCATATATTTTTCATGTAAAATCATAAATTATGTACTATAAGTGTGTTTTACATCCACCAAGGATGAGTCAATCTGTATAAATGGCTTAAACATAGTCACTTAAAGCCATACTACCTCCTTCAAGGTTTAGCCCAAAGTTACAAATTAGACTATTCCCCCATATGTGAGTGTTTTTAAAAGGTGAAGGTGACATTAATTATATATAATACTATCAAAATAATATTATAAGTGGTTTCATGTTCCTCAAATACACCTACAAGTGTTCCACCATTTGAGAATACACACCTACAACCAACTATAGGAACACACAGTCCAACATGTAGGTTTGAGATGAAATGATTAAGGTTGGTATATGAGAAAGGTTTTAAAATATTTCATTATATTTAATAATGATGTGTCACCTTTCAAGAGATTAAAATACACCTACAAGGTTTCATCTTTCTCAACACATTTGATTGTGTTGACTAAGAAAGGCAGTGAACTAAAGGGTGATGGTCTTTGATATGGGTATGGACCAAACATGAGATAAATGGATCCAAGAAATGCCAAATGACTCTAAAGAAAACTTAAGATTTTATAAACCCTATTCGGCCAAAAACATACAAGCATGCACCTATAGGTGCCCTTCCAATGCAAAACTTAGTCAAAAGTGACACTCAATCCTGACTAGGTAGAATGTATGGAAAGGAACATGGAGGGTTAAAGTGATGTAAATCCTACATCATTATTAAATAAATATCCATAAACCCATGATAATTTAAAGCAGTTTGTTCATAATTTATTTAAGCTCCTATGAGCACCCACAGCCATTGTAGGTGACTGTATGGTAGGCAGTAAGCTAGGACAATGTGTCTAAGGGATGTTTAGTCTAGGTAGGGTGAGAAAATGGGTTAAAAAAAGAAAAAAATAATTAAAATGTAATTAAGGAGGTTTTATACATTTCCTTTGAGGATGAATTATATAAGCATATCTATAGGTGTACCTTCTAAAATAAAGATACAGTCAGATATACACTCAGTCTTGTCAAAATAGTGTGTATGAGGAGTATGTAAAGAGCTAAAGTGATGACCAGACCTATAATTAATTTATCAATATCATCAATGTCTCTATAGGTTCTTTACAATTTAAATAAATCAAATAAGGATCCTAAACATGTAAAACACAGTCTACATTCTAGATCATGCATACTCTATCTCCACATACAATCTATCTTGGGCCTTAAGTATTTTGGAAGGTAAAATAACCTATTAAAGAGATTAAAATTTTTATATAAAACATTTAATACTTGAATAAAACCATAAAACCTTTTGTTTGGTTAGATAAATATATGAATTTCCCTATGTTTTATCTCAGGAAGAGGGCAATTTCCCTCATGCATAAACTGGCAAGTTTGGAGAGAAGGGATGAGAAGAGTGGATAAAGAGATAAGGTAACCTTGATATAATGTGTGAGATTCTATTTATAATATTTTAAAACATTATAAAATAAACATAAAGGGGGGAAATGCAACAAAGTGGTCTAGGTGGGTAGAGTTAAAGTCAAGCCTACCAGGCAAGTTTTGTCTTAGAGCCCAAATGAAATGTTAAATACATTTTTATCATGAAGTGAGATTTTTACCCTATTTAAACATGTTTTAAAGTCATAATAGACATTTATAAGCTTTTTTAATGTAAATAAACCCCGGAGGAAGCTAGTTTTGGCTCAGAGATAACACTAGGCCTATAAGAAAAGGAGAAAGGAGCTCGATAGGAGAATTTTAGATGCTTATATATTATTGGTGGTTGTGCATGGTAATAAAATAAGGTTGGAGGTGTTACAAATGGTATTTAACAATGATCTTGAGAAATTTTTTTGTAGTTTCAATGTTATAACTTTGTGAACAAACCTTCAGAGCAAAAATAGGCTTAAACCCTTGCAAATCCTTGCTAATGACCTAAGGAAGGAAATGAAGGATATAATGTATAAAAATAGAATATTTTTCCAAGTATTATTATTTTAAATTGTATATAACTCTTCTATTCTCCCTCCCATACTTTTGAGTTGTATGGCTTGTATGTACAGGGTATAAAATAGGGTATTTTTTACTATTTTGTGTGTTTTACAAGTCCTATGAATATTCTAAAGATAAAACCATATTTTGGAGAATTATTATGACTTATTATAACCCCTAATTTCCATTTCATTTTTCATAACAACTCCTATGTGTTCAAACAAATAGCTTCAACTCAGTCAGTCAAAATTGGCATACTGACCAAGCTTCTGAGAAGGGTGGAAAACTTCAAGTGAGATAATTTTAAGGTGTGATTGATGCCTCAAAGTCCATGGAAGGTATTTACATGTTTCATCCACTCCATCTCATGTATTTTTGTGAAAAAATTATACCTTTTTGGAGGCCAAGTGTGTAAGGTGCATGAAGGAAGAGTTTTTTAGACTACAGATGATAATAGCTTATTCCTAAATGACTCAAAATTACCAAGCCTACAACCATTTCATGGAGATACGTGTCTAAAATCTTTCCCCTTAATTCCAATCATCATACTTATCCCTAATTATTTTTTTATTTTCAAATAGGTCCAAATCATGAAGGTAGTTTTTTGAGCTAGAATAAGATCTTTCATGCCATTTTACAAGAGTTATGTGACTTAGAGAGCCACTTTTTCCTTTTAAAATTACATTGTTCATCCACATTATCTTCTCATTCACAAGTAACTCATTTTTTTATCTTTACAAGTGTCCTTATGACCATTAGAATCCTCTCTTCTCCTCTCTCTCAAATTATATAAGAACTAGTCATTTTGGCCATTGTAACTTATGCTCCACCTGAGTATGGTGAAGCCCTGCTCATTTACATACCATTTGATATATAAAAATACTAATTTTTACCTCTTCATGATTATTAATATTGTGTTTTATTTGTATTATTGATATTTCTTAGTGATAACTATGATTTTCTTATCATGTTATCTCATTATTTCATCTTATTTACAGTTGGAAAGCTTCTTCTTATAGGGCATGTGAAGTGTTCTAGAAAGTGTCAAGCTTGAGAGAGTTAGTATATTTACTAGTGGCATTCAAGTAATATTTTATATTCCTCCTATCCTAAAAATTAATCCATAACCTCATAATGTAACATTGATGTGAGAAGATGCAAGTTGGAGAAGTGTATGTTTGGTTAGTCTCTTGGTTTCATGTATAACATGCAACTGGTTGGAATTTATCAGCCTATTTGGTGTATCACCTCCCTTAGGATAATTTAATTTTAGTTTTCTATCTCCATTTCCCCCCCCCCAAATTTGAGGTGTATTAGTGATCCAAAGTGGTACATCAAGGGAGTTATCCATATCTTGAGATTTACCTCATCATTAGGCTACCCTCAAGCCTAGAGGTGTTTCAATTATGCCACTTAGATGAGGAGAGCTAAGACATCTCCTCAAAGGGTGAAAATAAAAGTTATAATATCTACCATACTAATTATATATATCATATTATCTCTACCTTTGATCATGATGGATTTTGGGGATTTTTGCATCACATATCAAAGTAGGTCAATCATGTGCCAGTGCCTTATGTGAATTACACCTAATACTTTATAGCATCAATTGAGGATGTGTAGGAGTATAGATTAGCTCCTTAGTATATATGATATATCTCTATTAAGGGACCTATTATAGGCTAATTCACACCCTTGGAGAGTTTTCTTTAGGTTCTCTCTAATTGAGATTATAAAATTGGGACAACCCCAAGATGTGGATCACTTATGTTGGGGTTGAACCTCTGAAGTAGGTCAGCTTCCTCTTTGATACACACATAAAAATAAAACTGAGCCTAATTATTCATTGGAAAAGTGTTATAAATATATTAAGGGTTCCTAAGAAAGTTAACTAGGCAATGCACCAAACTTAAGAGGGAAATTCCCATAATCTCAAACACACACTAGATCAGTAGAGGACAATACCAGCTTACATAACCTTAAGATCAAGCTAATTTTCATAAGTATTTCATAGAATAGGTTTACAATAGGACACTAACCTAGACCTAAAAATAACATTGAAAACTCCCTAAATAAAGTCAGAAAGAAAGACCATGGATGAGGAAGATTCTCCTTCACACAATGCCATAGTGCACAACTTGCCAAACATAGATTCAAGGAAAAAGGTATGCAAAGAAATTCCTATTGAATTAAGAGGTATTCTTACAAATTTTTGACAAGGTCAAGCCTAATCAAACTGAGTATGCTTTTAAATGTCTCAAGGAATGTCCCATCTCTCATAAATATAAAATAATTCTAAAATCTGAGAACCTTTACAAAATGGAAATTAAGGGGTAATATTGGATAAGGGGGGAGAGGATAGAGAGAAGGGGGAACACATTTTTCATGATAATAAATGATTTATTAGCTTCAAGAGATGTTTCACTAGGATTTTGGTCTGATCAATATAGGTTATCATGAGCAAGATGTTCATGATTCACCTAAATAACCTCTGAATTATTCCACTGGTTGAACAAGCTACACTAAAATACAAGAGTTTGCCAAAAGTGGAAAGCCATGATCTTACTAAAATTAAATTCTCCAACTACTTTCTATATCCCCAAGTCTTATTGTTTTGGATCTTTTGTTAGATTTCCTTATGAAGACAAAATCTACATATCTTCAAACTACCAAGGACACATCATGTCTTCTCTAAAGGATAGTTTATTGAGGTCATGACTTGGATGATCTCCTCATTAATCATATATCTACTATGTGCCTTAGATCCTAGACTGAGATAACTATGGGTGAAAACCAATCTAAGGATATTAGTTTTCTTATATTTTTGTATATATATGGCACTCTATTCAATGTTAGGTCCTATCTAAGTTTTCATCAAGTTTTTTTCATTTACTTTTTCCATCGAAATAAGTCAGGCTCATGTTCCAGTCTTTTGGTTCAACTTGTTGAGTCAGGTCTATTTTTCTTTATCAACTTTTGTCAAACATGCCATCTCATCTCCTTTTTAATTAGTTGTCAAAACCACCTCAAATTATTGACCCTTTTAACTTTATTTCACTCCATCATATTTTAAAATTTAATTAAACTTAGGTCATAGATCTTTGGGACCCACCATCCTAAGCTTGATTTCTCATTGGTTCCTAAGATTCATTGACCATTTGACTTAATTTGAGCTCCCATATGCCTGACACTTGTCAACCATGCATTCCTTCTCAGGTTCCTACCAATGATTTGGATCCAAATGGTCAATTTATGGATCTTAAAAACAATGTTCACATATATGTCTACCATTTCTTGATTAACTTTGTAATTTTATAACATGAAGTGTGAAGATCATGAAGGTGTAAAATTTTTAAATAAGGGACCTAATGCTAAAAGGAATAAACCCTTTTGATATAATGGCAATTTGATCTTTCCACATGCTTCTATAAAATGTTTAAGTTGACTATTTCATGTGATCCCACATGACATCTTGATGATAGTATGATCTCAAATGGCTAAGAATGGAAACTTAGAAAATTATATGTTAGGATCCAACTTTTCCCATGCATATCTCTCATTGTGTTATAGTGTGTGAGATAAAACTTAGTGCATATGAACTAGGCTCCAAAATGAATAGACCCATACGATTGTTTCTTCTTGAGACTATCACACATGTGATAAATGACCTCATCAACATGCTCACTTAGTTCTTCTTGGACCCTTTGACAATTGACTAGGGAAACCTCATAAATTTTATGTTAGGAGCCAAATTTGAACCCTTAGATACTCTGTTGCACTTAAGTAGATGAGTTTAATCTTAGTGTATGACAACTTGGGGCTAATCTGAATAAACCTTGACTTGCTCACACATGTGAGATCTGACACCATGAAAATGACTACTCAACTTTTGTGCCACTATAGCCAATTATCTAGACAAGCTCTAGATGATGAGTGGACCAGATGAAATCCACATGCTTCATGCTTATCTAGAGCACTCTATAGGGGGTCTTTGTAAATTTGGACCAATCTTTATAATTGATAAATAATAATTCAAGTGAGCCTAAAGTGATTCAAAATATTGTGAGATTCATGGTCTCCTTGGTCCACTCATTCCATCTAGAGTTCATTTAACCATATGAACAATTAATAAATTAGGAACTCTACCTATTTCTCTACATTAGTACCATCAGTAACTAGGAACTTGATTGGTATGTGGGATAAATATGGCCAACATCTTTGGTGACTCATAGGGAATCATGCTTGTTATGCTTGATAACCTAGTTCATTTTGCCTCATCTAATCTATTAGGCATGGAGTCAATTCTTTGCACTAAGATGATCATGAAGAAGATGAAAGGTTGCCTCTTTTTGTAACTCCCTCTTGAAGTAATAAGGAGTAAATAAAAATAACAAATGAAAATGTATGCAAGTAAATGCAAGAAATAAAAAAACTAACCTACTAAATAAATATGCATAATGTTACTTAGATAAAAGCATAAAACCTACTCTAACATATTTACAAGGTTACACTCTACAATTATCTCCCACTTAGATCAAATGGAAAGGATTTGGAATCACTTACTTATGATAAAATAGGTTGTAAAACACCTTACCTTTGAGAGCTTATGATATTTGATTTGAAACACCTAGCTATTGGTTCCTTTAGTATACTTTCAAGTGGATGAAAAGGGGAAAAAATGTCTCCAATGTAGACATATTGGTCTATTTCTTTAAGGCTTGCTCCAATTTGGACTATACGGTCCACTTCAAATTCCTCTTTTTAAATGGTGCTTGGTTGATTATCTAGGCTTAGGAAAAAACTCTAAGTCATCCCAAAAGGTAGCTTCCTCTTGGTTATCTAAGACAATGCCAATTTCAACACCATATTTTCTCTATTTACTTTGGAAGGAACCATATGGTAGTTTATCAATCCACCTAATGCCTAGCATATCATATCCTTATGGATCTGAATTTGACCATTTTCCTTCATTTTTTAAGGCATCAGTATTGCCTTTAAATAATACCTCATCTTGAGATTGGTCAGCACCCTTGACCTAATGGATAAATTCCTCTTCATGTTCTTGAGGAGGTATAGGCTAGTTTAAAAGCTCTAACTGATCCATGAATTCATATTACACTTGTTTCCATACTTCATCTTGATCATTTTTTTCCTTTGTCTCTTCTTCAAGCTCATTTATGACCTTTCTAACATGGCCAGCTGACTGATTGATTGTTTCAATCTCTACATCTTTCTCATTTCCATCTATGGCCATATAAAAAAGAAGCTCTTAGGACCAAAAAAACTCTTCCCTACCCTCAACCACATATTTTTTATACCTATCTTTAAAAATGAAGGCATCATTACTGCTTTCAAGATCTACAGTATCAAATCCATACCAAGATGTTAGATTAAAACTTGAATCCTCTCCTTTTGAAAGAAGTGGACTACCTATCATGACTTTTTATTTATAGCCACTTGTGTTTTATTTGTCATGCAATTTATAAGGGAGGGAGGGAGAGTATTGGAACTCTTGTACACCAAGATCATTAAGCTAATTTATATTTTTTTTATTCATTTGTTGCACAACTAATCCTTTTACAAAGACTAAATCCTAAACCTTCTCAGCTAACATTTCCCTTTTTTGTTTTGTTCCATCCTTGATTGATTTCCATGAGGGTAACATGGTGAAATGTTTGACCACCTCCTCTTTTTCCTAGACGCGTATGGGAGGGGTAGGTTTCATAATAGACGGTATGAAAAAATTTGGGTCATTAACATAGGAGAGGATCCAAGATGGAAGGATTTCATGTTCCTTAGCCAATAGAGAAGAGGCTCGATAAGGTTGAATAGAGGTGGAAGTAAATTGATATGAAGGATATATAAGCTTGTTGTAGGATTGGTAGTAATGATTATATGTCTATTTCACTAAACTTTGAGGACCACTTAGGTTGAATCCATGAATATTGTTAACTTGATATGAAAGATAAGGAATGAAGGAACATACATTTTGATAAAATGGGTGATGATTGTACATACCAAATGGTGGTGATTAGACACTTTTGCTATTTAAACTATCTGATGTATGTTTGGAGTCACTAATGATGTTTATCAGAATACTTATAAAGGTTGATATGTATAATAATAACATAAAAAATTCTTCCATTACCTTGGATATTAATCCTATTGAGCATGTCAAAAAATTTTATAGGCTCAATTCACACCCTTGGATTGGGTTCTTTAGGGTCTCTCTAATTGAGATTATAAAATGGGGATAACCCTAAGATGTGGGTCACTTATGTTGTGGTTGAACCTCTAGAGTAGGCCAGCTTCCTCTTTAATGCTCACCTAGAACTAAAACTAAAAATAATCCTAATGCTTCATGGGAAAAGGGTTGGAAAGAGTGTAAGGGATCCTAAGAAGTTTAACCAAGTGATACACCAAACTTATGAGGGAAACTCCCATAATATCAAACACACTATATCAGTAGAGGATTAAAACCAGCTTACACAACCTTAATATCAAGCCAATTTGCATAAGTATTCCACAAAAGAAGTTTATAATAGGACCCTAATATAGACCTAAAAATAGTATTAAACTCCCTAAATGAAGTCATAAAGAAGGACCATAGATGAGGAAGATTCTCCTTCATACAATGACATAGTACACAAATTGTCAAACATAAATTCAAGTCAAAAGGTAGGCAAAGAAATTCTTATTAAATTAAGAGGTAGTTCTTTAAAATGATTGAAAGGGTCAAGCCTAATCAAATTGAGTATAATTTGTAGTATCTCAAGGAATGTCCCATCTCTCAAAAAGGTAAAAGAAGTCTAAAATCTAATAACCCTTTACAAAATGGAAAGAAAGGGGTAATATAGGGGAAGGGGGGGGGGGGGAGAGAGAGAGAGAGAGAGAGAGAGAGAGAGAGAGAGAGAGAGAGAGAGAGAGAGAGGGAAGAGTACATTGTTCATGATAATTAATGAGTTGTTAGCTTCAAGAGATGTTTCACCAAGATTTTGGTCTAATCAATATAGGTTATCATGAGCAAGATGTTCATGATTTTCCTAAATAGCCTCTAAAATATTATACTTGTTGAATAATTTGCACTAGAAAATAAGAGTTTACCAAAAGTATTAAGCCATGATCCCACTAAAATTAAATGCTCTAAATGATTTATAAATTGACAAGTCCTATTGATTTGAATATTCTATTATATTTCCTTATGAAGATAAAATTTGCATATCTTCAAACTACCAAAGACACATCATGTCTGCTTTGAATGGAAATTTTTCAAGGTCATGACTTGGGATGATCTCATTAATCATATATCTACTATATGCCTTGGATCCTACACCGAGATAACTATGGTTGAAAACCAAACAATGATATTAGTTTTCCTATATTTTTGCATATATATGGCACTATATTTAATATGATGTCATATATAAGTTTACATTAAGTTCCTTTCATTTACTTTTTCCATTGACTCAAGTCATGCTCGAGTTCAGATCTTTTGGTTCTAATTTCTAGGTTAGGTCCATTTTTATTTATCAAATTTTATCTGACATGTTATCTCATCTCCTTTACTATTGGTTTTAGAAACCACCTTAGATTATTGACCCTTTTGACTTTATTTCGCTCCATCAAATTTTGAAATTTGATTAAACATGGGCCATAGATCTTTGGGACACACTATCTCAAGCTATATTTCTTAGTGGTTCCTTGGATTCACTGACCATTTCACTCACTTAGAGCTCCCACATGCCTAACACTTGTTAGCCACACATTCATTCTAATGTTCCCACCAAGGATTTTGGATCCAAACAATTACTTTATGGGTCTTAAAAATGATGTTCGCATAGATGTCTACCATTTCTTAATAAACTTTGCAATTTTATAACTTGAAGCATAAAGATCATGGGGGTGCCAAATTTATAAATAATGTACCTAATACTAAAAGGAAAAAACCCTTTTGATCCATTATCCATTCAATCTTTCCACATGATTCTATAAAATTTTAAAGTCAACCGGTTCAATTTGATCCTTCATGACATCTTCACGATAGTCTAGCCTCAAATGGCTAAGTATGGAAACTTAGAAAATTGTATGTTAGGAGCCAATTTTTCCCATGCATATCTCTCATTATGTTATATTTCATGAGATAAAACTTATTACATATTAACTAGGATCCAAAATTAACAGACCCATATGATTATTTCTTCTTGAGACTATCACTCGTGTGAGATATGACCTTATCAACATGCTCACTTGGTTATTCTTGGACCCTTTGAAAATTGTATATGTATGGATACTTAGTGTATTCTATGTTAGGATCCAACTTTGAACCCTTATATCTTTTTTTATACTTAAGTGAATGAGCTAAAGCTTGGTGCATAAAAACCTATGGCTAATGTTAAGAAACCCATGTGACCAACATTCCTTTACTTACTCACACATGTGAGATATAGTGCCAGGAAAATGCCTACTCAGATTTTTTACCACTATATCCAAATGTTTAGACAAGATATAGATGGTGAGAAGACTAGATGAAACCCACATGCTCTATGCTTATTCAGAGTACTTCATAAGGTCTCTAAAACTTTAGACCAATCTTTAGAATTAACAAATTATAGTTCAAGTGAACCTAAAGTGCTTCTAAAGCTTGTAAGATTTATGGTCTCTATAGTCCACTCATTCCATCTAGATATCATTTAGCCATTTGATCAATTGATCAATCAGGAACTATACATCTTTCTCTACATTAAGACCAACAACAATTGGGCACATGCTTAGTATGTGGGCCAAATCTGGCCAATAGGACATCTCTAGGATAGAACTTCATGGAAGTGTAGATATCTATTATGAAAATATTTTAGGTAGGTTGTACCTTTTTAAGTGGTTTGACTAAAGTTTATTGTGTTTTAACCAAATTTGTTTATGATAGATAGTACTCATAAAGGATACCCAAAATTATAATAATCTCATTAGCATATATATATATATATATATATATATATATATATAACATATATGGATTTTATAAGGAACCACCTAATTTTTTTGAATCCAAGGGTGTCTTATAAAGATATAAAATACCCCAACACTAGGTACTACTTTTAATCTAGTGGCCACATGTATAATACCATCTTATAATGGTAATGTAATATCAAAAATGGAGCTATGTATGTGACCATTTAATCCTTTTATGACCTTGATGGTTGGAAGTATATCTTTATATATTTATCCAAGATGATAAATAAGTGTGTTGGTACACATATTCACACTTAAACTATTATCGACCATAACACTTTGAATAGGTTAGTGATCAATGTGAGTGAAAATAAACAAAGAATGTAAATTTGAGTCATCATCAACTATCTCATTCTCTAAAAATGTTATTAATGACATATATGTCACTATATTATGATAATAACCTATGGTTCCATTCACATAATGTTATTCCCCTACATAGTAAAGGTAAGAAATTGGTAGAGGGTGCACATTATATGCATAGTACACACCTAATGTATCTACCTCTCATTAGCCATGTAATTAGGAAAAGTATCACTAAAAATTTCACTTTGTTGTACTAGTATACTCTTTGTTTGTGTTCCAACATCAATGGTGTTGGCATCTACAAAATCATGAATCTTTTATCTCGAACTAATATATTTGTTATTAGTATGGCTTGGTGCCCTGTGATAGTCACAAAAGGCATTCTAGTCAAAACCTTTTAGAAGAGATTGATCCACATCAACCTCTTAAATGGGATGGATAGATATGACATTACATTCCAATAGTGTTATGAGAACCTTATATGGAGCTTCCATTAGATTAGTGAATTGTCTCCTTGAGGAGCTGATAAGATAATGTGTGAATTATGCTCTAAAACTACATGTACTATCAATTTCTAATTATTCTTATTATAGGTTAGTTTTACCTTATATTTTAGCTTTCTTGATCTCTTGGTTTTGACATTTGAGTTTTTTTATACTTAGTCTTGTTCATTACCTCTAACTTGCCTTTTCTTTCCTTTATTATATGACATAAATCTATGAATGAGTTAAACTTATTGAACATAATGGATTCATGAAAATATGTAAGAAAACTTTTCTTAAATATGTGATTTAATTATCTATCTACCATAACTTTTGTCATTTTGGATAAAATGGTCGTGTATCTTAAAACATAGTCTATGATAGGCTCAATAAATTTCTATTTGAGTAGAGTAATCTAAGAATAGAAAACCTTCTCAATGATGTTGATTAAGAAATTTTATAAAAACATATCAACCAATTGATTGAATGATTTCATTGATTAGTGTGTTAAATCATAGAACAATTTTAATGCATAATCCTTGGTACTTATTGGGAATAACTTATTCAATAATTAATCATTGGACACATAGTCCAAACATGTTGCATGAAATGTTCTTATATTTTGTTTAGGATCACCCTTTCCATCATATAATTTAAGCATGGGTGCCACAAAAACTATAGGTAGAGGGTATATTTTTATATGTTTTGTCAATTGTGTGTGTAATAAAGCATGGGAATATAGTGTTTGATTTGTTTGTAAGCACCTTCAACCAAATTCAATGCCTTGGCTTACAGAGATTCAATATCTTACCTAAAGGAGTGTACATCATGAGAAGAGTAATGTATGCTAACCAAAGGTAGTATTCCTGATGATGGAGTAATGATTGTCATGGTAATGTTTTAAATCCCTTAAGTGGCTCCCATTGTGATAGGTGGTACAAATTATGTATCCAATAGAGTAGGAATCTGATAAGATTGAGTCATGTTCACATTATTGATATCAAATAAAGTTATTATAATGGTAATATGATCCATAGGTTACTCATGAAGTCTTTTTATAAAACTCTAAAGGACATCTTCTTTATTTAATTCAATTTGTTCCCTATTTATAAGGAGTACATTGTAATGTTCATCTTGAGGGTCATTATTATTTTAATCATATTACTCATGTTTGGAATTAGTATCATTTAAGTCCACATGTTTTTTAGGTGTAGGATTATTCAAAGCTATTTTTTCACCCTTATTATTATAAATATTTAGGCTAAGAGGAATATAAGTATTCTCAATTGGGTGTAGAAAATATTTTATGATTATGTAGCACCTCAATCTTTTACACTTGGAAAAATTAGACCCTGGTTGTTCCTCTTAGTTATACACATGCCTTGGTTCTAAAATCATAACATACAATTATCTTGTGCCCCTTGGCCTATTTCTTAGTTTGAACAACCCTATATTGATGACATGGACATCCCATATTGTCCATAATTCTTTTAACATACTTATCTTACACCTCTACAAGTTCTAAACATATGCTTGCTCTCCTTCTCCCTTGACACTAACATCCATGACATATAGTAGCATCAACATTATTTTCCTAGCTTGAGACAAGTGTTTAGTTTCCTAAATTCATCCAATTTTAAATGAAACATTTCATAATGATCATCCTAACTATTTTAATTCAAGTTATTTCCTGATAAGATTGGCATAAATATAATATCAACCTTAATTCATTCCTCACCTAGAAATTAGACCAAAATATCACTCAATAAGAATTCAATTCCAAAATATATCCTATTCTACCCTATCATAATATCAATCAAATAAACATCCCATACATAAGTTTAAATTACAAAAGGAGTAGTCATAAGGTCATATTTTCTAAGTTACAAAATAGGTTAATGTTGAACTTGCTTTACACACATTGCATGATTCACACACAATACAACACATAGGGGATAAATACATGAGTCTTAGTCCATCTTCTAGAGTATTTTTTATGTAGATAGTTCCCTTTGATAGTGGGCTCATTTTGGGTTAGCTTGACACCATGTTCCAACTAACCCATTTTTCCCAAAGGCATCATTCAAGAGTGTGCCTAGGGTTTTTATTAATTGATTAAGAGTGATATCCTATGCATGAACTATAAATACATCAAGTGAAAGGAAATTAAAAAACACATAAAACCCTAATTGACATATTTAAAAATTGATTTATATTGTGTTCTATAAACTAACATTCAACATAAGGACACCATCATCAATGTAGGTGTCCAACTTGGATGCAAGTGTTTAATGGTCAAACATAGCCAGACTCAAAACTAATGGATCCTATATCTATTTTATAGTCATTTGATGATTCCTAATCATTTTTATACTCTAAAAAATAACATAAAACAAGATATTTTTTCTCTTTTATCCCTTAGCCACTTTGTAATTATATTTATTTACACCTGCTAAATTAGGAAAACCTATATTATTGACTATACTTTAGTGTAAATATAATTGTTTTCATTACTTTTAAATATATTTATTTTATTAAGTATTATATTTTAAAACTCAAACATCATTATAACATTTGGTCAACCTATCCTATGTTTAGTAAACCAAAATCCTCATTTATATACTAGGGTTTTCACCTTCTTTTAAATTTCATTTCATATTTCTGTATTTTATTTTCATATATGATTTGTTCTTATGTAGGCTTATTTTAGGAATTTTAAATATTCTTATTTATTTTTCCCTCCTATTTTTTTAATCTGAAAACAATTCTTAAAATCTCAACTCCTTATGTATTTCCTACTTCATGGCCATCCAAAGGACCCTCAACCAAAAAAAATCATCATTTTGATAGTTGGTTTAATGCACTTCATGATCAATGTATTTCATATGAGGATCTTATTTAAGGTCAAAAATGGGCTCAAGCCCCTATATTTGCTTATAACTATGACAATGAAATAATAAATTATGCAAATGCAAATCTAAATGACCAAAATATTGACAATGACATTTTTATTATGGGTATGAATGCAATGATATTCACTTGGCTATGTTTAACCTAATTATCTTACTCCTTTGCTTACTAATGATGAGTAGTCTCAAGAACCAATAATCATGAAAAAAAAATAGTATTTATAATGTTGAAAATTAAATTATTGCATCTTCACCTTCTTTGGTTATCTTAACAACTAAATGTGAGCTTCCCCATTCTAATGTTGACAATGTCAAGGAGGTTGAATGTTCCTCCAATATATCTAATAATGAAAATTTTGATGAAATCAAGTGTGTGATTTCACCTTCATATAATATTAGTGTTGAAAATCCCATGTCTTATTTGCATGATTTATGTACACCTAATCCAAGTTAATTTTCCCCTCTAGTATTGTTGACATTTTTGGCCTTATGGGCCAAAAGTCAACCCATAATATCAAAAACTTTTGGTGACAAAAATCCTAGCCTACTCATGATGATCTCCTACATGTTCATGTCAATATTTTTCCTATTAAGAGTCATTGATCCTTGTTAGGAGTGTCATGGTGTGTCATAGTCATGATTGAATCCATTGTGTCATGGCTGCCTTGATTATTTTATTGAGGTGATAGTGGTCATTATGATCTTGGAGTGAGAGAGGAAAAGTCAAGATGTTTTATAAGGTCTAATTAGTGTTTTTAGCCCTGTTTAATGATATTAATGATCTTTTGATAAAGTTAAGGTAACATGATAAGTTTAAGGTCATTAGTTCTCATGATATCTGGGTTTTTTCAATCTATTTTATTATGAGTCTTTCCAAAATAATATTAAGGTGTTTAACCTTTATTCAGTTATGATATGAAGGATTATTAGAGTTTTTAATGTCATTATCTTTGGTTTATTCATTTAAGCCTTTTCAAACCTTCATCATCCCTCTTTAAACATCAAATGCCCCTAAAATCACCTCATATGAGTCAATATTCCTTATAAAACCTTACAAATGGAATATCGAGGTCTTTCATTGCATTACATAGGTCTTGAAAGGGTCCTAATTTAATCATATTACCGTGACTCATGTGTTTCATATCCTAAAGGTCTATTTTGAAACTCATTTTCACTCCCCACTAAACAAGTGAGACCCACATGCCAAGGGATGTGTATTTACAACTTCCACACCATAATAATCAATTTGAAATGTTATTTGAGTCATGTTTTCCTTCCCTCTATCCTTTAATGGTGGGTCAAAGATGGAAACAAGGTGAATATGTAGAAAAACAAAGATTTTTAGGTGTTTTCTATAGTTGTACATATTAGTATAGACTGTTCTATATATAAGGGGATCAGATTTTAAACTTAGAGTCATGGTAAATGTTTTAGTAGGTTTCATTTCAAAAGTATGTTAAATAGACTCAAAACTGATCATCAAATACCAATGAGCTTTTTTTCAAACCAAGATAGCCTTTCAAGTTTGTAGATAGTACAGATTAGACAGATAATTGTATGGTCTAAAAATTATGGGAAAGGAAGAGGGTCTTTTGACCTTCAAATTCATGGAATTATTCTAATAATTCATGCCATATACTCTAAGAACAATCATTAAAAAGGTAGGCTACTCCCAAAAAATTCTTCACTTAGGTAGGCTATTAGTTTTCTTGTGTTCTCCTCTCTTAAGCATGGTTATAGAGAAATGAAAGTTTGGAGAGATTTTTAAGAGTTTTCTCCAACTTCCAACAACATCCTTTAGCCTCATCTCACACATGTGAGCTCAAGGAAATGAGATATCCTCATTAGAAGTGGTTTGTAGAAGGTAGTTATGTTTTTTGAGTGCCTTGGGGTTCCCAACTAGTTGGACATATATTGGTGAAGCTCAAACAATTTACATACATCCTATTGAGACTCTACAATGTACCTTCACTACCTTCATGATCTAAAGTCTCCATATTATGGTGTTGACCTAATATTGATCAAACATACTAAACAAGTAGAATATAAAGGTCTGAGTCTTACATAAGGGTTCTATGGTCATCTCTAAAGTTAGCATACATGTACAAGATGATAAAAGACTTATATAATTCCATGGATCTATTTGGTGCATTGAAAATGTGTGTGAATGGAATGGGACCTAGGATCTATTATAGAAAAGTTTAAGAGTTTTTTATCCACCAACAAGTTTAAAAACTTGCAGATGGATGTTATCAACTTTTAAAGGGCATTTACATTGTATATATATTTAAAATATTCTAATCTATATCTCTAAATATTCATATAACCTTGAGTAGCTGCATAATGTTATAATAAATACCTCTAAGGAACCCATGGTGATGTAAGATAATGGAGATGAATGGGAATAGGTACTCTATAGGGTACTATTTTTTTACATAGGGCTAGTTATCCACATAAAAAATATCTTTAAAAAATTTTATTTATCATGGAGATGATTTGAAGTGGAAATAGGTCTAGATGGTAGCAATGAAACCTCAAGTAATAAATCAACACCATGAACCTACATTCATGTCTACACTTTACATGTTCTTCAAGGTTATTATATCCACCTAAAACCACCTTGTCTTGTCCTATACATGACATGTGAGATGGGTTTAATGAGGATGGTTAATAGATC
This sequence comes from Torreya grandis, assembly GCA_037957365.1. NCBI lineage: Eukaryota > Viridiplantae > Streptophyta > Pinopsida > Cupressales > Taxaceae > Torreya > Torreya grandis. The sequence continues at coordinate 173,414 of JARHVA010002741.1, forward strand.
AATGAGAGTTTTCTTATAGAGGGTACAAGATAGGAATGGTATTTCAAGAGGATTCAAAATATTTACATTAAGGGCCACTTCTCTCACCACTTAGATCATCATCTACATGTTGTAAGAATAATTATTTAGATGGGGGATTAATCAATCATCAAAAACTTTTAAAACTCCACTTTATCATTCATGAACTATCAAAGTAATATAGTGAACTAGCAACACATCAAGAACCAATTTTATGAGCATGAGACAAGAGCATAACACATAGAACACTTATCTAAGTGGGAAACACTCAAGGGGAAGAACACCCATTATATATATCCAAATATACTATAGTCATATAAGACAAATATCAAGATTTAGTGAAGCACCAACTTCATATGGAGCACCAACCCCAACTATCCAAGCACCCACTTGACTAGGCTGTAAAAAACACTTACTTGTAAGGAAGCACCAACCCCTTAGATGAATCAGAACCAAATCATCCACATAATTTATTTTATCACCTTTAATATACATTTTTACTTAATCAACTGATGATGACTTCAGCTCTTCACACTCTTAGCCCTCTCAAACTGCCTTTTATACTCCACTCAACTAGGTCTCTTCAAGATATATTAGATCATTTGACATTGATATTCATCTATATTACCCCTATTATATCTTAATTATAGTTTATATGCACCCTTATTATGTTCTAAATGACCTCCTCTAGTTATTAAAAGTGATATATCTTCCACTCCAACTCATTCATACTCTAATTAGTTAATTAGGCATATTAGGCCTTGTTCGTATACTAGCTCTAGCTCATACACCTCTTGGTTAGCCAGACACACTTCCCCACTTATATTTTTAATAAAATATGCCTTAGTGAATTCTAAAAGAAGGAATCAGCTATTACAATATGTCGATCATAGCATATAGGACCAAAACCTATTTCAGGCCTTAAGGAGACCTAATTCAGTTAAGCCTTCATTAGCACATGTTACCCTTTGATCTCCTTGGAGAATATTCAAAGTTCATACATAGTGTTAAAAATTCACATTACATTAAAATATACCCCTAATAATATCATCTTAGTTCCATGACACCTTTTATCTCCAATCACCTCTTGAATCACACTATTAGAACTATTCAAAATTAGGCATGTGCATACCCAAAAAGTCTATCTTGAATAACTAAAGCATAAACACATTTTTTTCATACAATCATGGAAAAAATCATATATACATAATATACATGATATGAATGTCATAAATATATGATTTATACTTCATAACTCATGGTATACAAAATCAAACCCTTTCCTATAAATAGCCCACTTAGAATTGCCAGAACATTCCAAAACCCAGTCAAGAATAACTTGATATTAAACACTTAAAAGATAACTTCTAGAGACTCATGATTCATGTGGATTATCCTATGATATAATTATACCATTATTAGATAGATATATAATATGTTAAAATGGAAATATTTCTCTTGTAGACTATTCTCATGATCTTATACCTCACTATCTCATTTCAACTAGACATGTCAACTTATGAGCAACATTTTCATTATATCCATCAACCTCAAAAACTTATATCCAACATAAGCATGTATTAAAATTATTTAAAAAATTCTTCATGTACTTTTATTCATCCCTATTTCATGATAACACATCCCTAAACATCTTCTCATTAGGTTTATCATTATTTTCACCATTAGGATTGTTAGCACCAATTTCTCTTAGATGCCATGGTTTAGCTAACATGAGGGATATAACCTACCAATAAACCATCATGGACATCAAATACAAGTATAAAAATTTTCCATCTAATGATTTGCATACTTTGACTTGGTCAAATCTTATTGCTAAAAAAATCTCTAAAAAACAAGGCCTTTCTTGTAGGGTCCACTCACTCACATGAAGACTCAATCACACATGGATATGCCTAAGAGAGTTGAATACAACCTTAAATTACTAAACTAGCCATACCAATCCATTATGAGCACTTTAGAACAACTTCTTTCATATTAGGTCACTATTAGGGTTCTTTGAGGTTTAGACCATCTTCTAGTCTTAACAATCATTCATAAATCATATCCCCTTGATATAAAATCTAATACCTAGAATTTTGAGCTAGGACCCTTCTCCATCTACCATGAATATCTTAGGTTATCATGCAGAGGTTATACATGCTAATGAACACTTTAAAGTCTTTCTCAAGTTGAGAACGCTTCATTTTATGTACACAAAAGACCTTAAACCCACTTCTCATGCCTTTTTCCTTAAAAACCACATGCTTGAAACAACATATCATATCTATAAAAATAATCACTTATTTGTACTAGCCTTAGAAACATAACCTCATACCCTATTAGGTCATACTCTCTCTTTTTTTCTCTTAGACCTTGACGTACAAACCATATTAGGCCTAAAAGCTTACATTCAAGTTTCTTTCCATGTAATATCTACCTAATTATCAGAATAAATCAACCTCTCTCATTCTCAAACACTACTTTACATCCTTCATAGGCCTTGACAACACCTCATGAGGTTAGGCACCGTCTAGAACTAGTCTAGTTACAAACTTGGTCTTAAGGTCTTATCATTATATGCTCACCTTAAAACTCTATTTAGTGATCCAATACCTCATGCATGATCAATAAATCTTCTATAGCCTCTTATGCCTCTATGTGTGCATTCATCTCACCAGTCCACCATGCTCAAACCTTCTCACTAGGACTTTACAAGCTATGACTACTGTCGTGACTAGGCTATTCAAGCACTTGAATCTTGACAATTGATTTTGAAACATTATTTGATGGTTATACACATTTATCACATGCCTTATAAGTTCCTTAAAAAATTCCATACCTCTCAATTATGCTACCAAATAATAACATTGTTCAATGACCTCATGAAAACCTTTCTCAAGAACATTTGACATCAATGACAAACCTCAACAATAGGAACAATGTGTTGGTTCCCAAATTTACACCTTACTAGTCCTAGCTCTATGCAAGTTTTAGAGTGGAAATTAAAGGATGAGAATACCCTAATGGATTTTCATTGTATCTGTGGAAGGGGGTGTTATCATCACCTCACTAGGATTGCACGATGGCTGGAAGGCAACTTACTATAAATGTAATTAGCTTATGGAATCTTTGGCTCTACCTAGGCTAAGGTGAGAGTACCTAGGGCATATCTTAGAAAGGGGGAAAGGGTTTTCAAGGAAGGGTTTCCCTTGGTATCAAGAGCACATGTGAAAATATAAATAGGACATAACCACCCTTGCTTAGCCCACCTAGAGATGTTGTCACATAGCTAAATAAATGCCATGAAGCAGACACAAGCTACTAAAAGTAAAGGTAGATGGTGGAACATGGTTTTAGCTTCCATGTTTTCAAATAATGATCAAAGTATATGTAAGAAGATGGAAAAGTCAATGTTAATTCTATAATAATAGGCTCAAACACACTTTAGATATGCAAAGGTAAGGTGCATTTGAGTGCAAGTGACATGTAAAATATGCAACAGGATAACATCACTTGCATGTAACCCCAATTTAGATTAATCAAAGGAGGGTGAATCTAGGGGGTATGATAGGGTACGACAAGGTTTTTCAATTAATATAAAGTAATTTGGAGGGTGAACGAGCACAAATAAATTCACTAAACTACTATATCATCTTCACCAACAAGTGCATTATAGATCAGAAACAAATGAAATGAAATTATTCACAAATGATCCTTGAAGTCTAAAAATAAATACTATGAAAAATCCTTCAATAATTCCTTCTAACCAAATCCATGAGTGTAGGACTACCCTTAAAAATGCTACAAACACCTTATTCCCAAATCTCAAAACAAAAAGGATTTTATAACCTAGATATAAACTCTATATGACTAACATAAATATGAATACACTAGATAACCAATCTACTAAGCATGTAAAATAAAGATATACACTTCAACAATAGGAATAGAATGAAAACCATAGATAGATTTCATTAATCATCTGAATGAAAATTGAATTTAATGTATTCTAAATAACATATAGCCTAACATTATCCAAGATAATTCTATAACAAGGGAGACATATCTAATGCTCTCAAATCTTGCCAATGATTTTATACCAAAAATCAATTTGGCACTAGAAATACTACATAGAGATAACTCTTTGAGGCTATATCTCTTGAGTCAAAATTTAAACAACCCTCATAAAGGGATAAACCCCATTTACTTATACAATCTAGCTAAGCCTGGCATATTCCTAAAGATGTTCTAGTTGGAAAATTCTTTCATAGTCTTGGAGTCTAGTAAAATTTGTAACAAAAATAATTCCTTGGATATGCTCATGCTCCTGTGATAATTACAAGATTGATCCTCCACTTCAATAGAATATTTATAGTTATCTACATGAAGGAAAATATCACAAGTGATGAAACAAAACATTTGTCCACTTGCATAAGAGACAAAAACATCCCTTTATTATCCACATGATTATACAAAAACTAACTAAAAGGGACATGCCAATAATGGGCCAAGTACAATGGTTTCTCAATGGAAAATGAAAAGAAAGAAGAAGGGAGGCAAGAGAAGAAAGTAGTGTCAGCTTAGAAAAACCAAAATATCTAGTTATACTATAGAATTGATCTAGAAGATAGAATCTCTTGCCAACTTATTCCTATAATTTTTATATCCTTCCAACATAGAGTCAAGATTCCCTTGGTCTGGAACTACTTGATATTTGAATTTCACTTGGTATTCTTCAATTTAGGTAGCAATATTTTGAAGCATGGTTTGCTTTTATCTAATGAGATCCTTAAGCTAGTCACAAGACTTCTCAAGTGACACCAACTACTTTATTTTATCAGAATCAAGGGACTCTTGTGGTGTATCAATGAGGATTTTCAGACCAGTGTGTAGTATTTCTTCCTTCAAATCATTTTCACCATTAAGGCTTAACATCTTCCTAAGTCCAGCATCTATCTCTTTTATTACAGTCTTGAGGGATTTCTCTTATCCTTTCAAGTCGAATATGTCATCTTTGAACATATCCAATTGATGTTTGATGGCTAGTTAACATTCTTTGGGCTTCTTATGATCATTGGGAGCAATAATCTTTTCTACTATCAAAGTATATGTGCCCATTTTGTAAATCTCATTCATTTTATGATGGAATCCTTCCCAATTCTTAATTTCTACATCATATATAAACATTTGGGCATCACATTCCCTCTTATTGTCCACTATATTATTCAATAATTTCAATGTTGATTAGACTACTTCTTTGGCCCTAGTGTGCAAATCCTCTTACCAATTTTTATTGCCCTTCCTCTAGATTTCAAATCATCAATTTGGCCAAAATAAAACAAATCTATTGAGAAAAGAGGATAATCTAGAGAAATAATAGTAGTTTCATCTACTACCTTAAGTTCACTCAGTAACTTCTACAAATAATGGATCATAGCTTGATTTTGTGCTTTTAATTCCTCTATGGTGGCTTTGTCCTTATCCATTCCATGAGCCACCGTGTTAATCAAATCCTATGAGTTATGCTTTAACTCATTCCTTGATGTATCCCATAGATTATAGCTATAAATAGTGTAACTCTTAAGTGGAGAATCTTTCTTTAAAGCATCTTGTGGGGGCTAGCTATCTCTACATTTCTTTTTCTTATACTAGTGAATGTAGTTCTGGAGTTTATTTTGGTCTTCTTAGGGGGTTTATCCTTATACGCCTGAGTAATATTTACTACATCACTTTCCATAATATTTTTCATGAAGTCCTTTTATTTTACCTTCTCCTTGACCCAGAGAATGGGTCTGGTCTAAAATCCCATTGATGTAGTAGACATTGATGCAGGCCTTAAGATAGTGAAAGGTGGTGTCACTAAAATTCCTAATGTAGGAAGTGGCACAAAAATGGGATATAGACTCAACACAAAATATTAAATCTCTTTATCAAATTATAACTCCTTACCACATTATTTATTTGATTTGGGTCCTCCTTCAAGGTTTAGCTCTATTTGTTCCAATACTTCAAAATCTAGCTTGAATTGGTGAGACTCCTCAAACAATTTCTCAATGGAGTTCCCTTATGATATGGACCGACTAGAAGTTTCTATAACCACTTCACCTTATTTATTCACCACTTCAAGTAGAGATGAAGCTATGGTGGCTTCTTTTTTACTTTTAGGAAACTCTACACCAATCGTGGCCTCTGGACCTTTATTCTAGATTAGATCATGAACTCTTATGCAAGGAAGGAGACCTCAAGGTACTTCAATTAAGGTAACATTATCTAAAGTACCCTCCTAAACACATTTATTAGATTATTCCAATTCCTTATTTATGTTTGTATGGGTGGGGGTACCCATTTTAAGATTTTCTCCCCCACCTCCTATTTTTTCCTTCTCCTCTAGTGTTAAACTAGACACCTTTGGAGGGGAAGGGACAACTAGTGATACTTCTAGAGTTGTTGTGGGCCTTCTTATTTAACCAAAACTTTAGGATTAGTGATGACTTGAATATTATACTTTTACTCCACCTTAACTTTCCCATTATATTTATTCATTTATTTAACTTTACCTTGATTATCTTGGAATGGTGGTTAAGTGGTGACCTTTTCAATAAATGTTTCTATGTTTGATGAGTTTGTTTCTTTTTATTGAGGGTCCTAAACTCGAGTGGCCAATTCAACCCCAACTTGTAAAACATATTTAAAATAAATAGGATCATTTGTGGCTAGATTTTATTCCTCATTACCCTTACCTTTCACTCTTAAAGGACCCTCTTCAACAAATAAACTAACCAATAGGACTTTTACTGGGGTCTAGGGTCTTTCCCTCAGAGTTCTTTGCCCAATTTTCACTTATGGAAGAGTGAATGCTTGTTGTTTCTTCATAACCTTAGTAATAGACCTATTTTCATCTAAATTTTCTTATTCTTCACTCATATATCTTAACCTTTGGGCATTTGAGGATTGATCCTCTTTTCTTTTTGAGGGAACTCCTTAGAAGGTAGGTCTTTGAATACAACATCCTTCCTTTTCTTTGGACTCCCAACTAGAGGATATAGAGTGTTTTATTATTTTTAGGAAATTAGGTGTTTAATTCCTAATTAAATAAAGGGTCTAACAAATATAATTTAGTAAATATATATGCTTTAATTAACCTACTAATTTGTGTAAATAAATAGTATTTTGTATTTTGCCAAATATAGCAGTATGTGAGAGAAATTTGAACTTAGCTTATTTCAGTTGATCTAGACTAAGACAAAGTCTGATACTAGAGGATTAAGACTAAAAATTAGGTTGGAATATGTTCCTAAACTTTTTTTTTGAGTTAGATAGGAGTGCCAAAAGTGGACACCCTATTGTCTAGTACTATACTCCTATTCTGGTGTTTTTTCCCCAAAGCTGTAAACTTTTTGGGTTTTGTTTAGTCCTATTTTGAGGCCTATAAGCCTATAGATCTCACTATGTGTCTTATTAAATATTTAAAACTCTTATGATCCCTTGGTGCTTAAACTTGAATTAAAACTTAGGGAAAGAAGAGAAGGGGTTAGTGTGTAAAGGATATACTAGACACACTTCACACCCCATGTGTGGGCACATTACCTACATACCAATACTTTGAATAGGGATCAAGCTAATGTATTTCTCCCATTGAAATGTTTGGTGAAATAATGTGTGATGTATGCAACTAGATGCAAAACTATATGTAATTTGGATGACCAAGGGCTAGTATGAGTGCTTGAATAGGTTTTAAATGATCTTCTAAGGTTATATGCAAAGAATAAGGAAGTGTGTTTAAGTGTACTTGCTTTTAATCTTGCTTCTTTATTTTAAATGAATTTTAACCCCTCTAAGTGGACTTTTAATAGTATTTTATAGGTTAATTAATTATCATGGGTTAGAATAACTTGTATTAGGCTAATAGGGAAAATGATAAGGATTTAGGGAAATTTTATCATTTAAGGTAAAAATGAACTTGGACAATAGCATTAGAAATAGGACACCCTAAGTTTTGGCACTCCTATCCAAGTTGGGCACTATTTTCCTAAGGGGATGATACCTAGGAAGATAGATATATGCCTGAGAGGGTTGCTTAGGTATAAAATACTTCAGTCTGGAAAGCTACAGATGACTAGGAATCAGTGAAAGACTAATCAAGAAGGGTTATGTGATCAAGAAAGAAGACATATAGGTTAAGTGATATTATCCATTCCTAAGTCATCCAATTTCAAATTTTATATTACTAAATTTCCCCCGCCTTTATTCTAGTGATGCAACAAAGTGAAATATTAGGATAAAAGGAAAAATAGAAAACATATATAAACTTACCTATAAGGGAAAATCTCATGAAGCTATGTGATGTTGGATGTGCATAGAGAGAGCACGCTATGAAATGTGGATCTATAGATTAAAACATAAATTATATTAGTTATTACTAGATACACTATATCTAAAATAAGAACATATAAATTTGAGTACGAGGAAGAGAAAGGAATCATTACACCTCACTAGGTATGCAAACCAATACAAAACTTCTTGTGATGCTGGATTGTGTTGAGTATGTGTTGAATCAAGAATAATATCATGAACGGATCCAAGTGCTAAATTACCTATAATGTGGCTCAATAATTAAAATTCTATCCCTTTAGCTCCATCATCACCAACTAATTTAAGTTAAAAAATCATGCATGTATTAATTGATGTCTGGATTGTGTGTCTAATCTCTCTGAATAGGTGGCTCAAGAATACAAAGGCTAGCCCTTTGGCTCCATCATTTCCCCATGAAGTGAATATATGAAGTGATATAATTATATAATATATGTCATATGATATGGCTCATGGATCCCATGGATGTGCTATAAATCTTGATAATGTGGTGCAGAGAGTTGAATGTGTGTTGAAAACTAGGCAACTCTTGGCCATTTTAAAAGATAGAGGTTAGGCTTGTATTAAATCCACTCTAAATTGATGTACTAGACTTATATGAAAGCCAACTTAGGAACTTAGGTACTCTAAAATTTAGACTTGTATGAAAGTTCAACTTGAATGTGATGCCAACCACCTACAAATAGAGTAAGGTTCGTAACTACTGAGAATACTTAGAATAAACTGAAACTCAAAAATAAAAAAAGATCAATGTGCCACACACATTGCCCTTAATCACTGATGTCTAGAACATGGATTCTAATCTATAAGTTATGCCAACTACCTAATTTGAACTGTAAGTGAGAACCATCATGTCATGCATGATAACCCACTATATCTTTTGAGAAAACTATGCTAAAACTATTGAATCTAACTGATCTAAAAGTACAAAAACTATCCTTGAACTAAACCCTTTGAATATTTTTGAAAACCCTAAGTTTTTTTCTACCTATACAAGAGTGAAAAAATATGGATACCCCTATGTTTGGTGCTAATATCCATTTTTTAAGTTTTTGTTTGACGTGAAAACTAATTACTAATCTGTAACTATCATTGTTTTTCTACTCTAATTTGACTGGTTTGACATCTAGATTCTATGTTAAGTGTTTTGAATGTTATTTTTTTTAATGTTAATAAGTTTGATCTCTATGATAAAACCCCTATTTTATGCCCCCTCTTTTAAGGGTAGGAATCATGAACCTATAATGACTGCCCTAAAAAAAAAGAGTCCTGCAAGTGTGTTAAGCTATATAGATATATGATATAGCATTTATATTTGACAAAATATCATTGTATATAGCAATGTTTATATTTTAATATTTTTAAATCAAGAGGGGTATGCCTAGATAGATATAATAATGTGAAAGCATGTATAAAGTATTGAATTAAAAATGTTAGATGTTAGTTGTTTGGTTGTTAGTTGTTAGTTGGAGGGATGGAACATGATGTCCATCATGGCATCTAAGAAATCAAGTTAAATTCATGATATGGATCATGGCATTATACATAATGAGAAGTAAACAAGAAATCAAGAAGCAGGTAAAAATCAAGAAGCGTACAAGGATAGCCAAGGGGCCATGCAAATAAGGGAAATATACACATGTTACTCAAACTAGAAGACAAGCATAGAAGGCATGTTCAAATGCCACATACACATAAAAGTGAACAAGAAAAGTTCGCACAAGGGCCATATAAACATAGAAGAGTACAAACAAAGGATATTGGTAAATTTCCTAAGTCACACACATGAATAAAGCAAAAGACATTGGAAAATATCCTAAGGCACAAATAGGAGACAAACTAGAATAATAAATGCAATCACACAAGCTATGATAAGAAAGAAAAGTAATCTTGAAAGAATTATAAAGGTATATGCTAAGAGATACAAAAGTGATAGATACTAGTGAAATGTTGATATAGTATTATGTGTAAGCTATAAAGTAATATATATCAGTATGATAACTTAGTGTGGTGTAAGAATGACATAACATGAATGGTGTAGTCATGTAGAAGATTCCCCTATTGGGTGTGTATAACAATGTCTGTCTTTAATGTATAAGTAGGAATGTCCCCTCAATGGGTAGAATAAAACAATCAAGGAGCTAGATGTCACTACACACACTCAAATAAGATCAAGAGAAGCATGGTAATGTACAAAATTGACATACAATATCATGAAATAGTGAATGTAAGTCCTAACATGATAGTAGTAATATAAAGCATGGATAATTCATACAATCAAAATGTTTTTGGTATTTTTAATATATTTTAATGTTTTTGTGTTTTGAATTTATGTATTATTTTTGTATTTTATTGATATAAGCTATGTACAAGAAATACTGGGAAAAAATGATACTAATCGATGAGTCTCAAATAAGACTCCCTATCATGGTGTCTTGTATTAAACAATTGAATCATGTGTGATCATGAAGTATGATGAAAATGCAGAGAATATGTCTCTAAAATCTATATATGTTGTAAATTCTCTGAAATATCTATAGTGGAAACCAATTGTTGGGTCCCCTTGTAACTTTGAGAAGTGGATGCAATTGTAGATCTCTTAGGGACCCATCTAGTAGTAGGATAAGATCTCTGAATATGTTCTCTATATATAGATGCATGATATCTTAATGAGACTACCTTGGGTGTGAATATGGTAGCTAAAAGTTATCTAAAATCCTAAACCTATGTAGGTGTATGAACTTTCTATGCTGGTGATGAAGGTCTCGATTGTGGTTGAATCTAGACTAGAGGAAAAACTGTAGTAGGTAAAAGAGTTGAAACTAGATCAAAAGGGGCATTAACCTAAGTGACAAAGCTATAACCATGGATGTAATCAACCTACCTATCTTTGTAGACTTTGGTGATAGCATTTACCTCATAATCTACTATAAGCATAGAGCTGGTAGTAGGTGTAGGATAAAATCTAGATGAACCAAGTTTAAAGAGAGGAGGGATAGATATAACCACTAGTGTTTGCTTGTGTCTAGTAGTGATATGAGATAATTAAAAGAATTCAAAGAGTTAGATACATCTAATTACAAACCACGTATACAAATATGTTTAGAAATAACATTCCACATGGTAGATAGAAAAGAAGGGATAGAGAAATGGAATTGGGCATTAATTCATAGAAAACTTTAACTTGGATCATGACATTTTTAATATGTTTTGCAAGGAAGTCTTGAAATTTTTTCCTCATGAGAGAGAGAAAGTATGTAATAGATATCATGACATTGTGCATGAATACATTTAGAATTTTTATATGTGATATGACATTTCTAATGTGTTTAGCATGATAAACTTTAAAAAAATTCAACATGAGAGATAGAAAGAAAGTGATATAAAGCATTAATTTGTGCATGAATGTATAAGAAACTTTGGCATGTGCTAAATTTTTATATTGTGTTTAGCATGATAAGCTTATAAATTTTTCCACATGAGAAATAGAAATAAAAGGATAGAGAACATGAATTTTTTCATAAAGGCATATAAATTTTTGACATAAACATACTATTTTGAATTCATTTAGCAAAATGGATTTGGTAATTATTCCATATGAGCAAAAGAGAATATGCAAAAATAATTTTGAATTCTTGTGCATTTTTTGCAATTAAGTTTGTAATATCATCCCATATAATGAAGCATAAACATGAAATTCAAAGTATGAAGCTTTATACTAACATATGATATACTTCATCATTCATATAAATGATAGGGCCCACTATGGTTTCCTTGTTATTTACAAAAATTGTAAGAAAAATTTGTACATAAGTAAGAATCATTTTTGCAATTTGATTATGGATGTAAGGTGATACCTCAAGAAGCAAAATAGGAGCTAGTACATGTAACTAGTGATTTTTCAAAAATATTTTTGTAAAATACTATGAATTTTTGAAATTTGAAGTGATTTTCTAATTTTAATATGCAACTAAAAATTTAGAAAATGATTGGAAAATTACTGAGACCTAGTTGATGCAACTAGGGTTTTGAATGAATTTTTAGAAAATTAGTGTAATAATTTTAAAAATTTAGATAAATTTGTAGAATTTTTCTTGAAAAATTTATGAAAAAATATAAAATATTTCTAAAATTAGCAATATATTTTTTCTAGTGTTTGTATGCAAAAAGGGCCTAGTATGTGCAAACTAGGGTTTAAACAAAATATATGATATTTTTGCAATTAATTGATAGGTTTATAATTTTAAATTCAAGAAAAGTTAGGAAATTATGGTAAAAAAATAGATGTAATTATCCCTAGGGTCTCTAAGGTTTTTGTGCAAAAGTTTGAAGTCAGGTTCACCAAATGTTTTATTCTTTTTAGGAAATTAGGTGTTTAATTCCTAAGTAAATAAAGGGTCTAATAAATATAAATCAGTAAATAGATATGCTTTAATTAACCTACTAATTTTTTTAAATAGATAGTATTTTGTCTTTTTCTAAATATAGCAGTATGTAAGAGAAATTAGAACTTAGCTTATTCTAGCTAATATAGACTGAGACTGAGTCTGACACTAGAGGAGTAGGACTAGAAAACAAGCTAGAATAGGTTCCTAAAATTAATTTGTGAGTTTGATAGGAGCACCAAAAGTGGACACCCTATTATTTGACACTATAGTCCTATTCTATCATTGCTTTCTTGAGGTTGAAAGCTTTGTAGATTTTATCTAGTAGGTCAGTGTTACCCTATCTATGAAATTTTAAGGCCTAGAAGCTTACAGAACTCACTGTGTGTTTGATTCAATCTTTGAAACCCTTAAGATATCCTAGTGTTTGAACTTGAATTGAAACTTCAGGAAAGAAGAGAAGGGGTTAGTGTGTAAAAGATATGATGGATGCACTTCACACCCCATGTGTGGGCACACTACCTACATACCAATACTCTAAAGAGGGATCAAGATAATGTAGTTATCCCATTAAAGTGCTTGATGAAATAATGTGTGATGTATGCAACTAGATGCAAAATTATATATGATTTAGATGACTAGGGGTTGGTATGAGTGCTTAAATAGGCTTTAAATGATCTTGGAAGGTTGTATGTAGAGAATAAGGAAGAGTGATTAAATGTAGTTTCTTGTATTCTTGCTTATTTCTTATAAATAAGTGTCAAACCCTCTAAATGTACTTTTAATGGCCTTTTATAAGGTAATTAATTATCATGAGTTAGATGAACTTGTTTTAGGCTGATAGGGAAAAAGATAAGGATTCAAAAAAAATTGACTATTTGAGGTAAAATGAACTTGGACAATAATGTTATAAATAAGACACCCTAAGTTTTGGTGATCCTATCCAAGTTGGGCACTATTGTCCTAAGGGGATGAGACTTGGGGGGATAGATATGAACCTAAGAGGGCTACCTAGGTCTCAAAAATCTTAGTCTAGAAAGCTATAGATGATTAGGAATCAGTGAAAGACTAATCAAGAAGGGTTATGTGAGTAACAAAGAGGACCTATAGGTTGGGTGCTATTATACATACCTAAATCATCCAATTTCACATTTTATATGACTACAAATAGACCTCTTGACTCTTTTCTACCAAGGTTACTCTACCTCTTCTTCAACTCCTCTCTACCTTGAGTAATTCATTATAAGAAGGATAATTATTGGTTATTGTGTTGGTAGAGCCATGGGTGAAGCAACTATAATAGTAGATTAAATGACTAATGGTATGGTGGTCAGGATAGATAGTATCATTGGAGCTCCATCTGATATAATGTATATTAGGGTAGCACTGGCCAATGTAACCTCATTGGTGGTAATCTTATCCCAATTCTTAACCAAACTTGTTAACTTTGAAAAATACAATCCTACCGTAGACAATGATGCATATAGAGACTCTACTTCAATTGGATTGGTGAATTCAACATCACCAACCTTGATTTTTCCTTTGCCCTTTCCCACTAGTGGTGGATCCAAGGGAACACCACTGTAAACTAGGAGGAAACCCTTCAACTCTTAAATTTGTCTAAGTTCTCAAAGGGAAAGGGTGTCATAGGCACTAAGATTAACCCCATATTACTTTAACCAAATTAAGGTTCTTCTCAAGATCATTATGGCACTCCATGGTATGGAATAATTTTCCCCAGTAGTGAATTCAACCTATGAGATGGCAAAGTTTTCATTATTGGACTTACTTTAAACTATGGATAGTGTCTTCTTATCATCATCCATGTCCTTTGGGATGGGAACAATATTATAAATGATGAATTCTTGTAATTTTATCCTTATAAATTCTAACGTTTTGACATCTATTTTGATAGTGAAATTGGACCAAATTTCCTCATAATGTGATTAATGTAGAATCACACTAGTTGTGTTCACCCACCATTTGATATCATAGTTTGGCCTAGGAGGCATCTTGTCAATCACATATTGGCCTATTTATTGATCCAAACCATTGGCTCTGGTAATAGAAGGACATGAATAATGTCTAATTTCAATCAAAAATTTGAAGCGATTGTTTACCTTTTTTGTTGTTATCATTTCATATGGGGCACTATTTTTTGGCTCAACTCCATCACTACTAGTCGATCATCCAGGTATCTTGGTAGCTTATATGGAGACCTCGATAAGCCACTTATTTTGATATAAGTGAACATTTTAAATTTAATATATGATGTTCCATACTTATCAATTTATTATTTGGTTTCCTTAGACATCCTATTGAGACTTCTCAGAGGATAGAAGAGACTCATCATAGTATTGAAGAAATAATTATAAACTTTGTAGAAGTTTTGTCTAAATCTATCTATAGTTATTTTTGGATAACTCTCATATATCTTCATTCCACTAAGATTACTTATGAGCCCATAGAATGTCCTATTATGCACCAAGTTGTACATTAGGTAGGAGGACATGTAGAATGTACTTATGAACTCCTCTTGTGAGTGGATAATCACCTAAAGATGTATCATCTTCCTATGTAGTTTATCACTTTAGATGGTGTCCCAATCCAAATTATTTTATTTATATAACACAGATTAAAATTATGAACATCCAAGGCTCAAAATTCTCTATGGTGGGAATCCCATATATTTTACTTGCCATGGAAATCACATACTAGAGCAATTCCTTGAATTTCACTAGTTTTAAATTCTTAGTCATTCTTGACACCTTTTTCATTTGCTTGACTAGCCAATATGAGTTGATAATGTCCCATATCATTTTTTCATTCTTGTTTGCATAATATTAGCATTCCTCCAAGGAAAGTGTTATAATTTTAAGCTGGGGAGGAATCCCAAGCATGGTGCTAAGGGTCAAAGGAGTGAAAGAGTAGACAACTGATTGACTTCCATTGACAATATTCCTAGTACCTAGTTGATACACTCTAGCACATGTAATTACTAGTTCCAAGTATGGGGTAGCCAAGGGAAATATTGCTTCAAGGGAGATATAACTCATGCCAAGATTTGAGATTAATTATGTAGGGTTTATTTATTACAAGGAATGCAATAAAGCTATAAATTCTAACCCCTAAACATTTATATCCTTGATTTCATCCAAAAATAGAAATGATGTTATTTTTCATAGATGTTGAAGAAAACACCATTGTTTCCTAATTATCTATTGAAAATACTTTTAACTCAAATAAATTATTCACTCTAATAACCCTCAAAATACCTTTAAACCCCCTCAAAAGACATAATATAAGGATCTAGAAGAACACTTACTGATAATCTAGAGGGTTGTACACAATTAAAGTTGAAAATCTTTGAAGGATTTGCCATAATTGCTCATTAGATAGAATTTTCATGTTGTACATAGTTAGGGCACAAAAATAGCTTGATGACATAATTATAATCTCTTAATGCAAAAGGTAAACATGAATGAAGGCATATGCCTTAGTTAAAATTGATAATTTATTCTTGTATGGTTGTTACATGAGTCAAGTAAACTCACTATCTTAGGCTTAGGGATAGTATTGGATTCCTTATTTCAAGGATATATAATCCCTATTTATGTGTGTAATATTTTCTTAATTCAATATGAAAATCAATTGAGTGTTTTTGTATTGTTTAATCTTGGCCTAAACTTTTCATTTGGTACCATAGCAAGGTATAAGAATACATAATTTATATTTTTAGTATGGTGATGGGCCTAATGTAGCATCTTGGTCTTGAAGATTGACCTCAGGTGTAATATTTGATTCAACTAATGTTATCAATTCAACTATGCATTTTGTCCCCATTTACACTTATAATTACACATGAAAGTCCCCTCTATGTCTAATGTGAAAGTTCCATATTATGATCTACATGCCCAATTCTACAGTCTATTTCTCCATTTTTATCTTGCTATCAAATGCTCATCATTTTTTCCAACTACATTTGACTCCATTAAATTTGACTTAGCCTATATTCAATGTAGCAAAATGACCCATATACTACCTAAACATTGAGATAATTCATACTCAAAGCTTCACAATGTGCTCATGTCACCAATCTTGATCTATTAGAATTCATTGTATTAGATTCCAAAAGAAGCTGCATTCATCAAATTTATAGATGACAATATTGGTTTTGATTTTCTCTTGAGTTGCATCCTTTTTCTCCCCCCATTATAGACTTGATCATGACATATTAAAATATCTCCACGTCAAGATCCTCATCTAGCAAAATCATTCTCTGCCACGGTTCACAATAATCCAAATGTGCATTTTGTTTATGTTTAAATAGTTATTGATAATTGAATTGTTGGTTAATATTTTTGTGAAAACTTCAAAGGGACTATTTTTTTATAAAGTGGTGATATATTAAAAAAAAATCTCAAAGGAAGCATTATCAGTAGAAAATGACTTCTTATGTCATCATTTTGTATATAAAATGGACATTCCAGTGGAAAAGTATTCTGGTCTCAATTTTCACACCTGAAAGGTGAAAATTCAAATACAATTGATGAATAAGAATTTATGGGGAATTTGTAAGTGGAAAATAAAAACCACTTATAGATAAAAATAAGCTATTGGAATGGTAGAATAGGGATGATAAAGCAAATTCCATTATTGGTCTTTCTCCCTCAAATTTTGAGCTACATTACGTAGACTTGGAAAAGACATCTACAAAAATCTAGGATAATCTAAATAATTTATTTGGATCAAAAGCAGTAAATGAAAAATTCTTGCTAAAACTCTAATTATTTAGGTTCAAAATGGGTGACAGAAATTCTATGACAAGTC
Source organism: Torreya grandis (assembly GCA_037957365.1). Lineage (NCBI taxonomy): Eukaryota > Viridiplantae > Streptophyta > Pinopsida > Cupressales > Taxaceae > Torreya > Torreya grandis. Next base: position 191,017 of record JARHVA010002741.1, read on the forward strand.
ATATAAATAATCTACGGCCTCTAATTAGACAACTAGAAAAAGTTAAAGGTATAGTAGAAGATGAAGATGCTGAAGTAATCTTATTAAACAACTTCTCTTCTAAATACAATAATGTAATTTTTACTCTTGAATAGATGCCATCTCAGACCTTAGAAGACATGATTTCAACTCTTCTAGCTGAAGAAAAGAGAACAAGTGAAGACATTGAAGAGGAAAGTACAGTAATAGTAAAAAATAAGGCCAACTCATCAAGTAATAAGTACAAGAATTCAAGAAAAAAACTTCTTTATCATTATTGTAAGTAGCTAGGACATCTTGTTATGTACTATAGGAAAAGAGTGCAAGATCTCATAGATAATAAACTGAAACAAAAATCCTTAATTATTGAAGAAACTAATTGAGATATCTACAATAGTGGTAAAGATTCTTCTCAACATAGTGATGAATATTATGTATACTAAGTGTGTGTGTGTGTGTGTGTTTGAATAAGAACATGAGAGCATTCATATTCACATGTGTGGTGCAAAAACAATAAAACATTGTATCTCTCCATTATGATAATAGTGTGAAGAATCATGTTTGATGTAGCAAACATGTAAGAGGTGTGACTAAATGGTTGAGGTGTTTATATGAATTGGTTGATGGGTCCCAAGTCATAAAACATGTATTCACATGAATAGGTTGATGGGCCCCTATTCACATCAGATGTAGTTCCCACAGTCTCTATCTCTATCATAGCCATGTGAAAATCTTGTGACTACATGCTATAATTCATTAGAGTGCATCTTTGATGTATTTACACACTAGGAGAGGGAATGATAAGTTAATCTTATATGGTTTTTACATAAGTCAAGTATACTCACTATCTTAGGCTTAGGGATAGTATTGGATTCCTTATTTCAAATATATCTAATCCTTATTTATATGTGTAATATTTTCTTAATTCAATATGAAAATCAATCAAGTGTTTTTCTAGTATGTAATCCTGGCCCAAACTTTTCAAAAATCTTTTGCATTTCAAATTAGGGTTTCCATTAATGCTTTGAAACATAATGGCTATTTACCAACTACCCCCTTTAGTCATTTGAGCTTGTTTTGAAAGAGGAAAGGGAAGGTACAAATGTTTCCTTCATGTTGGGCCATCTTACTTGCAACATGTGGATCCATATAAGTAAACTTTACATTCCAACACTTTTTGGGCCTTTTGGGACTTTTGCACTTATTCACTTATTATTTTCTTTGGTATAGTAATGAAATATGTTTTGAGCTACCCATGGGATCTAAGAATGCCATGTTTCATTATTTTACTTTACAAATCTAGGCGTTCAGGCCCTAGAGACTTTTTCAACCTTGCCCACCAAAAGGTAAGTAAGGCAATCTTTAAAAAGGGCCTAGATCTTATAAAAACATAAGGACCTACCATTTGTATAACTTAGATGCTAGTTCATACTCTCAGCCAACTTTTTACCTTTGCACCATCCTTCTTGATATAATTAAGGGTGCAAGATCCTTATGATCCTCATAAATGCACCCATTACTTGTAAAAGGAAATTAGCAAGTCAATACCTTGTAAATTTAACAAATTTGACCTAGGCATTTTTATAAGATAAAGTCTTAAGAGTGACTTGAGATAACCATGTGTCTTTCATTTGGCTCATTAGAAAATTCCTCACCTCATTCATCAAAACACATTGAAGATGAAATACGGAAATTTCTAAGTGAACACATGTCATTGGTTCATTCAATCCTGATGATTATGAGAGCACCACATGGTAGCTTTATGGGGATTCTAGGCTTTGACCTTGCTTACCTTTGGGGAGGGCCCATAGGTCATTGATCTCTATTTAAGTCCCTAATATTATGACACTTGTCATCCTCATGGCACTCCTTTGGCCTTTGACATTTGAACATCATCCTCACTCTATCAAATCATTTTGGGTGAGTGACTGTGAACTATTGATCAAGATCCAGGATGATTGTAAATGATTGGCTCCTTAAAGTAATTAAATCTAAAACCTAAGTCTTAACATAAGGTCTTGTATTTAAAAAATACAATGAGACCTTATTTTAAAACTTAGGCTTAAGTTTATGTTTAATGAATGGGACCCACTTAACCTTGGGCAATCTCATGCCATTGGATCTTCAGCCCCACTTAAGCATGAGCCATTGATCATGATATTTATGATGGCACAAGATTGGCTTGCTAGGTGAAGGCTTTAAGATCTTTGGGCTTCCCTTACATCATCTGATCAAGGGGTGTGATAAAGTGAGAGCTATTAGATCTTGTAAATTTGATTAATTTGACCTCATTCATCAAAACACATTGAAGATGCAACTCAGTAGTGTCATCTAGGGCCCCATAACTTTTTTCCTTTGAGCACAAAGTAGTAATTCAATTTATGTAAAGAGACTTTGATATATTTATATATTTTCACAATGAATCTTCACACCATAAAACATATTATTTCAAAGAAAATAATGAATGTTAAAGCATTATTAGAACATAGGTTCAAGAGGCTCTCACAAAACATGGTAAATCAATAAAATACCTCAAATAAAGATATCATAACACAACAAATTTATAACCTCCCAAATATTTTGATTTTAAATAGGGCACAAATTACTTGGTGTATATTTGGGATCCAATACAATGCTCAATAATCTCACCCTTTATCATTGATGATAAAATATAATGCAAACTGATCATCCTTATCTCCCCATACTGGTCTTTCTCCCCCTTTGACATAAATGACAAAGTGATGTCTACAATTCCTTATATCACACTCCTTATAACCAAAATACTCAATACATAGAACTATGATTTTATGAGACATAATACAAACATGATCCCCTTATCTCCATGCACATCTTATAGGAACAACTCATATGTTTTTGGAGATAATGAGCAAGATTATCTCCCCCTAAGTACTTATATTCTTTAATGATTACTAGGAGCAATAATTACACCTAATTATTGTCTTAGGTGTTTAAAAGTTACCTTTAGAAGTGGTTTGACTAAGATGTCTGCAATCTAATCTTGTGTAATAACATAATCAAATTTGATACTTTATTCACTTACCTACTCTCTTAGAAAATGATACCTATGTAGATAGGGATATGACCATCATACTCCACCTTATAGTATTTTAGGGTATAATTCATCCATAAGACCTAAGTGTAACATGAAGTTGTAATAATTTACTCAACCTCACAAGTGGATAATGCTACTGATGGTTATTTCTTGCTTATCCATGAAACTAAGCACCCACCTAAGAAGAAAGATCCTTTACTAGTATGCTTCCTATCATCCATATTCCTACCTAATTTTCATCTATGTAGGCTATCAAATTGAACCCATTGCTTATTAGATACCATAATCCATACTCCTTATCCCACTTAAAATACTTGAGTATCATTTTGATAGTTTACAAATGATTCTCCTTTAGATCTTCTTGAAACCTTTTCACAAGACCTACTGCTTAAATGATGTTAGGTCTAGAGGCTATGTTGTACAATGAACTTCCAATCATTGATATATATGATGTTTGATTGACCTTTAAAGACTCATATTCCTTTCTCAAATTACACCCTATGATCATGGGTGTACTCACTACCTTGAAATCTTCCATCTAAAACTTATTCAACATCTCTCTTATGTACTTGTCTTGTGAGATGAATATACCTTTTTCAGATTGGGTGATTTACAATCCAAGAAATAATGATAGTTATCCTAGAATAGACATCTCAAACTCTTTATTCATAACCTTTGTAAAGGGCTTGGTTATGTTCTCATTATTTCCACCAAAGATGTTGTCATCCACATAGACAACTACTATCAACTGATGTTCATCTTCTATATTGATGTATAGATTATTATATACAACTCCTCTTTTGAATCTTTGATCCATTATATACATATCCAACCTATCATACCAAGATATAGGATATTTCTTTAAACCATATTTATCATTTTTTAATCTACAAACATAGTATTTATCATCTAATAATGATAACCCCTTAGGTTTTTCAATGTATACTTCCTCTTCCAAATTCCCATTCAAAAAAGAAGATTTGGCATCCATTTGGTATACCTTGAATCCTTTAAATAATGCATATGCTAAAAAAATTTGATGGCCTCTAATATTGCCACTAGTGCAAAGGTCTCCTAAAATTTTACCCCTTCAACTTGTGCATATCCCTTGCATACTAATTTAGCCTTGTTCTTAGTGACTTCTCCATCTTCATTCAACTTGTTTCTAAACGCCCATTTTATGCCAATGGTATTCTTGTCTTTAGGCCTAAGAACTAGTTCCCAAGTCTCATTCTTCTCTATTTGGTATAACTCCCCATTCATATCACATATCCAAAAAAAATATTTTCTTGCTTCTATAAGACTCTTAGTTTCGATATTCAAAAATAGAGTAACATTATCTTGATTTGAGATTACTTACCAGTCTTCTCCTTGTTTGTATACCTGCATTCTTGTTCCTAATGATTTGAGATTTAGGATGATATATTTGAATCTATCTTGAGGATTTTTTTAAGTCTTGTCTTTCTTCAACTTCTTCTTCTTCCTCATTAACCTCTATAGTCTCTTCTTCATTCCTAAATTCCAGATTCTCTAAAGTGTCCTTTGACTGTGAGTGTGATTTCCTTATCTCATCAATCCTCACATTGGTGCTTTCCACTATCTTTTGTAGCCTATTTTTATAACATATATAGGATAATCTCATTGTTTAGTATCCTAATAATATGCCTTCATCATATTTAGAATTAAACTTTCCCAAGTCTTCATCATCTCTTTTGATGAAACATTTACTTCCAAACACTATAAGTGTTCCACATTAGTAGGTTTGCCCTTCCATAATTCATAAAGAGTATTTTTACCATTAGTCCTTATATGTTCTCTATTAAAAATGTAGATAAAAATGATTACTACCTCTCTCTAATATCCATCAAATAATATAGACTCATTTAGCATAGTTATATCTATCTCTTGAGTTATCATATTCTTCCTTTCCACTACCCCATCCTGCTAAGGTGTCCTAATTATTGAGAATTGTCTTTTTATTCCATGTATCTCATAGAATTAATCACCATGCTAGTAGTGCTTCACCATACCTAGTGCGGTATTAGATTATAAAGGCCAAAATGGTAGCTCTTAGAGAGAGAGAGAGAGAGAGAGAGAGAGAGAGAGAGAGAGAGAGAGAATGCCATTATATTTCCAATGATTTTATTGAAAAGTGATTATTTCAAGGATGTTCACAAGGTTTTAGGTCATGGTTTGTAATAAAAGGCATGAAAAGTCATTTTGAGGTCTCTCATGTACATATAATGAAGGGTTCTCAACTTAAGGACTTTCAAGTGTTCATTGGAACATGTAACCTATACATGAGAACCTAATATATTCATGGTAGATGGGTAGGGGTCGTAGGTTAAAATTATATCCATTATTTTTTGGATCAAGGGGCTATGCTTTATGAATGATCATTAAGACATTAAGATGGTATAAACCTTCAAAGAACCCTAATAGTGATTTGATATGAACGAATTTGTTATAAAGTGAATAGAATAGATTTTTATGGATATTTTAGTAATTTTAGGTTGTATTCAACTCTCCTTGGCATATATATTTGTGGTTGAGTCTTTAGGTGAGTTACTGGACCCTACAATAAAGGCCTTGATATAAAGATAACCTATTGCTAACAAACCTAACAGTGAAAATAGTGAGAAACCCAAGCAATAATGAGAAGATGTTTAGGGATGTGTTATCATGAAATAGGGATGGATAAAAGTTCATGGATAAATTTTTAAATAATTTTAAGACATTTTAATTATGGATATAAATTTTGGAGGTTAATGAATATGATGAAAATGTTGCTCATGAGTTGACCTGTTTGGTTCAAACGAGACAATGAGGTACAAGATCATGAGATTGGTATGCAAGACAAAAATTTATATTTAAAAATATTATATCTCTATTTTATAATGGTATAATGACTCATAAGGTCATGAAAATTCATTAGGAGTGTCTATAAGTGTTCTTTTAAGTGTTGAATATCATGTTGTAATTGAGTCAATTTTGAAGTGTTTTGGCATTTATGAGTGGGCTATTTATAGAGAAGGGTTTGAGTCTATATACCCTAATTTTGGATGTATAAATCATATGGTGATGAACTTAAGGTCATGTATCTTCTGTATATATGATTTTTTGCCATGTTTTTTTGTAAAAATTGTGTTTATGCTTTAGTTATTCAAGATAGACGGTATGCACAAGCCTAATTATAAACAATTCTAATGGCATGCTTCAAGTGGTGATTAGAGATAAAATGTGTCATGGCCTTAATATTATATTAATATGGATATATTTTAGTGGTATATGAAGTGTTCCTTCCATGTATTAATTTTTAAAGTGCTCCAAAATGACTAAAGGGTAACATGTGCTAATGAAGGCCTAACTGAATTAGGTCTCCTTAAGGGCTAAAAGAGGTTTTGGTCCTATATGCTATGACCAAATATTTTAATGGTTTATTAATTTTTGGAATGTTATAAGGCCTATTATATTAAAAAAATAAGTGGGAAAGTGTGTATGGCTGACCAAGAGGTATATGATCTAGAGCCTAGTATAAGAACAAGGCCTAATAGGCCTAATTGAATAGTTAGAGTATGATTGAGTTAGAGCAGAATATACAGCACTTAAAATAACTAAAGGAGTTAATTTAGACAATTTTAAAGGTTTATATAAAATATAAATAATATATAATATGGGTACTATTTATGACTATCAATTTCTAATTACCTAATCTATCTTGAAGAGACCAAGTTGAGCAAAGGAGCATATAAGGCAGTTCGAGAGGGATAAGAGTGTTAAGAGATAAAGAGGTGGTAATAATTAGTTGATTAAGTAAAAAAGTGTCTTTAAGGTGATAAAATAAATCAAGTGTATGTGTTGGTGTTGATTCATCTAGGTGGTTGGTGCCTCCTTGTAAGTATGTGTTTACGAAATCCTAGTCAAGTGTGTACCTGACTAGTGTGTACCTGACTAGTTATATCTATCTCTTGAGTTATCATATTCTTCCTTTCCACTACCCCATCCTGCTAAGGTGTCCTAATTATTGAGAATTGTCTTTTTATTCCATGTATCTCATAGAATTAATCAAACTCATTGGATTAAAACTCTCCTCCTATATCATATCTTAGGCACTTTATCTTTCCATTTTTCTCATTCTCAAGATCCTTGAATGCATTGAACTTGTCAAGAGCTTTTGGCTTATCTTTCAATAATGTAACCCAAGTCATACTTATATAATCATCTATGAGTAACATGAAGTATCAATCCCCTTGAAATATTTGAATTATTTTAATCCCATATATATCAATTTGTATTAACTCCGAGGGTCTTTTAGTAGAGTACTCCTTGGACTTGAACCTTTTTTTAGTCTACTTACCATGTTGACAAGCCTTGAAAAGTATTTTTTTAGGTTTGGTGATCTTAGGCTTGTTCTTAATAGACTTCTTAGTACTAATCTTGATTGAATTATCAAGGTTTAAGTGACCTAACCTTCTGTTCCATATCTAAATTTCATCTTTCTTACTCATGAAGCATCTCTCCTTCTTGATCTCATTTAAAACATATAGATTGTTCTCAATCCTTTTAGCATTGGAAATTAGCCTTCCTAATTTGATTATCCTTATCCCACACCCTCTATCATGAAAAGTTAGTGTGTCTTTGATTACACATTTGACTTAGAGAAATTAGGTTATGTTTTAGACCTTTCACATACAACACATTATGTGTCTTGGTCTTCCCATTATCCAAAATCAAGACACCCTTACCAACTATATTGGCAGTTGTGTTGTCTCCAAACCTCATTGTTCCTACAAAATTATTTTTCAATGAGATGAACTTATTTATGTCTATTGTCATGTGGCTTGAGTAACCACTATCTATAAACCATTTCATACCTTCATCTTCAATTTTAAAGGCAAACTGAGCTAGCATAGAATCATCTTTGGTCTTTTATTCCTCCTTGGTAAATAGTCCATCTTGACTATTGAGCTTAATATGATCAATCCTAACTTACTTTGGTTTCCATACCAATGTTTTGTTACTTTCATGCATTCTAGGATCTTCATATGTATTATTGAATCTTGAGGTCCTTTTTACTCTATTAGAGTAGAATCTTTAAATGTGTCATATATTATGATAGATGTAGAAAATAATATTTTTGTACTTATTGTTGGTCAAATTCCACCCCCAGGTTTGCACCTTTCAAATTTGGCCAAATCCAGTACTTATATTTTATTTGGAAGAAATGTTATTTATAAAATCTCACAACAAATTCAAGTTTTTTCCTTTTGAAAAGTTCATTTTGGTCTTTGCTAAGCTTGTGCCAAATTCCTTCAGATTTTTGTTTTAAGCCTTTACCAAATTCTTTCAAACTTTTTGTCTGAAGCATTTTTCCTTAAGCTTATTTCTTTCAGACTTTTCATTTTCGACATTCCCAAAGGATAAGTCTCCAAAAGGTTACCCTATGCAATTTTTTGAAAGATATCTTTTCAAATCCGAAGGGTACTTTTCAAATTTTTTAAAGGGTATTTTTCCTTCTAAATGGTCTAATTCAACTTTTCTAAAGGATTATTTTACAAAAAAATGGACCAAATAGAAATTCTAAAGGGGTCATTTGCAACTTTTCTACAAGAATTATTGTAGACATTTTTCTCAAAATACATTTTTTGAAGGGCACTTCAAGAATTCTGAAGAGTCATCTTTCAAAAGCTAAAAGGTACACTATAACTTTTCTAAAGGGATCTTTTTCAAAGCACCGAAGGGCCAAACAGAAAGTTTGAATGGCTATTCAAGATAATTTTCCATAGGAAAAGGTGTAAAGATAAAAAATTTGAATAATAGAGTCCTTTTCCAAAAGGTTGAAGGGTCACTTGTAAAAATTCTAAAGGTATATTTCAAGAAAATCCTAAAGAAAAAATCATTTAAAAATGCTAAAGGAAGGTAAAAAAAAGTGAATAGCTACAAAAAAATTTATCTGAAAGAAAATAAGATGACAAAAAGTCTGAAGACAAATGGCCACGAACAAATTGTCTGAAACAAAATATCATTTTAAAAGGGTTGAAGGAAATGTTTGGGAAGATTATCTGAGAATAGTCATTACCATTCAAAAAAAGATGATGGCCTATAAAAATTCAATTTTAAACTATGGAGAATAGTCATTGCTATTAAAAATACTTGTTATAACATGATAGCAGATGTGGAGGTAACAAATGGTTGAATCCAAAGCATCAGGTGTAGATAAAGCAAGCAAAATATATAGGTTGACAATTCAAGTCATTATTTCCATGAAATTGACAACTACAGTTGTCTATAGGATAGAATTTATAAAGAACATTTTATAACTATTGTCATGAGTTTCATTCCCCTCAATAGTGTTATGTGTCAGCTTCTCTATTTTTAGTTTTGAACTCTCATGGATGATCTTTAATAGAAGTAATTCCTTGTGCCACTCCTAAAGGTTTTATGCCACTTTCCACCATTCTCATGACTTTTTTTAGATAATTAAACCTCATGGCATGACATGGCTCACCCCATCCATCTCTCTCATGTATTTGTAATTGATTCTCATATGTGGACACATGTCCTTGTGCCTCTTCAACTTCTCTTCTATCTCTCTTCCCCAAAGTTCTATAAATTGAGACATTTTTGAATATTGTGAGAGACCAAATTTTTGTTATGGTGAAGCCCTACTAAAATGACATTGCACTTTGCTTTTGAACATTGAATACAAAACCAATTCTAAGTTATGAACTTTTATCTGAGTATGTGAGTGATGTATAGGATAGTTAAGTGATAGCATCATCCTTACTCCCTTTATCCTTCATGTTTGAACAAAGGTTATAATGTTAATAGGTTATGTGAAGTGTGTTTAATATATTAAACTCTCTTTCAATTATACAATTGTATCTATGGTGTGCAATGTGCCCCTTAGGTTGATTATCTTATTGATTGTCTCAAGCATGTCACCTTCACATTGAAACACTATGTTAGTGTCTTTTAATGAATATAATTATTCTTAAAAAGCATTGTTATTTAGTATAAGTGTGATAGTTGATGGGATAAATTCTTGGTGGATCACCTCTTTAGCATAGTTTTTTATTTTATGCAAATTCTTGACTGATAGACACTCAGAGAATAATTTAGGGAGCTATCCCTTTTCAATCCTAGAGACTCATCTCCCTTATAAGTTCCCACAAAATTGAGGGATGATTCAATATAAAATAAAACTAAAGTAACTCCATAGAACATCCTAGGGTACATAATTTGAAGACAATAGTTTTGGCACACCTGGTGAGATAGTTGGTCCTAATTATTTCCATGTCAAGGTGAATGTTGGCCATAACAAGTCCAAGGTTATATAAGTGTTCTTAATCTAGAACTTGGTGACTCTAAAAGGTGAGAATTTTTGGTTATAGATCAATTTCTTCACATTATACTTCATGGTATTCACTATATCATCTTATAGTAGAGCCTTTAATCAAGTTCCTCTACCTAAAACTCTTCTTAAAGAACAACATCCTGAACTATTTTTATCATTTAGATATCCAAAACAAGAAGGTTTTGAAGAATAAGAAGAATTTGAGGAAATAGAAGATTAAGTGGATCAAGAAGAGGAAGAAGAGATGGCTATAAGACATCCTTTCCTAGGCTTAATACCTAAAATCTATTTAACCTTCTTGCATATGATCATATTCCTCCCAATTAAACCTAAAGCCTCCCTAATTTCAATTGAAAAGGTCTTATTACCCCATTTGATCATATTAAGGATATTTCAAACTTTTGCAATTTCCATAATATCACCCAAGATAACATAGTTATTTGACAACTTGACATGTCTCTAAAGGGGAAGGCACTTGATTGGTATAGAACATTGGAAGGTGGTTGTATTACTAATTAGGATTGATTTGGAGAGTTTTGGGTAAATATCTTTGAAAATAAGAGTGACCTTACTTCACTAATTCACCAGCTAAATGTGATAAAGAGAGGTATGGTGAAGCACTACTAGCATGGTGATTAATTCTATGAGATACATGGAATAAAAAGACAATTCTCAATAATTAGGACACCTTAGCAGGATGGGGTAGTGGAAAGGAAGAATATGATAACTCAAGAGATAGATATAACTATGCTAAATGAGTCTATATTATTTGATGGATATTAGAGAGAGGTAGTAATCATTTTTATCTACATTTTTAATAGAGAACATATAAGGACTAATGGTAAAAATACTCTTTATGAATTATGGAAGGGCAAACCTACTAATGTGGAACACTTATAGTGTTTGGAAGTAAATGTTTCATCAAAAGAGATGATGAAGACTTGGGAAAGTTTAATTCTAAATATGATGAAGGCATATTATTAGGATACTAAACAATGAGATTATCCTATATATGTTATAAAAATAGGCTACAAAAGATAGTGGAAAGCACCAATGTGAGGATTGATGAGATAAGGAAATCACACTCACAGTCAAAGGACACTTTAGAGAATCTGGAATTTAGGAATGAAGAAGAGACTATAGAGGTTAATGAGGAAGAAGAAGAAGTTGAAGAAAGACAAGACTTAAAAAAATCCTCAAGATAGATTCAAATATATCATCCTAAATCTCAAATCATTAGGAACAAGAATGCAGGTATACAAACAAGGAGAAGACTGGTAAGTAATCTCAAATCAAGATAATGTTACTCTATTTTTGAATATCGAAACTAAGAGTCTTATAGAAGCAAGAAAATATTTTTTTTGGATATGTGATATGAATGGGGAGTTATACCAAATAGAGAAGAATGAGACTTGGGAACTAGTTCTTAGGCCTAAAGACAAGAATACCATTGGCATAAAATGGGCGTTTAGAAACAAGTTGAATGAAGATGGAGAAGTCACTAAGAACAAGGCTAAATTAGTATGCAAGGGATATGCACAAGTTGAAGGGGTAAAATTTTAGGAGACCTTTGCACTAGTGGCAATATTAGAGGCCATCAAATTTTTTTAGCATATGCATTATTTAAAGGATTCAAGGTATACCAAATGGATGCCAAATCTTCTTTTTTGAATGGGAATTTGGAAGAGGAAGTATACATTGAAAAACCTAAGGGGTTATCATTATTAGATGATAAATACTATGTTTGTAGATTAAAAAATGATAAATATGGTTTAAAGAAATATCCTATATCTTGGTATGATAGGTTGGATATGTATATAATGGATCAAAGATTCAAAAGAGGAGTTGTATATAATAATCTATACATCAATATAGAAGATGAACATCAGTTGATAGTAGTTGTCTATGTGGATGACAACATCTTTGGTGGAAATAATGAGAACATAACCAAGCCCTTTACAAAGGTTATGAATAAAGAGTTTGAGATGTCTATTCTAGGATAACTATCATTATTTCTTGGATTGTAAATCACCCAATCTGAAAAAGGTATATTCATCTCACAAGACAAGTACATAAGAGAGATGTTGAATAAGTTTTAGATGGAAGATTTCAAGGTAGTGAGTACACCCATGATCATAGGGTGTAATTTGAGAAAGGAATATGAGTCTTTAAAGGTCAATCAAACATCATATATATCAATGATTGGAAGTTCATTGTACAACATAGCCTCTAGACCTAACATCATTTAAGCAGTAGGTCTTGTGAAAAGGTTTCAAGAAGATCTAAAGGAGAATCATTTGTAAACTATCAAAATGATACTCAAGTATTTTAAGTGGGATAAGGAGTATGGATTATGGTATCTAATAAGCAATGGGTTCAATTTGATAGCCTACATAGATGAAAATTAGGTAGGAATATGGATGATAGGAAGCATACTAGTAAAGGATCTTTCTTCTTAGGTGGGTGCTTAGTTTCATGGATAAGCAAGAAATAACCATCAGTAGCATTATCCACTTGTGAGGTTGAGTAAATTATTACAACTTCATGTTACACTTAGGTCTTATGGATGAATTATACCCTAAAATACTATAAGGTGGAGTATGATGGTCATATCCCTATCTACATAGGTATCATTTTCTAAGAGAGTAGGTAAGTGAATAAAGTATCAAATTTGATTATGTTATTACACAAGATTAGATTGCAGACATCTTAGTCAAACCACTTCTAAAGGTAACTTTTAAACACCTAAGACAATAATTAGGTGTAATTATTGCTCCTAGTAATCATTAAAGAATATAAGTACTTAGGGGGAGATAATCTTGCTCATTATCTCCAAAAACATATGAGTTGTTCCTATAAGATGTGCATGGAGATAAGGGGATCATGTTTGTATTATGTCTCATAAAATCATAGTTCTATGTATTGAGTATTTTGGTTATAAGGAGTGTGATATAAGGAATTGTAGACATCACTTTGTCATTTATGTCAAAGGGGGAGAAAGACCAGTATGGGGAGATAAGGATGATCAGTTTGCATTATATTTTATCATCAATGATAAAGGGTGAGATTATTGAGCATTGTATTGGATCCCAAATATACACCAAGTAATTTGTGCCCTATTTAAAATCAAAATATTTGGGAGGTTATAAATTTGTTGTGTTATGATATCTTTATTTGAGGTATTTTATTGATTTACCATGTTTTGTGAGAGCCTCTTGAACCTATGTTCTAATAATGCTTTAACATTCATTATTTTCTTTGAAATAATATGTTTTATGGTGTGAAGATTCATTGTGAAAATATATAAATATATCAAAGTCTCTTTACATAAATTGAATTACTACTTTGTGCTCAAAGGAAAAAAGTTATGGGGCCCTAGATGACACTACTGAGTTGCATCTTCAATGTGTTTTGATGAATGAGGTCAAATTAATCAAATTTACAAGATCTAATAGCTCTCACTTTATCACACCCCTTGATCAGATGATGTAAGGGAAGCCCAAAGATCTTAAAGCCTTCACCTAGCAAGCCAATCTTGTGCCATCATAAATATCATGATCAATGGCTCATGCTTAAGTGGGGCTGAAGATCCAATGGCATGAGATTGCCCAAGGTTAAGTGGGTCCCATTCATTAAACATAAACTTAAGCCTAAGTTTTAAAATAAGGTCTCATTGTATTTTTTAAATACAAGACCTTATGTTAAGACTTAGGTTTTAGATTTAATTACTTTAAGGAGCCAATCATTTACAATCATCCTGGATCTTGATCAATAGTTCACAGTCACTCACCCAAAATGATTTGATAGAGTGAGGATGATGTTCAAATGTCAAAGGCCAAAGGAGTGCCATGAGGATGACAAGTGTCATAATATTAGGGACTTAAATAGAGATCAATGACCTATGGGCCCTCCCCAAAGGTAAGCAAGGTCAAAGCCTAGAATCCCCATAAAGCTACCATGTGGTGCTCTCATAATCATCAGGATTGAATGAACCAATGACATGTGTTCACTTAGAAATTTCCGTATTTCATCTTCAATGTGTTTTGATGAATGAGGTGAGGAATTTTCTAATGAGCCAAATGAAAGACACATGGTTATCTCAAGTCACTCTTAAGACTTTATCTTATAAAAATGCCTAGGTCAAATTTGTTAAATTTACAAGGTATTGACTTGCTAATTTCCTTTTACAAGTAATGGGTGCATTTATGAGGATCATAAGGATCTTGCACCCTTAATTATATCAAGAAGGATGGTGCAAAGGTAAAAAGTTGGCTGAGAGTATGAACTAGCATCTAAGTTATACAAATGGTAGGTCCTTATGTTTTTATAAGATCTAGGCCCTTTTTAAAGATTGCCTTACTTACCTTTTGGTGGGCAAGGTTGAAAAAGTCTCTAGGGCCTGAACGCCTAGATTTGTAAAGTAAAATAATGAAACATGGCATTCTTAGATCCCATGGGTAGCTCAAAACATATTTCATTACTATACCAAAGAAAATAATAAGTGAATAAGTGCAAAAGTCCCAAAAGGCCCAAAAAGTGTTGGAATGTAAAGTTTACTTATATGGATCCACATGTTGCAAGTAAGATGGCCCAACATGAAGGAAACATTTGTACCTTCCCTTTCCTCTTTCAAAACAAGCTCAAATGACTAAAGGGGGTAGTTGGTAAATAGCCATTATGTTTCAAAGCATTAATGGAAACCCTAATTTGAAATGCAAAAGATTTTTGAAAAGTTTGGGCCAGGATTACATACTAGAAAAACACTTGATTGATTTTCATATTGAATTAAGAAAATATTACACATATAAATAAGGATTAGATATATTTGAAATAAGGAATCCAATACTATCCCTAAGCCTAAGATAGTGAGTATACTTGACTTATGTAAAAACCATATAAGATTAACTTATCATTCCCTCTCCTAGTGTGTAAATACATCAAAGATGCACTCTAATGAATTATAGCATGTAGTCACAAGATTTTCACATGGCTATGATAGAGATAGAGACTGTGGGAACTACATCTGATGTGAATAGGGGCCCATCAACCTATTCATGTGAATACATGTTTTATGACTTGGGACCCATCAACCAATTCATATAAACACCTCAACCATTTAGTCACACCTCTTACATGTTTGCTACATCAAACATGATTCTTCACACTATTATCATAATGGAGAGATACAATGTTTTATTGTTTTTGCACCACACATGTGAATATGAATGCTCTCATGTTCTTATTCAAACACACACACACACACACACTTAGTATACATAATATTCATCACTATGTTGAGAAGAATCTTTACCACTATTGTAGATATCTCAATTAGTTTCTTCAATAATTAAGGATTTTTGTTTCAGTTTATTATCTATGAGATCTTGCACTCTTTTCCTATAGTACATAACAAGATGTCCTAGCTACTTACAATAATGATAAAGAAGTTTTTTTCTTGAATTCTTGTACTTATTACTTGATGAGTTGGCCTTATTTTTTACTATTACTGTACTTTCCTCTTCAATGTCTTCACTTGTTCTCTTTTCTTCAGCTAGAAGAGTTGAAATCATGTCTTCTAAGGTCTGAGATGGCATCTATTCAAGAGTAAAAATTACATTATTGTATTTAGAAGAGAAGTTGTTTAATAAGATTACTTCAGCATCTTCATCTTCTACTATACCTTTAACTTTTTCTAGTTGTCTAATTAGAGGCCGTAGATTATTTATATGACTTGTCATAGAATTTCTGTCACCCATTTTGAACCTAAATAATTAGAGTTTTAGCAAGAATTTTTCATTTACTGCTTTTGATCCAAATAAATTATTTAGATTATCCTAGATTTTTGTAGATGTCTTTTCCAAGTCTACGTAATGTAGCTCAAAATTTGAGGGAGAAAGACCAATAATGGAATTTGCTTTATCATCCCTATTCTACCATTCCAATAGCTTATTTTTATCTATAAGTGGTTTTTATTTTCCACTTACAAATTCCCCATAAATTCTTATTCATCAATTGTATTTGAATTTTCACCTTTCAGGTGTGAAAATTGAGACCAGAATACTTTTCCACTGGAATGTCCATTTTATATACAAAATGATGACATAAGAAGTCATTTTCTACTGATAATGCTTCCTTTGAGATTTTTTTTTAATATATCACCACTTTATAAAAAAATAGTCCCTTTGAAGTTTTCACAAAAATATTAACCAACAATTCAATTATCAATAACTATTTAAACATAAACAAAATGCACATTTGGATTATTGTGAACCGTGGCAGAGAATGATTTTGCTAGATGAGGATCTTGACGTGGAGATATTTTAATATGTCATGATCAAGTCTATAATGGGGGGAGAAAAAGGATGCAACTCAAGAGAAAATCAAAACCAATATTGTCATCTATAAATTTGATGAATGCAGCTTCTTTTGGAATCTAATACAATGAATTCTAATAGATCAAGATTGGTGACATGAGCACATTGTGAAGCTTTGAGTATGAATTATCTCAATGTTTAGGTAGTATATGGGTCATTTTGCTACATTGAATATAGGCTAAGTCAAATTTAATGGAGTCAAATGTAGTTGGAAAAAATGATGAGCATTTGATAGCAAGATAAAAATGGAGAAATAGACTGTAGAATTGGGCATGTAGATCATAATATGGAACTTTCACATTAGACATAGAGGGGACTTTCATGTGTAATTATAAGTGTAAATGGGGACAAAATGCATAGTTGAATTGATAACATTAGTTGAATCAAATATTACACCTGAGGTCAATCTTCAAGACCAAGATGCTACATTAGGCCCATCACCATACTAAAAATATAAATTATGTATTCTTATACCTTGCTATGGTACCAAATGAAAAGTTTAGGCCAAGATTAAACAATACAAAAACACTCAATTGATTTTCATATTGAATTAAGAAAATATTACACACATAAATAGGGATTATATATCCTTGAAATAAGGAATCCAATACTATCCCTAAGCCTAAGATAGTGAGTTTACTTGACTCATGTAACAACCATACAAGAATAAATTATCAATTTTAACTAAGGCATATGCCTTCATTCATGTTTACCTTTTGCATTAAGAGATTATAATTATGTCATCAAGCTATTTTTGTGCCCTAACTATGTACAACATGAAAATTCTATCTAATGAGCAATTATGGCAAATCCTTCAAAGATTTTCAACTTTAATTGTGTACAACCCTCTAGATTATCAGTAAGTGTTCTTCTAGATCCTTATATTATGTCTTTTGAGGGGGTTTAAAGGTATTTTGAGGGTTATTAGAGTGAATAATTTATTTGAGTTAAAAGTATTTTCAATAGATAATTAGGAAACAATGGTGTTTTCTTCAACATCTATGAAAAATAACATCATTTCTATTTTTGGATGAAATCAAGGATATAAATGTTTAGGGGTTAGAATTTATAGCTTTATTGCATTCCTTGTAATAAATAAACCCTACATAATTAATCTCAAATCTTGGCATGAGTTATATCTCCCTTGAAGCAATATTTCCCTTGGCTACCCCATACTTGGAACTAGTAATTACATGTGCTAGAGTGTATCAACTAGGTACTAGGAATATTGTCAATGGAAGTCAATCAGTTGTCTACTCTTTCACTCCTTTGACCCTTAGCACCATGCTTGGGATTCCTCCCCAGCTTAAAATTATAACACTTTCCTTGGAGGAATGCTAATATTATGCAAACAAGAATGAAAAAATGATATGGGACATTATCAACTCATATTGGCTAGTCAAGCAAATGAAAAAGGTGTCAAGAATGACTAAGAATTTAAAACTAGTGAAATTCAAGGAATTGCTCTAGTATGTGATTTCCATGGCAAGTAAAATATATGGGATTCCCACCATAGAGAATTTTGAGCCTTGGATGTTCATAATTTTAATCTGTGTTATATAAATAAAATAATTTGGATTGGGACACCATCTAAAGTGATAAACTACATAGGAAGATGATACATCTTTAGGTGATTATCCACTCACAAGAGGAGTTCATAAGTACATTCTACATGTCCTCCTACCTAATGTACAACTTGGTGCATAATAGGACATTCTATGGGCTCATAAGTAATCTTAGTGGAATGAAGATATATGAGAGTTATCCAAAAATAACTATAGATAGATTTAGACAAAACTTCTACAAAGTTTATAATTATTTCTTCAATACTATGATGAGTCTCTTCTATCCTCTGAGAAGTCTCAATAGGATGTCTAAGGAAACCAAATAATAAATTGATAAGTATGGAACATCATTTATTAAATTTAAAATGTTCACTTATATCAAAATAAGTGGCTTATCGAGGTCTCCATATAAGCTACCAAGATACCTGGATGATCGACTAGTAGTGATGGAGTTGAGCCAAAAAATAGTGCCCCATATGAAATGATAACAACAAAAAAGGTAAACAATCGCTTCAAATTTTTGATTGAAATTAGACATTATTCATGTCCTTCTATTACCAGAGCCAATGGTTTGGATCAATAAATAGGCCAATATGTGATTGACAAGATGCCTCCTAGGCCAAACTATGATATCAAATGGTGGGTGAACACAACTAGTGTGATTCTACATTAATCACATTATGAGGAAATTTGGTCCAATTTCACTATCAAAATAGATGTCAAAACGTTAGAATTTATAAGGATAAAATTACAAGAATTCATCATTTATAATATTGTTCCCATCCCAAAGGACATGGATGATGATAAGAAGACACTATCCATAGTTTAAAGTAAGTCCAATAATGAAAACTTTGCCATCTCATAGGTTGAATTCACTACTGGGGAAAATTATTCCATACCATGGAGTGCCATAATGATCTTGAGAAGAACCTTAATTTGGTTAAAGTAATATGGGGTTAATCTTAGTGCCTATGACACCCTTTCCCTTTGAGAACTTAGACAAATTTAAGAGTTGAAGGGTTTCCTCCTAGTTTACAGTGGTGTTCCCTTGGATCCACCACTAGTGGGAAAGGGCAAAGGAAAAATCAAGGTTGGTGATGTTGAATTCACCAATCCAATTGAAGTAGAGTCTCTATATGCATCATTGTCTACGGTAGGATTGTATTTTTCAAAGTTAACAAGTTTGGTTAAGAATTGGGATAAGATTACCACCAATGAGGTTACATTGGCCAGTGCTACCCTAATATACATTATATCAGATGGAGCTCCAATGATACTATCTATCCTGACCACCATACCATTAGTCATTTAATCTACTATTATAGTTGCTTCACCCATGGCTCTACCAACACAATAACCAATAATTATCCTTCTTATAATGAATTACTCAAGGTAGAGAGGAGTTGAAGAAGAGGTAGAGTAACCTTGGTAGAAAAGAGTCAAGAGGTCTATTTGTAGTCATATAAAATGTGAAATTGGATGATTTAGGTATGTATAATAGCACCCAACCTATAGGTCCTCTTTGTTACTCACATAACCCTTCTTGATTAGTCTTTCACTGATTCCTAATCATCTATAGCTTTCTAGACTAAGATTTTTGAGACCTAGGTAGCCCTCTTAGGTTCATATCTATCCCCCCAAGTCTCATCCCCTTAGGACAATAGTGCCCAACTTGGATAGGATCACCAAAACTTAGGGTGTCTTATTTATAACATTATTGTCCAAGTTCATTTTACCTCAAATAGTCAATTTTTTTTGAATCCTTATCTTTTTCCCTATCAGCCTAAAACAAGTTCATCTAACTCATGATAATTAATTACCTTATAAAAGGCCATTAAAAGTACATTTAGAGGGTTTGACACTTATTTATAAGAAATAAGCAAGAATACAAGAAACTACATTTAATCACTCTTCCTTATTCTCTACATACAACCTTCCAAGATCATTTAAAGCCTATTTAAGCACTCATACCAACCCCTAGTCATCTAAATCATATATAATTTTGCATCTAGTTGCATACATCACACATTATTTCATCAAGCACTTTAATGGGATAACTACATTATCTTGATCCCTCTTTAGAGTATTGGTATGTAGGTAGTGTGCCCACACATGGGGTGTGAAGTGCATCCATCATATCTTTTACACACTAACCCCTTCTCTTCTTTCCTGAAGTTTCAATTCAAGTTCAAACACTAGGATATCTTAAGGGTTTCAAAGATTGAATCAAACACACAGTGAGTTCTGTAAGCTTCTAGGCCTTAAAATTTCATAGATAGGGTAACACTGACCTACTAGATAAAATCTACAAAGCTTTCAACCTCAAGAAAGCAATGATAGAATAGGACTATAGTGTCAAATAATAGGGTGTCCACTTTTGGTGCTCCTATCAAACTCACAAATTAATTTTAGGAACCTATTCTAGCTTGTTTTCTAGTCCTACTCCTCTAGTGTCAGACTCAGTCTCAGTCTATATTAGCTAGAATAAGCTAAGTTCTAATTTCTCTTACATACTGCTATATTTAGAAAAAGACAAAATACTATCTATTTAAAAAAATTAGTAGGTTAATTAAAGCATATCTATTTACTGATTTATATTTATTAGACCCTTTATTTACTTAGGAATTAAACACCTAATTTCCTAAAAAGAATAAAACATTTGGTGAACCTGACTTCAAACTTTTGCACAAAAACCTTAGAGACCCTAGGGATAATTACATCTATTTTTTTACCATAATTTCCTAACTTTTCTTGAATTTAAAATTATAAATCTATCAATTAATTGCAAAAATATCATATATTTTGTTTAAACCCTAGTTTGCACATACTAGGCCCTTTTTGCATACAAACACTAGAAAAAATATATTGCTAATTTTAGAAATATTTTATATTTTTTCATAAATTTTTCAAGAAAAATTCTACAAATTTATCTAAATTTTTAAAATTATTACACTAATTTTCTAAAAATTCATTCAAAACCCTAGTTGCATCAACTAGGTCTCAGTAATTTTCCAATCATTTTCTAAATTTTTAGTTGCATATTAAAATTAGAAAATCACTTCAAATTTCAAAAATTCATAGTATTTTACAAAAATATTTTTGAAAAATCACTAGTTACATGTACTAGCTCCTATTTTGCTTCTTGAGGTATCACCTTACATCCATAATCAAATTGCAAAAATGATTCTTACTTATGTACAAATTTTTCTTACAATTTTTGTAAATAACAAGGAAACCATAGTGGGCCCTATCATTTATATGAATGATGAAGTATATCATATGTTAGTATAAAGCTTCATACTTTGAATTTCATGTTTATGCTTCATTATATGGGATGATATTACAAACTTAATTGCAAAAAATGCACAAGAATTCAAAATTATTTTTGCATATTCTCTTTTGCTCATATGGAATAATTACCAAATCCATTTTGCTAAATGAATTCAAAATAGTATGTTTATGTCAAAAATTTATATGCCTTTATGAAAAAATTCATGTTCTCTATCCTTTTATTTCTATTTCTCATGTGGAAAAATTTATAAGCTTATCATGCTAAACACAATATAAAAATTTAGCACATGCCAAAGTTTCTTATACATTCATGCACAAATTAATGCTTTATATCACTTTCTTTCTATCTCTCATGTTGAATTTTTTTAAAGTTTATCATGCTAAACACATTAGAAATGTCATATCACATATAAAAATTCTAAATGTATTCATGCACAATGTCATGATATCTATTACATACTTTCTCTCTCTCATGAGGAAAAAATTTCAAGACTTCCTTGCAAAACATATTAAAAATGTCATGATCCAAGTTAAAGTTTTCTATGAATTAATGCCCAATTCCATTTCTCTATCCCTTCTTTTCTATCTACCATGTGGAATGTTATTTCTAAACATATTTGTATACGTGGTTTGTAATTAGATGTATCTAACTCTTTGAATTCTTTTAATTATCTCATATCACTACTAGACACAAGCAAACACTAGTGGTTATATCTATCCCTCCTCTCTTTAAACTTGGTTCATCTAGATTTTATCCTACACCTACTACCAGCTCTATGCTTATAGTAGATTATGAGGTAAATGCTATCACCAAAGTCTACAAAGATAGGTAGGTTGATTACATCCATGGTTATAGCTTTGTCACTTAGGTTAATGCCCCTTTTGATCTAGTTTCAACTCTTTTACCTACTACAGTTTTTCCTCTAGTCTAGATTCAACCACAATCGAGACCTTCATCACCAGCATAGAAAGTTCATACACCTACATAGGTTTAGGATTTTAGATAACTTTTAGCTACCATATTCACACCCAAGGTAGTCTCATTAAGATATCATGCATCTATATATAGAGAACATATTCAGAGATCTTATCCTACTACTAGATGGGTCCCTAAGAGATCTACAATTGCATCCACTTCTCAAAGTTACAAGGGGACCCAACAATTGGTTTCCACTATAGATATTTCAGAGAATTTACAACATATATAGATTTTAGAGACATATTCTCTGCATTTTCATCATACTTCATGATCACACATGATTCAATTGTTTAATACAAGACACCATGATAGGGAGTCTTATTTGAGACTCATCGATTAGTATCATTTTTTCCCAGTATTTCTTGTACATAGCTTATATCAATAAAATACAAAAATAATACATAAATTCAAAACACAAAAACATTAAAATATATTAAAAATACCAAAAACATTTTGATTGTATGAATTATCCATGCTTTATATTACTACTATCATGTTAGGACTTACATTCACTATTTCATGATATTGTATGTCAATTTTGTACATTACCATGCTTCTCTTGATCTTATTTGAGTGTGTGTAGTGACATCTAGCTCCTTGATTGTTTTATTCTACCCATTGAGGGGACATTCCTACTTATACATTAAAGACAGACATTGTTATACACACCCAATAGGGGAATCTTCTACATGACTACACCATTCATGTTATGTCATTCTTACACCACACTGAGTTATCATACTGATATATATTACTTTATAGCTTACACATAATACTATATCAACATTTCACTAGTATCTATCACTTTTGTATCTCTTAGCATATACCTTTATAATTCTTTCAAGATTACTTTTCTTTCTTATCATAGCTTGTGTGATTGCATTTATTATTCTAGTTTGTCTCCTATTTGTGCCTTAGGATATTTTCCAATGTCTTTTGCTTTATTCATGTGTGTGACTTAGGAAATTTACCAATATCCTTTGTTTGTACTCTTCTATGTTTATATGGCCCTTGTGCGAACTTTTCTTGTTCACTTTTATGTGTATGTGGCATTTGAACATGCCTTCTATGCTTGTCTTCTAGTTTGAGTAACATGTGTATATTTCCCTTATTTGCATGGCCCCTTGGCTATCCTTGTACGCTTCTTGATTTTTACCTGCTTCTTGATTTCTTGTTTACTTCTCATTATGTATAATGCCATGATCCATATCATGAATTTAACTTGATTTCTTAGATGCCATGATGGACATCATGTTCCATCCCTCCAACTAACAACTAACAACCAAACAACTAACATCTAACATTTTTAATTCAATACTTTATACATGCTTTCACATTATTATATCTATCTAGGCATACCCCTCTTGATTTAAAAATATTAAAATATAAACATTGCTATATACAATGATATTTTGTCAAATATAAATGCTATATCATATATCTATATAGCTTAACACACTTGCAGGACTCTTTTTTTTTAGGGCAGTCATTATAGGTTCATGATTCCTACCCTTAAAAGAGGGGGCATAAAATAGGGGTTTTATCATAGAGATCAAACTTATTAACATTAAAAAAAATAACATTCAAAACACTTAACATAGAATCTAGATGTCAAACCAGTCAAATTAGAGTAGAAAAACAATGATAGTTACAGATTAGTAATTAGTTTTCACGTCAAACAAAAACTTAAAAAATGGATATTAGCACCAAACATAGGGGTATCCATATTTTTTCACTCTTGTATAGGTAGAAAAAAACTTAGGGTTTTCAAAAATATTCAAAGGGTTTAGTTCAAGGATAGTTTTTGTACTTTTAGATCAGTTAGATTCAATAGTTTTAGCATAGTTTTCTCAAAAGATATAGTGGGTTATCATGCATGACATGATGGTTCTCACTTACAGTTCAAATTAGGTAGTTGGCATAACTTATAGATTAGAATCCATGTTCTAGACATCAGTGATTAAGGGCAATGTGTGTGGCACATTGATCTTTTTTTATTTTTGAGTTTCAGTTTATTCTAAGTATTCTCAGTAGTTACGAACCTTACTCTATTTGTAGGTGGTTGGCATCACATTCAAGTTGAACTTTCATACAAGTCTAAATTTTAGAGTACCTAAGTTCCTAAGTTGGCTTTCATATAAGTCTAGTACATCAATTTAGAGTGGATTTAATACAAGCCTAACCTCTATCTTTTAAAATGGCCAAGAGTTGCCTAGTTTTCAACACACATTCAACTCTCTGCACCACATTATCAAGATTTATAGCACATCCATGGGATCCATGAGCCATATCATATGACATATATTATATAATTATATCACTTCATATATTCACTTCATGGGGAAATGATGGAGCCAAAGGGCTAGCCTTTGTATTCTTGAGCCACCTATTCAGAGAGATTAGACACACAATCCAGACATCAATTAATACATGCATGATTTTTTAACTTAAATTAGTTGGTGATGATGGAGCTAAAGGGATAGAATTTTAATTATTGAGCCACATTATAGGTAATTTAGCACTTGGATCCGTTCATGATATTATTCTTGATTCAACACATACTCAACACAATCCAACATCACAAGAAGTTTTGTATTGGTTTGCATACCTAGTGAGGTGTAATGATTCCTTTCTCTTCCTCGTACTCAAATTTATATGTTCTTATTTTAGATATAGTGTATCTAGTAATAACTAATATAATTTATGTTTTAATCTATAGATCCACATTTCATAGCGTGCTCTCTCTATGCACATCCAACATCACATAGCTTCATGAGATTTTCCCTTATAGGTAAGTTTATATATGTTTTCTATTTTTCCTTTTATCCTAATATTTCACTTTGTTGCATCACTAGAATAAAGGCGGGGGAAATTTAGTAATATAAAATTTGAAATTGGATGACTTAGGAATGGATAATATCACTTAACCTATATGTCTTCTTTCTTGATCACATAACCCTTCTTGATTAGTCTTTCACTGATTCCTAGTCATCTGTAGCTTTCCAGACTGAAGTATTTTATACCTAAGCAACCCTCTCAGGCATATATCTATCTTCCTAGGTATCATCCCCTTAGGAAAATAGTGCCCAACTTGGATAGGAGTGCCAAAACTTAGGGTGTCCTATTTCTAATGCTATTGTCCAAGTTCATTTTTACCTTAAATGATAAAATTTCCCTAAATCCTTATCATTTTCCCTATTAGCCTAATACAAGTTATTCTAACCCATGATAATTAATTAACCTATAAAATACTATTAAAAGTCCACTTAGAGGGGTTAAAATTCATTTAAAATAAAGAAGCAAGATTAAAAGCAAGTACACTTAAACACACTTCCTTATTCTTTGCATATAACCTTAGAAGATCATTTAAAACCTATTCAAGCACTCATACTAGCCCTTGGTCATCCAAATTACATATAGTTTTGCATCTAGTTGCATACATCACACATTATTTCACCAAACATTTCAATGGGAGAAATACATTAGCTTGATCCCTATTCAAAGTATTGGTATGTAGGTAATGTGCCCACACATGGGGTGTGAAGTGTGTCTAGTATATCCTTTACACACTAACCCCTTCTCTTCTTTCCCTAAGTTTTAATTCAAGTTTAAGCACCAAGGGATCATAAGAGTTTTAAATATTTAATAAGACACATAGTGAGATCTATAGGCTTATAGGCCTCAAAATAGGACTAAACAAAACCCAAAAAGTTTACAGCTTTGGGGAAAAAACACCAGAATAGGAGTATAGTACTAGACAATAGGGTGTCCACTTTTGGCACTCCTATCTAACTCAAAAAAAAAGTTTAGGAACATATTCCAACCTAATTTTTAGTCTTAATCCTCTAGTATCAGACTTTGTCTTAGTCTAGATCAACTGAAATAAGCTAAGTTCAAATTTCTCTCACATACTGCTATATTTGGCAAAATACAAAATACTATTTATTTACACAAATTAGTAGGTTAATTAAAGCATATATATTTACTAAATTATATTTGTTAGACCCTTTATTTACTTAGGAATTAAACACCTAATTTCCTAAAAATAATAAAACACTCTATATCCTCTAGTTGGGAGTCCAAAGAAAAGGAAGGATGTTGTATTCAAAGACCTACCTTCTAAGGAGTTCCCTCAAAAAGAAAAGAGGATCAATCCTCAAATGCCCAAAGGTTAAGATATATGAGTGAAGAATAAGAAAATTTAGATGAAAATAGGTCCATTACTAAGGTTATGAAGAAACAACAAGCATTCACTCTTCCATAAGTGAAAATTGGGCAAAGAACTCTGAGGGAAAGACCCTAGACCCCAGTAAAAGTCCTATTGGTTAGTTTATTTGTTGAAGAGGGTCCTTTAAGAGTGAAAGGTAAGGGTAATGAGGAATAAAATCTAGCCACAAATGATCCTATTTATTTTAAATATGTTTTACAAGTTGGGGTTGAATTGGCCACTCGAGTTTAGGACCCTCAATAAAAAGAAACAAACTCATCAAACATAGAAACATTTATTGAAAAGGTCACCACTTAACCACCATTCCAAGATAATCAAGGTAAAGTTAAATAAATGAATAAATATAATGGGAAAGTTAAGGTGGAGTAAAAGTATAATATTCAAGTCATCACTAATCCTAAAGTTTTGGTTAAATAAGAAGGCCCACAACAACTCTAGAAGTATCACTAGTTGTCCCTTCCCCTCCAAAGGTGTCTAGTTTAACACTAGAGGAGAAGGAAAAAATAGGAGGTGGGGGAGAAAATCTTAAAATGGGTACCCCCACCCATACAAACATAAATAAGGAATTGGAATAATCTAATAAATGTGTTTAGGAGGGTACTTTAGATAATGTTACCTTAATTGAAGTACCTTGAGGTCTCCTTCCTTGCATAAGAGTTCATGATCTAATCTAGAATAAAGGTCCAGAGGCCACGATTGGTGTAGAGTTTCCTAAAAGTAAAAAAGAAGCCACCATAGCTTCATCTCTACTTGAAGTGGTGAATAAATAAGGTGAAGTGGTTATAGAAACTTCTAGTCGGTCCATATCATAAGGGAACTCCATTGAGAAATTGTTTGAGGAGTCTCACCAATTCAAGCTAGATTTTGAAGTATTGGAACAAATAGAGCTAAACCTTGAAGGAGGACCCAAATCAAATAAATAATGTGGTAAGGAGTTATAATTTGATAAAGAGATTTAATATTTTGTGTTGAGTCTATATCCCATTTTTGTGCCACTTCCTACATTAGGAATTTTAGTGACACCACCTTTCACTATCTTAAGGCCTGCATCAATGTCTACTACATCAATGGGATTTTAGACCAGACCCATTCTCTGGGTCAAGGAGAAGGTAAAATAAAAGGACTTCATGAAAAATATTATGGAAAGTGATGTAGTAAATATTACTCAGGCGTATAAGGATAAACCCCCTAAGAAGACCAAAATAAACTCCAGAACTACATTCACTAGTATAAGAAAAAGAAATGTAGAGATAGCTAGCCCCCACAAGATGCTTTAAAGAAAGATTCTCCACTTAAGAGTTACACTATTTATAGCTATAATCTATGGGATACATCAAGGAATGAGTTAAAGCATAACTCATAGGATTTGATTAACACGGTGGCTCATGGAATGGATAAGGACAAAGCCACCATAGAGGAATTAAAAGCACAAAATCAAGCTATGATCCATTATTTGTAGAAGTTACTGAGTGAACTTAAGGTAGTAGATGAAACTACTATTATTTCTCTAGATTATCCTCTTTTCTCAATAGATTTGTTTTATTTTGGCCAAATTGATGATTTGAAATCTAGAGGAAGGGCAATAAAAATTGGTAAGAGGATTTGCACACTAGGGCCAAAGAAGTAGTCTAATCAACATTGAAATTATTGAATAATATAGTGGACAATAAGAGGGAATGTGATGCCCAAATGTTTATATATGATGTAGAAATTAAGAATTGGGAAGGATTCCATCATAAAATGAATGAGATTTACAAAATGGGCACATATACTTTGATAGTAGAAAAGATTATTGCTCCCAATGATCATAAGAAGCCCAAAGAATGTTAACTAGCCATCAAACATCAATTGGATATGTTCAAAGATGACATATTCGACTTGAAAGGATAAGAGAAATCCCTCAAGACTGTAATAAAAGAGATAGATGCTGGACTTAGGAAGATGTTAAGCCTTAATGGTGAAAATGATTTGAAGGAAGAAATACTACACACTGGTCTGAAAATCCTCATTGATACACCACAAGAGTCCCTTGATTCTGATAAAATAAAGTAGTTGGTGTCACTTGAGAAGTCTTGTGACTAGCTTAAGGATCTCATTAGATAAAAGCAAACCATGCTTCAAAATATTGCTACCTAAATTGAAGAATACCAAGTGAAATTCAAATATCAAGTAGTTCCAGACCAAGGGAATCTTGACTCTATGTTGGAAGGATATAAAAATTATAGGAATAAGTTGGCAAGAGATTCTATCTTCTAGATCAATTCTATAGTATAACTAGATATTTTGGTTTTTCTAAGCTGACACTACTTTCTTCTCTTGCCTCCCTTCTTCTTTCTTTTCATTTTCCATTGAGAAACCATTGTACTTGGCCCATTATTGGCATGTCCCTTTTAGTTAGTTTTTGTATAATCATGTGGATAATAAAGGGATGTTTTTGTCTCTTATGCAAGTGGACAAATGTTTTGTTTCATCCCTTGTGATATTTTCCTTCATGTAGATAACTATAAATATTCTATTGAAGTGGAGGATCAATCTTGTAATTATCACAGGAGCATGAGCATATCCAAGGAATTATTTTTGTTACAAATTTTACTAGACTCCAAGACTATGAAAGAATTTTCCAACTAGAACATCTTTAGGAATATGCCAGGCTTAGCTAGATTGTATAAGTAAATGGGGTTTATCCCTTTATGAGGGTTGTTTAAATTTTGACTCAAGAGATATAGCCTCAAAGAGTTATCTCTATGTAGTATTTCTAGTGCCAAATTGATTTTTGGTATAAAATCATTGGCAAGATTTGAGAGCATTAGATATGTCTCCCTTGTTATAGAATTATCTTGGATAATGTTAGGCTATATGTTATTTAGAATACATTAAATTCAATTTTCATTCAGATGATTAATGAAATCTATCTATGGTTTTCATTCTATTCCTATTGTTGAAGTGTATATCTTTATTTTACATGCTTAGTAGATTGGTTATCTAGTGTATTCATATTTATGTTAGTCATATAGAGTTTATATCTAGGTTATAAAATCCTTTTTGTTTTGAGATTTGGGAATAAGGTGTTTGTAGCATTTTTAAGGGTAGTCCTACACTCATGGATTTGGTTAGAAGGAATTATTGAAGGATTTTTCATAGTATTTATTTTTAGACTTCAAGGATCATTTGTGAATAATTTCATTTCATTTGTTTCTGATCTATAATGCACTTGTTGGTGAAGATGATATAGTAGTTTAGTGAATTTATTTGTGCTCGTTCACCCTCCAAATTACTTTATATTAATTGAAAAACCTTGTCGTACCCTATCATACCCCCTAGATTCACCCTCCTTTGATTAATCTAAATTGGGGTTACATGCAAGTGATGTTATCCTGTTGCATATTTTACATGTCACTTGCACTCAAATGCACCTTACCTTTGCATATCTAAAGTGTGTTTGAGCCTATTATTATAGAATTAACATTGACTTTTCCATCTTCTTACATATACTTTGATCATTATTTGAAAACATGGAAGCTAAAACCATGTTCCACCATCTACCTTTACTTTTAGTAGCTTGTGTCTGCTTCATGGCATTTATTTAGCTATGTGACAACATCTCTAGGTGGGCTAAGCAAGGGTGGTTATGTCCTATTTATATTTTCACATGTGCTCTTGATACCAAGGGAAACCCTTCCTTGAAAACCCTTTCCCCCTTTCTAAGATATGCCCTAGGTACTCTCACCTTAGCCTAGGTAGAGCCAAAGATTCCATAAGCTAATTACATTTATAGTAAGTTGCCTTCCAGCCATCGTGCAATCCTAGTGAGGTGATGATAACACCCCCTTCCACAGATACAATGAAAATCCATTAGGGTATTCTCATCCTTTAATTTCCACTCTAAAACTTGCATAGAGCTAGGACTAGTAAGGTGTAAATTTGGGAACCAACACATTGTTCCTATTGTTGAGGTTTGTCATTGATGTCAAATGTTCTTGAGAAAGGTTTTCATGAGGTCATTGAACAATGTTATTATTTGGTAGCATAATTGAGAGGTATGGAATTTTTTAAGGAACTTATAAGGCATGTGATAAATGTGTATAACCATCAAATAATGTTTCAAAATCAATTGTCAAGATTCAAGTGCTTGAATAGCCTAGTCACGACAGTAGTCATAGCTTGTAAAGTCCTAGTGAGAAGGTTTGAGCATGGTGGACTGGTGAGATGAATGCACACATAGAGGCATAAGAGGCTATAGAAGATTTATTGATCATGCATGAGGTATTGGATCACTAAATAGAGTTTTAAGGTGAGCATATAATGATAAGACCTTAAGACCAAGTTTGTAACTAGACTAGTTCTAGACGGTGCCTAACCTCATGAGGTGTTGTCAAGGCCTATGAAGGATGTAAAGTAGTGTTTGAGAATGAGAGAGGTTGATTTATTCTGATAATTAGGTAGATATTACATGGAAAGAAACTTGAATGTAAGCTTTTAGGCCTAATATGGTTTGTACGTCAAGGTCTAAGAGAAAAAAAGAGAGAGTATGACCTAATAGGGTATGAGGTTATGTTTCTAAGGCTAGTACAAATAAGTGATTATTTTTATAGATATGATATGTTGTTTCAAGCATGTGGTTTTTAAGGAAAAAGGCATGAGAAGTGGGTTTAAGGTCTTTTGTGTACATAAAATGAAGCGTTCTCAACTTGAGAAAGACTTTAAAGTGTTCATTAGCATGTATAACCTCTGCATGATAACCTAAGATATTCATGGTAGATGGAGAAGGGTCCTAGCTCAAAATTCTAGGTATTAGATTTTATATCAAGGGGATATGATTTATGAATGATTGTTAAGACTAGAAGATGGTCTAAACCTCAAAGAACCCTAATAGTGACCTAATATGAAAGAAGTTGTTCTAAAGTGCTCATAATGGATTGGTATGGCTAGTTTAGTAATTTAAGGTTGTATTCAACTCTCTTAGGCATATCCATGTGTGATTGAGTCTTCATGTGAGTGAGTGGACCCTACAAGAAAGGCCTTGTTTTTTAGAGATTTTTTTAGCAATAAGATTTGACCAAGTCAAAGTATGCAAATCATTAGATGGAAAATTTTTATACTTGTATTTGATGTCCATGATGGTTTATTGGTAGGTTATATCCCTCATGTTAGCTAAACCATGGCATCTAAGAGAAATTGGTGCTAACAATCCTAATGGTGAAAATAATGATAAACCTAATGAGAAGATGTTTAGGGATGTGTTATCATGAAATAGGGATGAATAAAAGTACATGAAGAATTTTTTAAATAATTTTAATACATGCTTATGTTGGATATAAGTTTTTGAGGTTGATGGATATAATGAAAATGTTGCTCATAAGTTGACATGTCTAGTTGAAATGAGATAGTGAGGTATAAGATCATGAGAATAGTCTACAAGAGAAATATTTCCATTTTAACATATTATATATCTATCTAATAATGGTATAATTATATCATAGGATAATCCACATGAATCATGAGTCTCTAGAAGTTATCTTTTAAGTGTTTAATATCAAGTTATTCTTGACTGGGTTTTGGAATGTTCTGGCAATTCTAAGTGGGCTATTTATAGGAAAGGGTTTGATTTTGTATACCATGAGTTATGAAGTATAAATCATATATTTATGACATTCATATCATGTATATTATGTATATATGATTTTTTCCATGATTGTATGAAAAAAATGTGTTTATGCTTTAGTTATTCAAGATAGACTTTTTGGGTATGCACATGCCTAATTTTGAATAGTTCTAATAGTGTGATTCAAGAGGTGATTGGAGATAAAAGGTGTCATGGAACTAAGATGATATTATTAGGGGTATATTTTAATGTAATGTGAATTTTTAACACTATGTATGAACTTTGAATATTCTCCAAGGAGATCAAAGGGTAACATGTGCTAATGAAGGCTTAACTGAATTAGGTCTCCTTAAGGCCTGAAATAGGTTTTGGTCCTATATGCTATGATCGACATATTGTAATAGCTGATTCCTTCTTTTAGAATTCACTAAGGCATATTTTATTAAAAATATAAGTGGGGAAGTGTGTCTGGCTAACCAAGAGGTGTATGAGCTAGAGCTAGTATACGAACAAGGCCTAATATGCCTAATTAACTAATTAGAGTATGAATGAGTTGGAGTGGAAGATATATCACTTTTAATAACTAGAGGAGGTCATTTAGAACATAATAAGGGTGCATATAAACTATAATTAAGATATAATAGGGGTAATATAGATGAATATCAATGTCAAATGATCTAATATATCTTGAAGAGACCTAGTTGAGTGGAGTATAAAAGGCAGTTTGAGAGGGCTAAGAGTGTGAAGAGCTGAAGTCATCATCAGTTGATTAAGTAAAAATGTATATTAAAGGTGATAAAATAAATTATGTGGATGATTTGGTTCTGATTCATCTAAGGGGTTGGTGCTTCCTTACAAGTAAGTGTTTTTTACAGCCTAGTCAAGTGGGTGCTTGGATAGTTGGGGTTGGTGCTCCATATGAAGTTGGTGCTTCACTAAATCTTGATATTTGTCTTATATGACTATAGTATATTTGGATATATATAATGGGTGTTCTTCCCCTTGAGTGTTTCCCACTTAGATAAGTGTTCTATGTGTTATGCTCTTGTCTCATGCTCATAAAATTGGTTCTTGATGTGTTGCTAGTTCACTATATTACTTTGATAGTTCATGAATGATAAAGTGGAGTTTTAAAAGTTTTTGATGATTGATTAATCCCCCATCTAAATAATTATTCTTACAACATGTAGATGATGATCTAAGTGGTGAGAGAAGTGGCCCTTAATGTAAATATTTTGAATCCTCTTGAAATACCATTCCTATCTTGTACCCTCTATAAGAAAACTCTCATTGATCTATTAACCATCCTCATTAAACCCATCTCACATGTCATGTATAGGACAAGACAAGGTGGTTTTAGGTGGATATAATAACCTTGAAGAACATGTAAAGTGTAGACATGAATGTAGGTTCATGGTGTTGATTTATTACTTGAGGTTTCATTGCTACCATCTAGACCTATTTCCACTTCAAATCATCTCCATGATAAATAAAATTTTTTAAAGATATTTTTTATGTGGATAACTAGCCCTATGTAAAAAAATAGTACCCTATAGAGTACCTATTCCCATTCATCTCCATTATCTTACATCACCATGGGTTCCTTAGAGGTATTTATTATAACATTATGCAGCTACTCAAGGTTATATGAATATTTAGAGATATAGATTAGAATATTTTAAATATATATACAATGTAAATGCCCTTTAAAAGTTGATAACATCCATCTGCAAGTTTTTAAACTTGTTGGTGGATAAAAAACTCTTAAACTTTTCTATAATAGATCCTAGGTCCCATTCCATTCACACACATTTTCAATGCACCAAATAGATCCATGGAATTATATAAGTCTTTTATCATCTTGTACATGTATGCTAACTTTAGAGATGACCATAGAACCCTTATGTAAGACTCAGACCTTTATATTCTACTTGTTTAGTATGTTTGATCAATATTAGGTCAACACCATAATATGGAGACTTTAGATCATGAAGGTAGTGAAGGTACATTGTAGAGTCTCAATAGGATGTATGTAAATTGTTTGAGCTTCACCAATATATGTCCAACTAGTTGGGAACCCCAAGGCACTCAAAAAACATAACTACCTTCTACAAACCACTTCTAATGAGGATATCTCATTTCCTTGAGCTCACATGTGTGAGATGAGGCTAAAGGATGTTGTTGGAAGTTGGAGAAAACTCTTAAAAATCTCTCCAAACTTTCATTTCTCTATAACCATGCTTAAGAGAGGAGAACACAAGAAAACTAATAGCCTACCTAAGTGAAGAATTTTTTGGGAGTAGCCTACCTTTTTAATGATTGTTCTTAGAGTATATGGCATGAATTATTAGAATAATTCCATGAATTTGAAGGTCAAAAGACCCTCTTCCTTTCCCATAATTTTTAGACCATACAATTATCTGTCTAATCTGTACTATCTACAAACTTGAAAGGCTATCTTGGTTTGAAAAAAAGCTCATTGGTATTTGATGATCAGTTTTGAGTCTATTTAACATACTTTTGAAATGAAACCTACTAAAACATTTACCATGACTCTAAGTTTAAAATCTGATCCCCTTATATATAGAACAGTCTATACTAATATGTACAACTATAGAAAACACCTAAAAATCTTTGTTTTTCTACATTTTCACCTTGTTTCCATCTTTGACCCACCATTAAAGGATAGAGGGAAGGAAAACATGACTCAAATAACATTTCAAATTGATTATTATGGTGTGGAAGTTGTAAATACACATCCCTTGGCATGTGGGTCTCACTTGTTTAGTGGGGAGTGAAAATGAGTTTCAAAATAGACCTTTAGGATATGAAACACATGAGTCACGGTAATATGATTAAATTAGGACCCTTTCAAGACCTATGTAATGCAATGAAAGACCTCGATATTCCATTTGTAAGGTTTTATAAGGAATATTGACTCATATGAGGTGATTTTAGGGGCATTTGATGTTTAAAGAGGGATGATGAAGGTTTGAAAAGGCTTAAATGAATAAACCAAAGATAATGACATTAAAAACTCTAATAATCCTTCATATCATAACTGAATAAAGGTTAAACACCTTAATATTATTTTGGAAAGACTCATAATAAAATAGATTGAAAAAACCCAGATATCATGAGAACTAATGGCCTTAAACTTATCATGTTACCTTAACTTTATCAAAAGATCATTAATATCATTAAACAGGGCTAAAAACACTAATTAGACCTTATAAAACATCTTGACTTTTCCTCTCTCACTCCAAGATCATAATGACCACTATCACCTCAATAAAATAATCAAGGCAGCCATGACACAATGGATTCAATCATGACTATGACACACCATGACACTCCTAACAAGGATCAATGACTCTTAATAGGAAAAATATTGACATGAACATGTAGGAGATCATCATGAGTAGGCTAGGATTTTTGTCACCAAAAGTTTTTGATATTATGGGTTGACTTTTGGCCCATAAGGCCAAAAATGTCAACAATACTAGAGGGGAAAATTAACTTGGATTAGGTGTACATAAATCATGCAAATAAGACATGGGATTTTCAACACTAATATTATATGAAGGTGAAATCACACACTTGATTTCATCAAAATTTTCATTATTAGATATATTGGAGGAACATTCAACCTCCTTGACATTGTCAACATTAGAATGGGGAAGCTCACATTTAGTTGTTAAGATAACCAAAGAAGGTGAAGATGCAATAATTTAATTTTCAACATTATAAATACTATTTTTTTTTCATGATTATTGGTTCTTGAGACTACTCATCATTAGTAAGCAAAGGAGTAAGATAATTAGGTTAAACATAGCCAAGTGAATATCATTGCATTCATACCCATAATAAAAATGTCATTGTCAATATTTTGGTCATTTAGATTTGCATTTGCATAATTTATTATTTCATTGTCATAGTTATAAGCAAATATAGGGGCTTGAGCCCATTTTTGACCTTAAATAAGATCCTCATATGAAATACATTGATCATGAAGTGCATTAAACCAACTATCAAAATGATGATTTTTTTTGGTTGAGGGTCCTTTGGATGGCCATGAAGTAGGAAATACATAAGGAGTTGAGATTTTAAGAATTGTTTTCAAATTAAAAAAATAGGAGGGAAAAATAAATAAGAATATTTAAAATTCCTAAAATAAGCCTACATAAGAACAAATCATATATGAAAATAAAATACAGAAATATGAAATGAAATTTAAAAGAAGGTGAAAACCCTAGTATATAAATGAGGATTTTGGTTTACTAAACATAGGATAGGTTGAC
Organism: Torreya grandis; assembly: GCA_037957365.1. NCBI lineage: Eukaryota > Viridiplantae > Streptophyta > Pinopsida > Cupressales > Taxaceae > Torreya > Torreya grandis. Next base: position 227,805 of record JARHVA010002741.1, read on the forward strand.
CAAATGTTATAATGATGTTTGAGTTTTAAAATATAATACTTAATAAAATAAATATATTTAAAAGTAATGAAAACAATTATATTTACACTAAAGTATAGTCAATAATATAGGTTTTCCTAATTTAGCAGGTGTAAATAAATATAATTACAAAGTGGCTAAGGGATAAAAGAGAAAAAATATCTTGTTTTATGTTATTTTTTAGAGTATAAAAATGATTAGGAATCATCAAATGACTATAAAATAGATATAGGATCCATTAGTTTTGAGTCTGGCTATGTTTGACCATTAAACACTTGCATCCAAGTTGGACACCTACATTGATGATGGTGTCCTTATGTTGAATGTTAGTTTATAGAACACAATATAAATCAATTTTTAAATCTGTCAATTAGGGTTTTATGTGTTTTTTAATTTCCTTTCACTTGATGTATTTATAGTTCATGCATAGGATATCACTCTTAATCAATTAATAAAAACCCTAGGCACACTCTTGAATGATGCCTTTGGGAAAAATGGGTTAGTTGGAACATGGTGTCAAGCTAACCCAAAATGAGCCCACTATCAAAGGGAACTATCTACATAAAAAATACTCTAGAAGATGGACTAAGACTCATGTATTTATCCCCTATGTGTTGTATTGTGTGTGAATCATGCAATGTGTGTAAAGCAAGTTCAACATTAACCTATTTTGTAACTTAGAAAATATGACCTTATGACTACTCCTTTTGTAATTTAAACTTATGTATGGGATGTTTATTTGATTGATATTATGATAGGGTAGAATAGGATATATTTTGGAATTGAATTCTTATTGAGTGATATTTTGGTCTAATTTCTAGGTGAGGAATGAATTAAGGTTGATATTATATTTATGCCAATCTTATCAGGAAATAACTTGAATTAAAATAGTTAGGATGATCATTATGAAATGTTTCATTTAAAATTGGATGAATTTAGGAAACTAAACACTTGTCTCAAGCTAGGAAAATAATGTTGATGCTACTATATGTCATGGATGTTAGTGTCAAGGGAGAAGGAGAGCAAGCATATGTTTAGAACTTGTAGAGGTGTAAGATAAGTATGTTAAAAGAATTATGGACAATATGGGATGTCCATGTCATCAATATAGGGTTGTTCAAACTAAGAAATAGGCCAAGGGGCACAAGATAATTGTATGTTATGATTTTAGAACCAAGGCATGTGTATAACTAAGAGGAACAACCAGGGTCTAATTTTTCCAAGTGTAAAAGATTGAGGTGCTACATAATCATAAAATATTTTCTACACCCAATTGAGAATACTTATATTCCTCTTAGCCTAAATATTTATAATAATAAGGGTGAAAAAATAGCTTTGAATAATCCTACACCTAAAAAAACATGTGGACTTAAATGATACTAATTCCAAACATGAGTAATATGATTAAAATAATAATGACCCTCAAGATGAACATTACAATGTACTCCTTATAAATAGGGAACAAATTGAATTAAATAAAGAAGATGTCCTTTAGAGTTTTATAAAAAGACTTCATGAGTAACCTATGGATCATATTACCATTATAATAACTTTATTTGATATCAATAATGTGAACATGACTCAATCTTATCAGATTCCTACTCTATTGGATACATAATTTGTACCACCTATCACAATGGGAGCCACTTAAGGGATTTAAAACATTACCATGACAATCATTACTCCATCATCAGGAATACTACCTTTGGTTAGCATACATTACTCTTCTCATGATGTACACTCCTTTAGGTAAGATATTGAATCTCTGTAAGCCAAGGCATTGAATTTGGTTGAAGGTGCTTACAAACAAATCAAACACTATATTCCCATGCTTTATTACACACACAATTGACAAAACATATAAAAATATACCCTCTACCTATAGTTTTTGTGGCACCCATGCTTAAATTATATGATGGAAAGGGTGATCCTAAACAAAATATAAGAACATTTCATGCAACATGTTTGGACTATGTGTCCAATGATTAATTATTGAATAAGTTATTCCCAATAAGTACCAAGGATTATGCATTAAAATTGTTCTATGATTTAACACACTAATCAATGAAATCATTCAATCAATTGGTTGATATGTTTTTATAAAATTTCTTAATCAACATCATTGAGAAGGTTTTCTATTCTTAGATTACTCTACTCAAATAGAAATTTATTGAGCCTATCATAGACTATGTTTTAAGATACACGACCATTTTATCCAAAATGACAAAAGTTATGGTAGATAGATAATTAAATCACATATTTAAGAAAAGTTTTCTTACATATTTTCATGAATCCATTATGTTCAATAAGTTTAACTCATTCATAGATTTATGTCATATAATAAAGGAAAGAAAAGGCAAGTTAGAGGTAATGAACAAGACTAAGTATAAAAAAACTCAAATGTCAAAACCAAGAGATCAAGAAAGCTAAAATATAAGGTAAAACTAACCTATAATAAGAATAATTAGAAATTGATAGTACATGTAGTTTTAGAGTCATAATTCACACATTATCTTATCAGCTCTCTCAAGGAGACAATTCACTAATCTAATGGAAGCTCCATATAAGGTTCTCATAACACTATTGGAATGTAATGTCATATCTATCCATCCCATTTAAGAGGTTGATGTGGATCAATCTCTTCTAAAAGGTTTTGACTAGAATGCCTTTTGTGACTATCACAGGGCACCAAAGCCATACTAATAACAAATATATTTAGTTCGAGATAAAAGATTCATGATTTTGTAGATGCCAACACCATTGATGTTGGAACACAAACAAAGAGTATACTAGTACAACAAAGTGAAATTTTTAGTGATACTTTTCCTAATTACATGGCTAATGAGAGGTAGATACATTAGGTGTGTACTATGCATATAATGTGCACCCTCTACCAATTTCTTACCTTTACTATGTAGGGGGAATAACATTATGTGAATGGAACCATAGGTTATTATCATAATATAGTGACATATATGTCATTAATAACATTTTTTAGAGAATGAGATAGTTGATGATGACTCAAATTTACATTCTTTGTTTATTTTCACTCACATTGATCACTAACCTATTCAAAGTGTTATGGTCGATAATAGTTTAAGTGTGAATATGTGTACCAACACACTTATTTATCATCTTGGATAAATATATAAAAGATATACTTCCAACCATCAAGGTCATAAAAGGATTAAATGGTCACATACATAGCTCCATTTTTGATATTACATTACCATTATAAGATGGTATTATACATGTGGCCACTAGATTAAAAGTAGTACCTAGTGTTGGGGTATTTTAATATCTTTATAAGACACCCTTGGATTCAAAAAAATTAGGTGGTTCCTTATAAAAATCCATATATGTTATATATATATATATATATATATATATATAATATATGCTAATGAGATTATTATAATTTTGGGTATCCTTTATGAGTACTATCTATCATAAACAAATTTGGTTAAAACACAATAAACTTTAGTCAAACCACTTAAAAAGGTACAACCTACCTAAAATATTTTCATAATAGATATCTTACACTTCCATGAAGTTCTATCCTAGAGATGTCCTATTGGCCAGATTTGGCCCACATACTAAGCATGTGCCCAATTTGTTGTTGGTCTTAATGTAGAGAAAGATGTATAGTTCCTGATTGATCAATTGATCAAATGGCTAAATGATATCTAGATGGAATGAGTGGACTATAGAGACCATAAATCTTACAAGCTTTAGAAGCACTTTAGGTTCACTTGAACTATAATTTGTTAATTCTAAAGATTGGTCTAAAGTTTTAGAGACCTTATGAAGTACTCTGAATAAGCATAGAGCATGTGGGGTTTCATCTAGTCTTCTCACCATCTATATCTTGTCTAAACATTTGGATATAGTGGTAAAAAAATCTGAGTAGGCATTTTCCTGGCACTATATCTCACATGTGTGAGTAAGTAAAGGAATGTTGGTTCACATGGGTTTCTTAACATTAGCCATAGGTTTTTTATGCACCAAGCTTTAGCTCATTCACTTAAGTATAAAAAAAGATATAAGGGTTCAAAGTTGGATCCTAACATAGAATAACACTAAGTATCCATACATATACAATTTTCAAAGGGTCCAAGAATAACCAAGTGAGCATGTTGATAAGGTCATATCTCACACGAGTGATAGTCTCAAGAAGAAATAATCATATGGGTCTGTTAATTTTGGATCCTAGTTAATATGTAATAAGTTTTATCTCATGAAATATAACATAATGAGAGATATGCATGGGAAAAATTGGCTCCTAACATACAATTTTCTAAGTTTCCATACTTAGCCATTTGAGGCTAGACTATCGTGAAGATGTCATGAAGGATCAAATTGAACCGGTTGACTTTAAAATTTTATAGAATCATGTGGAAAGATTGAATGGATAATGGATCAAAAGGGTTTTTTCCTTTTAGTATTAGGTACATTATTTATAAATTTGGCACCCCCATGATCTTTATGCTTCAAGTTATAAAATTGCAAAGTTTATTAAGAAATGGTAGACATCTATGCGAACATCATTTTTAAGACCCATAAAGTAATTGTTTGGATCCAAAATCCTTGGTGGGAACATTAGAATGAATGTGTGGCTAACAAGTGTTAGGCATGTGGGAGCTCTAAGTGAGTGAAATGGTCAGTGAATCCAAGGAACCACTAAGAAATATAGCTTGAGATAGTGTGTCCCAAAGATCTATGGCCCATGTTTAATCAAATTTCAAAATTTGATGGAGCGAAATAAAGTCAAAAGGGTCAATAATCTAAGGTGGTTTCTAAAAACCAATAGTAAAGGAGATGAGATAACATGTCAGATAAAATTTGATAAATAAAAATGGACCTAACCTAGAAATTAGAACCAAAAGATCTGAACTCGAGCATGACTTGAGTCAATGGAAAAAGTAAATGAAAGGAACTTAATGTAAACTTATATATGACATCATATTAAATATAGTGCCATATATATGCAAAAATATAGGAAAACTAATATCATTGTTTGGTTTTCAACCATAGTTATCTCGGTGTAGGATCCAAGGCATATAGTAGATATATGATTAATGAGATCATCCCAAGTCATGACCTTGAAAAATTTCCATTCAAAGCAGACATGATGTGTCTTTGGTAGTTTGAAGATATGCAAATTTTATCTTCATAAGGAAATATAATAGAATATTCAAATCAATAGGACTTGTCAATTTATAAATCATTTAGAGCATTTAATTTTAGTGGGATCATGGCTTAATACTTTTGGTAAACTCTTATTTTCTAGTGCAAATTATTCAACAAGTATAATATTTTAGAGGCTATTTAGGAAAATCATGAACATCTTGCTCATGATAACCTATATTGATTAGACCAAAATCTTGGTGAAACATCTCTTGAAGCTAACAACTCATTAATTATCATGAACAATGTACTCTTCCCCTCTCTCTCTCTCTCTCCTCTCTCTCTCTCTCTCTCTCTCTCTCTCTCTCTCTCTCTCTCTCTCTCTCTCTCTCTCTCTCTCATCTCTCTCTCTCCTCTCTCTCACTCCTCTCTCTCTCTCTCTCTCTCTCTCTCTCTCTCTCTCTCTCTCTCTCTCTCTCCTCTCTCTCTCTCTCTCACTCTCTCATCTCTCTCTCTCTCTCCTCTCTCTCTCTCTCTCTCTCTCTCTCTCTATTTTCTTTGACCTTGACCTACAAACCATATTAGGCCTAAAAGGTGACCTTAAAGATTATTTCCATGCACTCTCAACCTCATTTTCAAATTAAATAAGCCTCTTTCATGATCAAACATTGATTTAAATCCTTCATAGGCCTTTAAAACACCTCATGACACCTCATTAGGTTAGGTAGGGTTTATAACTAGTCTAGTTGTAGACTTGGACTTAACGTCTTACCATTATAGGCTCACCTTGAAACTCTCTTGAGTGATCTAGTTACTCATATGAATTCTCAATCAACCTTATACATCCTCTTATGCCTCTATGAATGCCTCCATCTCACCAAGACACCATGCTCGAAACCTTCTCACTAAAACTTTACAAGCTATGACTAGTGTCATGACTAGGATTTTTCAAGCACTTGAAGCTTGATAACTGATCTTAAAACACTCTTTGATGTTGTTAAACCTTGATCACATGCCTTACATGATCCTAAAATAAAGTCATACCTCTAAATTATCTTATCAAATAAAAACATTCTTCAATTGCCCCATTAAGACCTTTCTCAATAACCTTTGACATGATTAATGCAAAACCTCAACTATAGTATTAGTGCTCAATACTATAGTTAGTTTATAAAATGTGGTAGAGATTTATAAGGGACAAGAGTTTAAGAGAATTATGTGTGTTAGAGGCATGATTTAGGATAAATGGGTCACAATGAGAGGTATTAAGGGATGATAAGGTGTTAGTTAACCTAATTTAGGTCTTACCTTTTTAACTTCACTTGCCAAGGTGAGAACTCAGTCTATATGACTACCTACAATAGTCATGACTACTATCTCAAGATGCAAGGTGATTGGGTAGCTTAAGATTTCCATATAGATGAGATACAAGAGCACTAATTGATTCTAATCCATTAGGCCAAAATTCCAAGAAAACTTAATAAAACCCAACCATGGAAATAAATTTTTAAGACCAAATAGTAGTCAATGTTTCCTTAGTAGAAACTAAGGAAAGTTTCGAGAGTTTAAGGTAATGTGTGTTCTTACTCTCAATAAACATCATAGCTAGAGTGGTGTTTTATTCAAGTTTAATATGAGTTATCAAGGACTAATTAGAATCATAAGGTGATTCTTGTATATTTAAATCAATCCCATGCCTCTTCTTTGTCCATATAAGTCAACCATGTTCACCTTTAGGCTGCTTGAAAACACCTATAGTCATGAAGTGGAATAATGTCTTAAGGCCTATAAGTCATTAAAGGAATAAGAAAATGATAAAAGGAAATTATTTTAAGGATATCCTTATTTATCTCTTTCAAGGATCCATTATGGTCTCTTAATGAACCTATGAAGTAAAAATATACCTACAAGTTGTGGCCTATAGGTCATCATTGTAAACATAAGTTCAGTGTTTTAGAAGTCAATAAAGAACCTAAGGCATAGAGACCTAATCCCATGGAAGGTATCACATGAATTATATAGGAAATATAAAATTTGAATTTATTTCCTTATAGTTTGATTACCTTCAAGAATCAAGGACAAATGAAAGGACTAAGCTTTTAAACTTCTATGCATAGTCATACAGACACAGTCAAATGCATATAACCAGTCTTGGAGGAGCTTTTAGTTTTAAGACCTCTAAAGGTGTATTCATGATATAAAACTTGGTATGGATGATAATTTAAGGTAATTTAAGGTTTATATCTTATCATAAAGGTTAGATAGTTAGTATATATATTCATTGTTCTATCTCAGAACTACCCTAATATGATAGTAATCTATAATGAGACTAGGTGCATTAATTGAAGGTTGAGGATAAGATAGGGAGTTTATACTTAATGAATGGATTTTTGAGGTATGAAAACGTGATTTTTAGTCCTCATATATTGTGTGAGGTTGATCACATTTATATTTAAAATCAAAATGCATTGAGGACTAGTTAGGAAGACAGCCATGTGCATTAGTGATTAATTGCATCCACATATTTGGAGTGAGGTTTGAAGATATCAAACACATGGTATGAAGGTAAGAGAGGTGAGATAATAAAATAAACATTTTATGATGAGTATAAACCTAGGTTAAGTGGGTTAATTTACCAAACTTAGACCCAGGTGTTAAGAAGATATAACTGCCAACAAACCCTAAGGTGGAGGAATGAAAGTTGTATAGAGCATAAGGTGATTAAATGGGTAGACCAAAGGATTTTATCACTAATAAAACATGATACAAAAATTTAAAACTCTAAAATCCTTTTATTAGATAGGGTAAGAACCATTTAGTCCCCTATTTTCTCTAAACACACAATATTAATAGTGCTAACTTAAAAGCATAGTTTAAGGATATAGTGGAGATAAAGTGGTATTTTGATTAGTTAGGGTATTCATTTAAGTTGAGAATAGGTGAGAAATGGTGTTTTATTTTGAGTTTAAGTCTCTCAATTATCTACAGGCCATTTAGACCCTTAAAGTTCAATTGAGGCCTATCAAACTTAAAGCTAGTCTTGAAGCCAAATAGGTCTATACCATCATGAGAGCACTCTCAAACTCTCCTAAGTAGAAATGAATTAATGAGGAGGTGGATAAAGATGATACAGGTCTAAATAAGTGTTTTAAATGAGAGATAAATGTGGGAAAGGTCAATTTGGTCCTTGAAGGCTAATTTAAACTATACAATCTACATAGTCACATTAAACTACCTATTCAAGTTCTTATATCTTTTACCATAGTTAGACTTGGGTAAAATGCTCTTTATAGGGATTGAGGACCCCTATGTACTAAAAATTCATGGAGGAAAGAGTTTTATTGAGGGGCACAAGTTTATGAAACATTTTTAAGACTATGAGCATGTCTAAACTACCTCCAAAAGACTAAAAGTTCATTTCCTTGTGTGTGTGTGTGTGTGTGTGTGTGTCTATTAAGACACTCTTTGCATGAGAATCCAATATTATCAAGAAATTTGAATGGGTATATGGAATAAATATCCATGGAAAGAAGTTCTTGTTTGGATATCTATACTTAATGAACCATCATTAATATGTTGGACCTCCAAAACCTCTCTAAAACCCTAGGTAGACCTGGTTTTGGAAAACTTGGTATTTTAGAAATCTATCACCCTATAATCACCTGATAAGCACCTATAATTTCAATTATACTTAGAGGAAGACCTCATCATGGTACCTGATTGTATGGAATCTATACAAAAGTGTTAAAAACTATACTTTTCTAATCAATTAAATAAAAAGTAGGGTATCGAGTTATTCTAAGAGATGACAATAATTGTAAGGGAAGGTTCAAAACCTATTATATCTCTTTAAGCCACATATTCTCAAAAACATTCCTGTAAATTCCCTTATGAGTCTATTCTAATGAACTTATCTATAGAAATGAAGGATAGGGTGACCTAGTCACCTAGTGTGGCAAGCTTACAAGTGTGTCTTGCTTGAGAGGCCTATGTTATGGTGTAAGGGGTTTTTTTTGGTATGAATCTCATTTTTTCACAATTTTATAAGGTTTCAACTAGACCTTCATGGTTGCCCAATTCTAATAGTTAGGTTATTAGGCCTAATTGGCCTATTTAGCCTATTTGGTCACCAAAGGAGTTGAAAAATGCATAGGGAGACTATTGAATGAGTAAATATAGGGTTATTAATCCATTTAAATAAATAATTAAAAGATTAAAGTATGAAATAATGTTATAATGGAGGATGTAATTTATTGACCTAGTCATATACTCAAAATAAGGAAGGGCTTTTGTATGCTTGATGATGGCCTAGTTACACATCATTAAATTTATAATTATCATGAGGAGTTATTTAACCCAAATAGGGGTGTACCATACATTTAATTACAAATAGGGGTGTACCATACATTTAATTAGGTTGAAAAAGTTGACCATAGTCTCCACTACCCCACTTCAATGCCTAAGGGGCTAATTAAAGAGCATTAATGCATAGAAAGAGGCTATTATTATTGTGTAACTAATGTAACTATTGTAATGAATATATGATGGTCATTTATGACCTTTTTCCTTTCCTCTACACTATTCTCCCTCTTATTATCTCCTCATTCTACTATATATAGAGGTCTTTAGGCCTTAAATTTTATCCCTCAGGCTGGTATGAGGAAACTCTATCAATTTTTATACTTATAAGCTATTGAACTGATGAATAGAACATTATAGCATCTTCATAATCAATATCTAGTGTGCATTTACTTATTTTGATATGTATAAGTGGTGTAATTTTTGGATTTGTAGGTTCAAGTCTCACCTAGGTATTAACAAGCTTTTTTACAAGTCATCTAGTGTGGTATGGTGTTGATGGCTCTAGTTTGAAGTGGAAGTTTGATTGTAAGTGCCTTAAACCAGGCCTTCTTCTCATTACCCTCTTACTTTACTCATTCAAAATGACCTCTAATTGAAACATTATTTTTTAGAATCTATTAAAGATAGTGTTTTACCTCTATGCATTACCCACTAGTGTTGTTAAGAGTTTAAAGTTGAGTGGATGAGTGAGTATGTTGGTGCATAACCACCCCTTAGAATAGCTTTCCTTTATGCAATATTTATACCCCTTTTCATCCCAATAGAGTTAGGTATTAGAGAGAGAATTTAATTGACAAATCAAGGGAGTTAAACCCATAAGCTAGAGTTTTGTCCTAGGTTGAAGGTAACCCAAAACCTATAGGTCATTCCCATATTACTCTAAGTTTGAGGTGGATGTGAATAGTCTACCTTAATAGGGTGTAAATTGGGTGACTAACAGTTCTAGCATGCCTGATGGGAAGAGAATTAGTAATCAGAGTAATCACTTGTAGCCTTGTAGTCATCTTGAGCAGCTTCAAGCATCTTTAGAAATGATTGGCAATCAGTTTTTAAGCTCATAAACATCACCAAATCATCATTATAGAGTTAAATAAGGTTCTTGGTTATATTCATGTTATTATGCATATGTTATATGAGGATTTATGGTATCCTATGGGGAAAATTTCTATCACCCACCTCCTTATGATCCTTACCATGAACCTTATCAATCCTATGTTAACCCTTATCAACCTTATAATGGGATTTTTATAGCCAAGACTATCAACCTTATTGTGACCCTACTCCACCCCCTTGACATCCTTCTTATCCTCATGACCAATCATGCCACCATGTTGTTCCTTATAGTTAGCCTACATAAAACAACAATAATATGAACTTAGAGATTGAAAAGCCAAGGGAGGAGAGACAAAAGTTGAAGGAATGTCTTAGTTACTAGAAAGAGATTGAATACCAAACCCTTATCCATAAACAAAGTACCCCTAAAAATAAAGAACAAATAGCCAAGGTGATTACTCTATCTCATTTTCTCACCTCTATAATCATTGGAGACTTCTTAGTTCATAACTACTTGTTTGATGACAAGGCTAGCAATTCAGTTATTCCTAAGCTAGTGAAATATAATACTTGGTATATGAACCTATCCTCTAACCTTGAATTATAGTTGAATGGATCTCTTATGAGGATATTTTGTCTTTTCAAAAACATACAAATCACCCTTCATGCCTAACCTAAGATTTAAATTTCATAAGACATCATTGTTATAGACTTGTTACCTCATTTTTCCCTATGTTTATCTAGTGATTTTATGGCTAAGATTGGGGAGTGCTTGTCTAGTGACTTGTTTTATATGGTTTGGAAACTTGGGTATGGTGTAGGGGTCAAAATTAGGTATAGATCACTCTTTAAATTTCATATCCATCCATACTCACCTACCACCTCAAGTGTTGATGATCTTCGTCATCTAACTCCAAATCAGCATAATTTTGTTTAAGATCCCCTTCAAGATACCATGCCTTATCAAGATCCTATAGTTACTTTAGGTGGTAGCCTTCATGGGATAAAACATTAGACTATGTCATGTCCACCCTTGAAATGGAGAGTCAAGAATAAGGGGAAGGTATGAAGTATTTTTCAAGAGTTTTCTCAATTTCTCCAAGTTCCCCATTAGTACCTCATGTTGTAGCCACACATGAGCAAAGTACATCTCAGTCTAATAAGAAAATTGAATAATGAAAGAAGGAGAAAATAGTGCCTAAGGATGATACTCCTAAGGTTCTAAGATATAACAATACCTTAACATATATCAATAAGGTTAATGAGGTACATTACCCACCCACCCTCTCTACTTTTGAATAGGAACCAAGTTCATTAAGATCTTAACTTGAACATCCAAGCATGATAGACAATCTGTCAAGGTCAACTAGTAAAGTGGTAGTCTTTCAAGAGTCCAATCATATTTTAGCTACTAATGAATTTAAATAACACCTTGATGAGGACACTTTAAGCACTTATGATGGGTAAATCATGATTGGAACTCTTCTTTATCCCTATAGATTAATAGTTTAACATGAAGAGAATTTGGATGAGATGGGGTAGTCACAATGCCACAGTGATGAAGTGAATGAAAACACAATGCATGTAACTTCTCTCATAGAATAAAGTCATAGAATCAACCTTCATAAGGTCATTTTTTAGACTAAGAATAGAAATTTAGCTGGATGACCTTTGGTAGCACTTGTATCATGAGTTCTTAAATGATATTGAAGGACTTAGTATGATAAATTTAGATGGTGGAGTAGGATAGTAGATTAAGGCTTCCCATGAAAGTACCACTGATGTTTCAAAGCTTGAAGAAGTAAATTCAAATTCATAAGTACTAAGACAAGAATAAATTTTTATTTAGTGGGTTGATGAGCTGCCATTCTCCATTAAAGATGAAGATGATCAAGTTTCATCAAGACATGAGAGTGATCAGCATGGTGTTTTACAAGTAGATGGTAAGAATGGAATTGAACCCCATGTTTTTTCAATTTATCATGATGAGATAGATTTTTGGGAAGGCTTGAAAAACTTTTGATTGAGTTTAGACAATCCATCTCTTCCTCATAAGGATCTTGATTAATGTCTTGTAAAGAGCACTATGGTAGTTACTCATCCTATGTCTCATAGGTAGAATCAAGGACAAATTAATGAAATGTTATAGCCATGCTTTTACACCTATCAAGAAGTTAAATATCTTGACAAATAACTATCTCCAATAGATCATAATGGAGGCACTAATAAAATCATATTAGTTGAATTATCAAGGCAATCATTGCATGAAAACATGACAAATTATTGGCAATTCATGACTGAGGTAGAATTAGCATTGTTCATGCAAGGTAGATAGATTTAGAATTCATATGATTGGGTTCTTAGCTCACCTAATCAACTCATGCACCTAGATATAAAACTAGAAGGTCTAGCTACCTCCCCGAGAAACCACAAGCATGCCCATAACCCTAGATGTAAGTGGAAATTGTCATATAGTGATCCAAACATGAGTGGATCCAAATCAAGATGTGGAAATTAGACTCCATGGTGCCATAATGACCAAAGAATATTTTCATTTGATCCAGGAGGAAAGAAGTTAGATCTAGGTTAGTTGTTATAGTTTTGTGTCTTGTTTCAATAAGTGGTTTTCACATGTTTGTAGTTAGTTGCCTTAGTTTTTTGGTGTATTTATTGTTTGTTCTTAGTTTTAGGTGGTTTATTTGGTTATCTTTGTTGTGTCTAGTTGGTTTATTATAATCCAAGTGTTCATCAAGTCTTATTACTATTGGGGGTCTAGATTGTACCCTAACTAGAAATAGAAGTGTTTAGGTCCTACTTTCAAATATAGCTCAACATGAGGTTGACCCTAGGTTATGGGTATCCTATAATGGGGCTAGACCTCTAATATTTTTAATGAGGCTAGCTCCTCTAATGCATCATTTAGCTCATTTTCACTACTATAACCTATTAATGACTAGGGAAAAGGGAGAGAGAGAGAACATGAAAGGGAAACCTAAGTTAAAGATGGTGATGGACATAAATTATGGTTTATCCACTCTACTTAACTCTTAAACACTAATTAAACAAGCACAAGACCAGATCTAGGACCCCAAATATCTATCATACATTAATTTTTCATGAAGAGGTTCAAAAAATGATCATAAGCTAAGGGAAATGATGGAGAGGTCTAATATAAGACACTAACCATTCATAGTATCCACATGCAGGATTCAATAAAAAAATATAAAAAACTAAACATGACCTACATAAAAAGATGAACTAGTAACTAGGTGAGATCAAGACTTGACAAGGGAGAAAAGTTATACCATAAATGCAAATCAATCGACATGTACACTATACCAAAACAATTAAATCTAAAAAATAGTCTTGTATGCATCTCTAAATATTACAAGCTCCATCTTGGCTGAGTTTAGTCATGCCCAAGAGAGGGAGTAGAGGGCTACTGAGAGGATCCATTTTTTAGCTCAAAAGCCTCTTTATATAGTAGAAAGATATATATATATATATATATATATATATATGGGAACAATACATTTGAGAGTGAAGAAAAGTCAGAAAGATTAAGAAGTGAGGTGGTAGCTCATTGATTTCTTTATGTATGCATGATTTTATCAATAAATGGATATCCTTTTATCCCAATAATCCTCAAGCTCCTCTCATTGGCTGAGAGATCCCACTAGAGACAAGGGTTGGTTCTACATGATGATAAAGTCTATTTGAATAGAATTAATGCTCTTAACTACTTTTCCAACTACCATCTCACTACCTTGAGACCCTAAGTCTACTTGACATGTTCATGAGGATCAAATCCTTGATTCTTGAAACTAATAGTGCCATGCCATGAATGGAAGTTAGTACTTACTTTATCGATGATGAAGCCACACCAATATAAGAGACACTTTTCATTAAACACATATCTACTCCATTTTTATATATGGATCATAGGTTCATCTATAGGAAGAAAACCAATCTAATATTATTGGTTTTCTTGTAGTTTTGATTAATAAAATAAGCTCATAAGTGTATGTTCTTAATTTGTCTATATTAGGTCTAAAAAATTTATTTTGCCTCCATGGATCTCTACTAGCAATGCTTGGTCCCATTTTATCATTCAAACTATTGACTCTTTATCTATATTAGGTTTGAAATGCCTATTTTATCCCTCTATATCCTTAATGGTGATTATAGATCTTCTAATGTCCATCTAGTTCAGCCCAAACTAAGCTCAAGCTAGGTTTCTTCATCTTTACCTTGCCTAGGTCTAATAATGCCCTATTGACTTTCATTAAAATATCTTAGGCTTGCCCTTGCTTATTGGCTTTTGCCCATGACTCAAAATATTGACATATTGACCTTTGTTTATACTAATGATCTTAATCAATATGATAAAATGAGAGCCATTGATATTTCCCTTGACTTATCAACTCTATCTAAGTTACTATCACATGTTAGCACTCAAGATCCACTATCAGTGTATTAGCTTTAGCACTTGTGCCATGTGGTAATCATACATTGATTTCAAGATCCCGTTATTAGTCTATCATCTTCTACACTTATGCCATGTGGTGGTCTCTTGATCTCCTTAACCTTTTGACTCATCACACACTGTTAGATCATAATATATGAAGTAGTGCTAATCATCAGATCTACTAGAACCCACTGTTTGAAATCCAATAGCTACTTCATAATCTCAAGTTTGACATCCACTCTCCTATAAAATCATGTTTATGTGACCATCATTGATGTTCATGTAACCTTCAAATTTAATCTCAAAAGGGTTTAATTTTCTCGATCTTTATCTTGATGTTTACATGGACATCTTACTCTAATGGTTCAACTTTGATGCTTCATAACTTCAGCCAAAAAGCTAATGCAGACTTAAAACTTTTAGAGGATGATCTTGGCATGAAAAACTACATGGTGTTATAATATCCTAGCTAGATATGGTTTCTGAGGTGTATTTATAAAATTCACAATTGGACTGGTCTATTTACTCCTGCATGATGTCTTGGTGAGGGTCTGGCTCAAAAACATGCACAACTCATATTTTGATCATTATCTCAAGGTGATGACAATTTTTTAAGGCTTTTGCAACCTGGTCCATACTCTTGAATGCCTAAAACATATGAGAACTTGATTAGATCCTCCATTTTCATTGTTATACCCATTTCTAAGCCACTTGATCTTAGCTCCATCAAGGACTCAACTCACCTTTTCTATCCAAATAAGAAGCTTGGCATGTGGGAAAAAATCAGAAAACATCTTTGGTGACTCATACTAGTTACATGGCTATTTATTCAAGAGGACCCATACCATGTTGCCTTATCTAGTCCATTGGGCATTGAGTCTATACTTCGGTCCAACATTTTGACTTGGATTTAGAACTAGCTACCAATCCTACTCTAGCCTCTTTAAACAATATAAGGACAATAAAAAACAAAGTCAAGTGCATGTAGGCACTTAGGGGAAAGAAAAAATAGCTAACCTAAGGAACAAATGTGCATAAAGGAACTTAGAGAAAACTATGAACCTATATTAATATATATAATATTGTACAGCAATTCACAAGAACCTCCCTCCTCGGTTAAATAGAAAACTATGAGTATCATTCACTTATAACAAACCAAGCTAAAAATACCTTGCTTTAAAGGTATCAAAATCTATGGGATAATTAGTTTGATGGACAATCCCTTTGATGTGCTCTCTAGTAGATGGAATGGAATGAACATGTCTCTAATGTAGACATATTGGTCCAAGTCTTCTACATGTGGTTCATGTTGGACTGTGGGATCACTTTCTTGTTGTTGTTCATCACTCTTTAGAAGTTCTTGCATGAAGACTTCATTTAGGCCCTTGTGAGCAACTGCACTTGGTTTAATTGGTGGTTCAAAAATACCATGTTTTTCCACCTTATCCTTATGTAAATTAGGACTAATAATTCTTAGAGATGAATGTTCATAGCTTTCTAAAAGATGTACATGTCCCTTGGCCTCTTTAAACTCTTTGGTTATGATATTGAACCATTTCCATAAATTTTTAGGCTCTTCACTGGTATGCTCATAAAATTTAATCACTTAAGCACTTGATATGTCTCCTTCATCAACCTCACTCAATATTTCATCTTGTTCTTCAACTATAAATGAGGGTTCATTTAACCCTCCAAAGTTTGAAGTATCACACCTATTTTTCTCAAGATCTAATTTACTTTATTCTAGATCCAACATATTAGGGCTATCTTCATTTAGCACCTCATCTTGAAGTGTACCCACCTCATCCACCTAGTCTTGATCCTTTTCTTGATTTATTTAGAATTTATCTTTAGTTGTCCATTTAAAATTTTCTCTATTTTCATATTAAGGGTTGAACTCATCAAGATCCAATGCATTTGTGACAAAAACATGCCAAAAATTCTGGTCCAAAGCTAACTTTTATATTGTTGGATGAATTAGACCTCCCATTATGATTTCTTCATCATAAACACTTGCATTGTCCTCTTTAGGTTCACATATGACTTTAAGGTCCTCTTTTATCCTTTGTATAATAGGCTCCTCCTTTATAAAGGAGATGGTGGGAGGGTGAAAAAGTTCACCTTACTTATATCTTAGGAGGGTATCCTTCCAAATAGGTAATTTGAATTATCTTTTACATGGATCTTGAACTGAGGAGAGAGTTACTTAGAAATCTTATACACCAAGTTCATTAAGCTAAATTATGGTTACTTAATTTATTTCTTGCACAGCTAACCCTTCCTCTACTAGAACTGGTTCTTGGACTACCTCAACTAACACCTCCCTTTTCTTCTTTGTGTCCTCCTTGATTAATTGCCATGATGGGAATGTGTAAGACTTGGTCACCTTCTTCTTTTCTTTAATGTGTGTGTGAGAGGGTGGTTTCACAAGAGAGGGTATAAAATAGTTAGGGTCATAAGAGAAGATCCAAGATGTAATATGCTCATGCTCTTGAGTGAGAATGGCCAAAATTATTGGCTCAACATTGACATACTCTTTCCCCCATTTCTCAAACACTTCTTCAATGGATAATTCCCACTCTTTCATCTCTTTCTTCTCAATATGTGGGCAGTCAATTTTTTCAATGGATGCCCATACATTCTATAACTCTTTCAATAATATCTTTATCTCCTCCATGGAATTAATAGGGAATTTTGTCAAAGCTTTACCCCCTCATTAATCTTCATTATTTTTCTTCTTTGGTCCAATATTTCCTTTATGAGTTTTGACAAGGATGGACTTTGACAAAGTTGACTAGGGGGCTAATCAAGGAGTCTTGAAGGTTGAGCTTGAGGCTCTTGAAGGGAAGAGGGAACATAAGGTTGGTCTAAATGAACCTACTAATATTCATAAGATATTAACATACTATCTACATTTTGGACCATATTTCTTATCATTGTTATGTCCTCATTCCTATAAGATGACCATTGTTCACTTTTAAAAACTAATAATCTATTCTTCACTAATTGAAGAGTGCTCCTTGATTATTATAGATCATGGATAGGGATGACTAGAGAAAAATCAAAACCCTTACCAATCTCCCTTATCAACTCAATATAAACTGTTAATGTTTGTTTGACTCTTGATAAGCATGTAATAGGGTAAGCTTGGTCTTGATAAGATGAGGTAGAGAACTGATTTGAATGCAAAGGAGGTTGACATTGGTCATATGCAGGGGTAAAATGAGGACAAAAGACATGATAGGTTTGATAAGTTTTTTGAGGGCCATTTTAGGGAAACATATAAACATTATTTGCCTAATAAGTGTGGTGTTGAGGTAGAGGATAAGCATATTGATCAAAAGATGACTAATTGTACATAATAGATTATGATGATAGGGCACTTATTTAGTCTACTTAACTAGTGGATAGATGCTTAAAGTTGTCATTGATGTTTTTATAATGCCTCCAAAGGTTGATATGTAGAATAAAAATACTAACATTGTTTTGGACTTAGTCCCATCGAGCATGCTAAAACTATTGGGGATATAAATTGCACCCTAGCTAGAAGTAGAAGTGTTCAGGTCCTACTTCCAAATATAGCTCAACATGGGACTAACCCTAGGATATAGGTATCCTATAATGGGGTCAAACCTCTAGGATTTTTAACAAGGATAGCTCCTCTGATGCATCATTTAGCTCATTTCCACTATTAGAACCTGCTAATGACTAGGGAAAAGTGAGATAGAGAGAACATGAAATAGAAACCTAAGATAAAGATGGTGGTGAGCCTAAATTATGGTTGATCTACTCTATTTGACTCTTAAACACTAATTAAACAAGCATAAGACTAGATCAAGGACTCCAAATATCTATCATACATCAATGTTTCATGAATAAGTTCACCAAATGATCATAAGCTAAGGGAAATGATGGAGAGGTTTAATGCAAGACACAAATGAGTTATAGTATCCACATACATTCTTTAATCAAAAGATATAGAACACTAAACATGACCTACATAAAAAGATGAACTAGTAACTAGGTGAGATTAAGACTTGACAAGGGAAAAAATCTCTACCACATGAATATCAATTGATTTATACATACTATACCAAAATAATGAAATCTGAAAAAGATTCTTGTATCCATCTTAAGAGGTTACAAGCTCCATCTTGGCAGAGTTCAATCATGCCCAAGAGAGGGAGTAGAGGGCTACTAAGAGGATCCACTTTTTGGCTCAAAAGCCTCTACATATAGTAGAGAGAGAGAGAGAGATGGGATAATTCATTAGAGAGTGGGGAAAATTAATCAAGATCAAGAAATAAGGTACTAGTTTATTGATTGATTTTGGTATGCATGTTTTGATCAATAAATAGATATCCTTTAATCCCAATAATCCAAAAACTCCTCTCATTGTCTGAGAGATCCCAATAGAGATAAGGGTTGGTTCTACATGAAGACAAAGTCTATTTGAGTGGAATTAATACTCCTAGTTGATTTTCCAACTACCAGTTCACCACCTTGAGACCTTAATTCCACTTAACATGTTCATGAGGATCAAATATATGAATCTTGAAACTGACAATGCCTTGCCATGAATGACAGTTAGTACCTAGTTTTTTAATGATGAATCCATGCTAACAAATGAGACCCTTTGCATTAAACATATATCTAATCCATTTTCATATCTAGATCATAGGTTCATCCATAAGAAAAAAACTAATCTAAGGTTATGGTTTTCCTATAGTTTTGATTGATAAAATAAGTTTATAGGTGCATGTTCTTGATTTTACAATAAGTTGCCACCCCCTTAGTCTATATTAGTTTGAAAGACCTATTTTTTCTCCATAAATATCTTTTTGGAAATGATTGGTCCCATTTCATAATTCAAACTATCAACCCTTTATCTATATTAGGTATAAAAGACCTATTTTGTCCCTATGGAACCTTACTAGTGATGCTAGATATTATAATTTCCATCTGGTTTAGCTTGGACTGAGTTTGAGCCATGTTCCTTCATCTTTACCTTCCTTGGGTCTAAGAATTCCCTATTGACTTTTGTCAAAATATCTTGATCTCACTGTTTGCTTATTGTTTATTTATAATTATTTAGATTGTTAACATGTTTACCTTTACTGACACCATCGATCTTGATCAGTATGATCAAGTGAGAGCCATCAATCTTGCCCTTGACTTGTCAACTCTATCCAAACTAGTGCCATGTGTCAATCACACATTAGTACTCAAGATCATATATCAGTTTGTTAGCTTCTTCATTTGTGCCACATGGTAATCACATGTTAGTTTTAAGATCTTATTATTAGTCTATCAGCTTTCACATTTGTACCATGTGGTAGCCTCTCAAGTTTCTTGACCTTATGACTCACCTCATATTATTATATCATAATGTATGAAGTATCGTTGATCTATAGATCTACTAGGACCCACTATTTGAAATCTAATGGGTACTTCACAAGTTAAAATTTGATGTTCTCACTCCCATCAAATGATATTTGTATAACCATCATCGATGTTCATGTAACCATAAAATTTATGCTCAAAAGGGTTTGTTTTTCTCATGAATTATTTTGACATTTGCATGGATGTCTTACTCTATTGGTTTGACTTTGAAGATTAATAACTTGAGCCAAAAATCTTGTATAGACTTGAAACTTTCAGAGGATGATCTTGGCATGAAAAAATTCATGGCACTAAAATATCCTATTTGGTGATTATTTTTGAGGTGCATTTATAAAATGCATAATTAGATTGGTTAGTTTGTTCTTACATGATGTTTTGGTGATGGTTTGACTCAAAAACTTGCACATCTCATCTTTTGATCGATCTCTCAAGGTGCTAACAATTTACTAAGGCTTGCGCAACTTGTTTTATGCTCTTGAATGCTTGGAACATATTATAACCTACTTGGATCCTCCATTTTCATTATTAGAACCATTTCTAAGCCACTTATCTTTGCTCCATTAGGGACTCAGTTTACCTTTTCTATCTAAGCAAGAAGCTTGCTATGTGGGCCAAAATTAGCTAATAATTACCATGTTAAGTCATAAGGACTGGTTGGGTTCTCTTGACTAGAATGATGGTCATCCCTTAGAGTTGTCAAAAATGTTAACATTTTTAGCCTCACAAGATAAATGTCAACACATAACATCAAAAAAAATTCATGAAAACCATCTTAGCCTACTCATGGTGATCTCCTACATGGTCATGTCATTATTGGTCCTATTGAGAGTATTTGAGCCTTGTTAGGAGTGTAATGGTATGTCATAGTCATGCTTGAATCCATTATGTCATGTCTACTTCGAGTCTTTCGGTAAGGTGATAGTGGACATTATGATCTTGGAGTGAGAGAGGAAGTATTAAGATGTCTTATAAGGTCCATTTAGTGGTCTTAGCCTTATTTGATGATATTAAGTATCCTTTGATAAATTTAAGGTAACTTGATAACTTTAAGGTCATTAATTCTCATGATATATGGGCCTTTTCAAGCCATTTTCATATGAGAGAGTCTTTATAGATCAATATGAAGGGTGTTTAACCTTTCTCTAATTATTATATGAAAGCTTCTAAGTGTGTTTAATGTCATTATTCTTGGTTTATTCATTTAATACTTTTCAAACCTTCATCACCCCTCCTTAACCATAAAATACCCCTCAAATCACCTCATATGAGTCAATATGCCTTGTAAAACATTATAAAGGTAATATCATGGTGTTTTATTACATTAGATAGGTCTTTAAAGGTCCCAATTTCATCATATTACCATGAATCATGCATTTCATATCCTAAAGGTCCATTTTGAAACTCATTTACACTCCCCACTCAACAAAGGGGGCCCACATGCCAAAGGATGTGCCTTTATAACTTCCCCACTATAATAATCATTTTTAAATATTATTTGAGTCATGTTTTACTTCCCTCTATCCTTTAATGGTAGGTCAAAGTTGTAAACAAGCTGGAAAATATAGAAAAACAAAGATTTTCATGTGTTTTTTGTAGTTGTATGGATTGGTATGAGCTATTCTATATAGAGGAGGATCAAAGTTTGAGTGTGGATTCATGATATATGTTTTAGCATATTTTCATGGAAAAATAATGTTAGATAGACTCAAAAATTATCTTCAAACACTAATGAGCTTCTTATAAACCAAGATAGCCCTTCAAGTTTGCAGATAGTATGGATTGGAGAGATAATTTCATAGTCTAAAACTTTAGGGAAAGGAATAGGGTCTATTGACATTATAATTCATGAAGTTTTTCTAATAATCCATGCCCTATACTCTATAAACAATCATTAACAATGCAGGCTATTCCTAATGCATTCTTCACTCAAGCAAGCTATCAATTTTCCTTGTGTTATCCTTCCCTAATCATGGTTACAGAGAAATGAAATTTGAGAGATCTTTTCAAGAGCCTACTCCAACTTTTGACACCATAATTTAGCCTCATCTCACACATATGATCTCAAAGAAATAATAGATTCTCATTGGAAGTAGTTTATAGAAGGCAGTTGTGTTTTCTCAGTGCCTTGGGTTTCCCAGCTAGTTGGAGGTATACTAGTGAAGCTTCAATAATTTCTAAACATCCTCTTGAGACTCTGCAATGTTTATTCACTACCTTCATGAGATAAAGTATCCATTTTATGATGTTTACATAATCTTTATCAAACACAATAATTAGGTAGAATACAAAGGTCTAAATCTTGCATAAGGGTTTTGTGGTCATCTCAAAATTTGTCATACCTATATAATATGATAAATGACTTTTATTATTCTATGTATCTATTTAGTGCATTAAAAATGTGTGTGAAGGGAATGGGACCTAGGATCCATTATGGAAAAGCTTAAGAGTGGTTTATCCACCCATAGATATATAGACTTGTAGGTGGACATTAGTAAATTTCAAATCACATTTTAAGAGTCTAATCTATATCTCCAAATATTCATATAACCCTAATTAGCTTCTTGACATAGTTATATACTCAAAAAATGGAAGGTCTATTGTACGCTTGATGATGGCCTAGTTACACCTCATTAAGGTTGTAAATATCATGTAGAGGAGTTATTTAACCCAAATAGGGGTGTATCATGCCTTGAAATAAGTTTAATAATTCAACTATAGTCTCCACTACCCCACATAAATGCCTAAGGGGCTAATTAAATAACATCAATGCATGGAGGGAGGTTATTATGGATGTATAAATAATGTAACTATTATAATGAATATATGATGGTCATTGATGACCTTTTTCCTCTCCTCTATGCCATTCTCCCTCTTATCTTCTCCTCATTCATATATATAGAGGCCTTTAGGCCTTGAAATGTATCCCTCAAGTTGGTATGAGGAAACTCTGCCAAGTTTTGTACTTGTAACCTATTAGACTAATGAATAGAACATTATAGATTCTTCATGATCAATATCTAGTGTGTATTTAATTATTTGTATATGCATAAGTGGTGTAATTTTCCCCTTTGTAGGTCCAAGTCTCACCTAGGTATTGACAAGCTTTATTTACAGGTCATCTAATGTGTTATGATGTTGATGGCTCTAGTTTGAAGTGGAAGTTTGATTATAAGTGACTTGAAATAGGACTTCTTGTCATTACCCTCTTTATTTAGTCATCTAAACTGACCTATAAATGAAACATTATTTCTTAAAATCCATTGAAGATAGGGTTTTAGCTATATGCATTATCCACTAGTGTTGTTAAGAGTCCAAAGTTGAGTGGATGAGTGAGTATGTTGGTGCATCACCACCCCTTAGAGTAGGATTAATTTATGAAATATTTTTACCCATTTTCATCCCAATACATTTAGGTGTTATAGAGATAATTCAATTGATAAATTAGGGGATCTATCCCCATAAGCTAGAGGTTTGTCCTAGACTATAAGTAACCCACAACCTATAGGTCAATCCCATGTTAGTCCAAGTTTGAGGTGGATTTGAATGGTCAAATTAAATAGGATGTAAATTGGGTAGATAAGAGGTATTTAATAATAAATATACATGTCTTATCTCTCACCCTTTCTTGTTTGAATGTAACATGAGAGTGTTAATGAACATCCTCAGGAAATGTTGACCAAATTTGACACTACAGGTCAAATTAGGACCCCTATAGGTAAAAAATTGATATTTATAGGTTTATAATGGGTTTAATATTATTTCATCGGGTGTACTATATGTTATTTGATGTCATTATATATCATATTAGCCTTGATCTTGATCATTTTTAATGTTTATATCATTTAAAGTCATTTTAGGGGTCAAAATAGAGCATTTAATGACTTGTATGGTCTCTTAGGGAAATTTTAAGGTTTAAAAG
Source organism: Torreya grandis (assembly GCA_037957365.1). NCBI lineage: Eukaryota > Viridiplantae > Streptophyta > Pinopsida > Cupressales > Taxaceae > Torreya > Torreya grandis. The sequence continues at coordinate 252,155 of JARHVA010002741.1, forward strand.
GCTATGTCACATGTCATGTGTCCCATTATGCCTTATTCAACTATTCCTAACTAAAAAGTGGTAGGTTCCTCAAAAAAAGGGTAGTTTTATTGAAAAAAGAGGAGTTTTCTTGAGTTATATAGACTTCTATAGTTGGTGAAATTTTAGGAGTGTCCCTTGGTCTTAAAAACACTTTTTCATATGATTAGTTTTATTATAAGCTTTAATAAATGAATAAAACTACTTATCTTTCCTTCCACTAGGCTTGGCAAGTAAAAGTAATCTTCAGGTTTGTACTTGATATGATCAGCATGAGAAGTTTTAGATAAAATAATATTGGGGGTGTATTATAAACTTAGTCAAATTTCATTTTACATTTGGTTTTATAATAATGGTTTATTTTGCTTTATGAACCATTCCTAAGAAGTTAGACTATCTAGTTTACCTACTAATATGTGCACCCTATAGGTTTTACCTTATTTGGGGGGAATTTGTACAATCTAGCTATTGATGTTGATTATAGAGAATTTTGAATCCCTCCTATAATTATATCCATGATTTTTTTATTATTTCAAAGTGTTTTGATATGTAAATCATCTCAAGTTTTAAGAGGAAGCACTTTTCTATGTTTTAGGCAAATTTCCACCATTTTCAATGTCTTCCTAATCTGATAGTAGTTTTAGAAGGTGGAGATAGGTTCATTATTATGTTTAATTGTCCTTATTATTCTTATAACCTTTAAATATCATTATCTAGAAAAATTTCATGAATTTCAATCATATACCACATAAGCACATTATTTTAATGATTTTGGGAATATTGGCATATTATTCCTAATTTAGTTCAAGGGTCTGAGTAGTAAAATTAGTAAATAAATATGAAATAATTAAGATAATAACTTAGGTAATTTAATTGTAATTTTTACCTTTATAAAAATATAAATAAGAGATATAAAATAATACTTAGTTGGAAACTGACTAAGATGGTTGTTGTAGGGTTTGGAATTCACTATATAAGACTGGGGCACTATCACAAACTAAGATCTAAAATTCATTTTTTAATTGTATAAGAGTGTTGAAAATAGATAGGAGTGGTACTATAACTATAATCCACCTCTACCATTATTTTCCTAAATATCTAAGCTTTAAAGGTTTTGTTCGCTAGGTCAATGTGACCCTCTCTATGAAGTTTTGGTAGCTAAAAGTCTATAGAGCTCCCCGTAGAGTAAATTTTGTCTTCAAAACCTATGTTTCATTATTCTTTGACCAATTTTTAAAAATATGGGGGGTTATTGTGTGTAATATTCATTATACATGTATCCATAACCCTTGCATGGACATGCTACCTACATACCAATACTCTGGAGAGGGATCAATCCATATATAGTTCTCCCACTTGATGTGCTTTGTGAAATAGTGTGTATGAAGATGAAAACTAATAAACTAGATGTGCTTGAGGTGACTAGGGACTAGTTTAAATACTTGAATGAGTTTATAGTTATATTGGTTGGTTATATATAGAGAATAGGGAAGATTTATTGAGTAATTTTTCTTGTATTCTTGTTTACTTAGAAATAATTTCCAACCCCTTTTCCAAATGATCTTTGAATGGGATTTTATAGAGATTGGTCATGGGCTGAATGTTATCACATTAATTTGATAAGGAGAAGCATGGGAAACTATAATTAATGGACCATTGGGTCCAAAAATGCACTTGGATAGGAGCACCAAAAGTAGATAGGTCTAGCACCAGTGCTGTAGTCCAAGTATTGTGTTATTGTCCTAAGTTGATGGGGCTTGGGGGATGGATTAGTCTTGGAAAGAGCAATCTAGATAAGTTAATATTAATTCTATAAGGCTATGGATGACTTTATATTAGTGAAAATATTCCTATGAGGGTCATAAAATAAAGAAAGAGGGACTTATGGGTTGAATCTCATTAGCCACACTCAAGTTACCATTTTTTGCATTTTATATAACTATATTTTCCCCCCTTTATTCTAGTGATGCATCAAAGTGAAATATTAGTATAAAGGAAAAATAGAAATCATACCTAGACTTACCTATAAAGGAGAAGCTCATGAATCTATGTGATGTTTGGTGTGCATATAAAGAGCATGTTGTGAAGTGCAAATCTACAAGAGAAATTATAAAGTATATCAGTTATTACTAGATACACTATATTTAAAATAAGAATGTACAAAAGTTGGGTAAGAGAGAGAGGAAGAGAAAGGAATGAATACACCTCACCAAGTATGCAAACCAATACAAAACATGTTGTGTTATTGAGTAAATATAGGTGATGTTGAGTGATGTTGGATGTGTGTTGAACGAAGCATAATATCAAGAATGGAGCTAAGTGCTCAATTCCTCAGAAGTGTCTCAAGATTGCAAAAGTTGGCCCTTTGACTCCATCATCACCTACTAATTGAATATAGGTAATCATGTATTTATTTATTGATTCTTGGAATGTGTGTCCAATCCCTTTAAATAAGTGGCTCAAGAATACAAAGGCTAACTAGTCCTTTGGCTCCATCATCGCCCCATGAAGTGAAGTTATGAACTAATACCAGTATGAAATGTATGTTGTATAAGATGGCTCCTAAATCTTGTGAATACTCTAAAATATGAAAATGATGATGTGGATAGCCAAATGTATGCTATAAACTAAGTCACTCTTGGCCACGCAAAAAAATGGATATTAGGCTTGTATGAAATCCACTCTGAAACTAGTGCACTAGGCTTATATGAAGGCCACTCTAAAATGTGTAAGTTAGGCTTGTATGAAAGCCAACTTAAAAATAATTCCAACCACCTATAGATGTAATAAGGCATGCAAATATTCATAATGCCTAGGTAATATTAAACTCAAAAAGAAAAGAAAATAAAACACATTACCCCCAATCATTGGTGTTTGATATATGGATTATGATCTAGAATTTATATCAACTACTGTATCTAAAACTGGAAGTGAGATCCATCATGTCATGCATGATTACCAGTATATCTATATTCTCTGAGCATAATTATACTAAAAACTATTGATTCTAAATTGGTCTAACTATGCAAAACTATATATAAACATACTTTTTTGCCTACTTCTAAAAAGTTTGATTTTTTTGTTGTTTGGATAGGAGTACCAAAAGTGGACACTATTGGCACTGATATTGTTGTCCAATCTTGGAATTGTTTTCTAGGGCCAAATCTAGTAACTATTCTAAGATTTTCACTATCTACCTATTCTATTATGTTTGGATTGATGTCTGGTTATTGTTCTAGGTGTCCTAAAAATTACTTTTTTGACTGTCAAGAGATTTGATCTCTATGAAAAAACCCCTATTTGTTTCCCCCTCTTCTAAGAGTAGAAATGAAGACCTTGTAATGACTACCTTTATAAGAAATATCCCTACAATTGTTTTATGCCATAAAGATACATGATATAAACAATATAATTGACAAGATATCTCAATATATAGCATGGTTTATATTGAGAGATTGGTAGATCAATAGGGGTATGCCTAGATAGATATATTAATGTAATAGCATTTGAAATTTACTAAACTATAATTTAAATTCTAGTTAGTCATTATTTATCTAAGAGGGATGGATCATGATGTACATCATGGCATCTAAGAAAGCAAGAATAATTCATGATATGGATCATGGCATTGCAAACAAAGAGAAGCAAATAAACAAACAAGCACACAAGGAAAAAAGCAAGAAGTATACAATAACGGTCAAGGGGCTAAGTAAATAAGGGACATTGGCATATATCACTCAAACTAAAAATCAAACATACAAGGCATGTTCAAATGCCACATACACACATAATTTTAAAAAAAAAGTTGGTGTGAAAGCCACAATCACATGGAAAAGTACAAGTAAAGGACATTATCAAATGTCCTAAGGTACACACATGAATATAAGTAAAAGACATTGGAAAATTTCATAATTCATTTATAGTAAATAAATAAGAACTGAGAAATGCAATCTCATTGATCTTTACTAAGGAAGAAAAGAAAACATGTAAATATTGGAAATATAATTGCATATAACTAATCAAAGAAAGAGGTGAAAGTATGCAAGACATGGAGTAAAAGACTAGGTATATGCTAAGAAATACATAAGTGATATATACTAGTGAGTGTTGATAGGGTAATATGTGTAAGCTAGTAAATAATGTACATCAACCTGGTAACTGGAGTGTGTGGTGTAGGAATGACATAACCTAGATGGTGTAGTCATGTAGAAGATGCCATAAATGGGTATGTATATCGATGTATGTCTCTATGTATAATTAAGATGCCCCCTAAATGGTTGGAGTGAAGCAATCAAGAATTTGGATGTTACTACACACACTCAAAGAAGATCAAGTAAAGCATGGTAATATAGATAAATCAACAAGTAATATCATAAAACATCAAATTTAAGTCTAACATCATAGTAGAAATGTAAATCATGGATGATGCATAAAATCAAAATATTTTTGGTGTTTTTTGAATTATTTGCATGTTTTTGTATTTTAAAATATTTGAATGTTTCTGGAATTTTGATATTTTGAATTATTTTTGATATTTTGTATTGTTTTTGAATTTTTGAGATTTGAGCTATGTATAATCAATAATAAAGGGACTATTTACAAGTAATTGAAAAGAAGTTATGTACAAGTAATTTTGAAAAATTAAGTACAATTAAGTTGAGAAGAAATGATACTATCGATGAATCTCAAAAAAGACTATCATGTTGTCATGTATCAAATAAAGGAATCATGTGTGATCATGAGGCATGAGGGAATTGCTATGAATATGACTTTAAATATTTGGATTCATTTTTGATATCCTAAAAATCATAATAACCTATGTTGTTCAACTTATTATTATCATCATAATTTTGAACCAATGGAATGTTAGTGTTGACTTTTGTTATATTTGGATCTTTTCCTTTGATAAATTGTGTTTGTGAATGATTTGACTTAGTATGTTTGATAAATCCCAAACCTTGGTGGAAATCATTATCAAATTCTACAATAGGAGCAGTGATGTCTTGAGCATGCTTTCCCAACCCTTGACCTTGATAATCAAACTCCTGTAGATATTTTTTACCAAACCCATACTGCTTTGAAAGTTGAGCCTCATTTTAGAGAGGTATAATTACATATTTTTCACAATTTACATGTGCTTGTGGTACTATTTGTTTTTTTAATTTTACTTTTTCATCTTTTTGTTGTTTTGATTTATGTTTTAGTAACCACTTTTATACTATTTCTAAATTTGACCCTTTATGAATGTGTTCTTGTGTCACTATTGATTGCTTGACTAATTTACCTTATATAGGGTCCTCATTATAAATTATCTATTATATATGGTTTATCAATACCAAAAATGAATCTATGTGATGCCTATGGATTCTATGATACACATAATAATATCTAGGTCTTCTCATTGTATATAGAGGAGGTAGTTTGATCAAATTAGATTTAATCATTTCCCTTAGTACCTCACTTGAACTCTTATTTGATCTCTAAATGCTTTTTGAATCACTAGTTATAGAGTTAATTTGTTTTGATTTATTCTTTTGATATGTAAAATTGCTTACAACCAATTGACTAGGTGAAGATGCATATACATGAGTGGCACTGAAACTATAGTCCAAGTTTGGTGCTATTGTCTTGAGCTAACAAGGCTTGAGGGGATGGATTAGTCTTGGAAAGAGCAATCTAGATGAGCTAAGATTAAGTTTGGAAGCCTATGGATGATTGGGAATCAATCAAAATATGCCTATTAGGGTCATGAAATCAAGAAGGAGGGACCTATAGGTTGGGTCTCATTAACCACACTCAAGTTACCAATTTTTGCATTTTATATGACTACACATAGTCTACCATGAAAGTGCACCTACAGGTGCTCATAAAAATAAAAACACGTGGTAGTTAGGAAAACATATATTTTAATACATTTAGGCTTTTTTAACATACATTTAAAGTATTGGAATAGGCTTATGACTCATTGAGGGATAAAGACAATGCACATTATCCAACCTCATGTTTACTACCTATCTATATGTAATTTAGAATGTGCACTTATAGGTGTTTGAAAGGTAAAATCATGTTATAAGAAAGTTTTATAAATGATAAAGGTCATTGATAATGTAAATAATCTATTTGGAATCCATATATTGGATAAAAACTTATTTGATGGTTAAAACAATGCTCACTATCATCCTCATCTTCACTGCCTACAAACATAAGAGTAACCACCTACAGGTAGCTTGACAAAGATATAAGAGGTAATTGTACAAATAATATTTGATAAGTTTTAACTGTTTTGAAGTCATAATGTGTTATGAGTATCATTTAAATCCTTTTAAAAATATAAGTTAGTAGATATAAGTAGAACCATATTCAAATTCTCAAATGACTAAATTTTGGGGCAATCCCTAAAACAACAAAATAGAGTTCCTCAAGGTTTTGTTGATATTTTGTTACAAGGTTTTCAATGCCCTTTATGCCTCCTAATGTGATAATATTATATCCTCTATCAAACACATGGAAATATAAAAAAAAATAGAGCAGAGAGTTGATGGAGTCTAGTTTTTTGAAGCCTCAAAGTTGCCTACCAAAACATTAAACTCCTTCATTAATATCTATAGGTTTTGAAGCTTTTGAGTGATCATTTATGCCTTAAGGAGAAAAAAACCATATTATCATGTTTTAATGACCTTATGTATTTAAATACACACCATGAACATGAAGATAATTAAGACAACTTTGATATCATGAAGCTTCCTTTTCTTCACAAATGTAACCTTACAGGCTGGTTGTAGGTTATCATGAAGCTTGAGCTAGATACCTTGAACATAGACCTTAATCCAAGAATATAAGGAATAATTATATATATTTCATGGTGTGGAGAGTTTAAAATAGGATTTAAATCATGTAATAAGGACTATATTAGATGAAATACACTTATAGAACCCCTCACAGTCAACTGTAGTTGAGTATGAGGGGTAGAGAGTAAATGAATTGAGATTCTTGAAGAAAATATATCTCAAACATGGAATTAATAGGTAAAATAACTTAAAAATGGTATTTTAATGTTTCATAGAAACCAATGAAAGGTTTATAATGTATAATCCCTACATTCACACCTATAGGTGCCCTCCAAAATAAGGAAACACAGTCAAGGTTATACACTGTCTTGATTTGTTAGGTTATGGGAAAGAGCATGTAAGGATTTGAAGTATTAAAGAGACATATGACACATTAATCATGACATTTATGGTGTCCATAATCTATTTTCATGAAAAATAATTAATGAAGGAGCCCCAAATAAGAAACACATAGTCCCTTACCTAAGTCATGCAAACAACCTATCATAAAAAGAGTATATTTTGGGTTTTGGAGAGATTAGAAGGACAAATGAGATATTATAAGGCTAAAATTTTGTTTATTATGTCTCCATAAATGTTATAATCCCATAAAATATACATAATTTTTTGATGAGTTAGGGGAGTGCCATATATTTTGTCTCAAATATAGGGCACTCCTTTTATGCACAAAACCTGTAACCTTGAAGAATGAGAGGAAAATATAGACCAAAAGTTGATTTGACCTTGAGGAGAGGTGTATAAATTTTAATTACATCTATACAAACATGATAAATTAATCATGAAAGAGTGAATCCCAATAGGGTATCTTAAACCCTCAAACTTGCAAATAGGCTTATTGAGCATGTTGAAGCCTAGTTTCCAAATGAGAGACCAATGCCACTTCTAGATCTATAAGTGGATTAAAATGTACCAAAACATGTTTATGGGGGAAAAATATTTTTTTTTTACATATTGGTATGTTTATTAATTCATGATAAAGTCATTTTGGGTCTTAAACCAACTCAAGACTGTTAAATAAAGTTTAGGGCTAGTGTCCAAATGGGGAGTCATTCACACTTCTAGCATGAGATGGGAATTATAACCTATTGAATAATTATTTTGGGATAATTATAGATTTTTTTAATCTATTTTTATGTATAAGAGGTCACAAGGGAGTCATATTTTATCTCAAAGGCAACATTAGGCCTGTGGAAAGCAAAGAAAGGGTTTGAGTAACTTTGAGTGCTCATATCTTCTCTAATGTTTTGAATGGTAATACAAGACATTTGGAGATGTTAAATAGGGTCATAAAAAACCTTATTGTGGAATTTTTTTTAGGTTGAACATCAATTTTTTATGAACAAATCTTAAGATTCAAAACTACTCAAAACCCTTACAAACCCTTGTTAGTAACCTGATTAGGAAGATGAAGCTAGAAAGCTACACTAATGGACCACTTTGACAAGTATTATGATTGGAACTTAAAATATAACCTCTTGAGATATTACCCATTCTTTTTAACTATATGAAATTATATGAATCAAGTATAAATTAGGGTATTTTTGACTATTTTATGTCTTTTATAGGTTCTAAGAGAAGTCTAAAGATGAAACCAACTTTGGGAGAAGGATTAGGACTTGGGATATCCCCTCATGTCTATTTAATTCTTGAAAACAAATCCTCAATTTTTAAATAAGAGCTCTCATCTTAGCCAGTCAAAATTGGCATAGTGACCAAGATAGTGAGAAGGGTGGAAAACTTCAAGTGAGTTGATTTTAAGGTGTGCTTGATGCCTCTAAGGCCATGGAGGGTCTTAGGTGTCATAAACTACATCTAATGTATTTTCATGGAAAACTAAAGATAAATTTGAGGCTATGTGTAGGGTGCATGAAGGAAGAGTTTTTTAGACTGTAGATGATGATAGCTCATTTTGGGAAGGTTCTAGATGACTAGGACTACAACAAATGCATAGAGAGTCATGTCTAAAAGCCTTTACCTTAATTCTAATCATCATACCTATACCTAATTAGTTTTTGGAGATTAAAATAGGTCCAAATCATGAAGGTATTTTTTTAATCCATGATAAGGAATTTTATGCCACTTTATAAGAGTTTTAGACATGGGGTGACACTTGTCTCCTCTAACCTTTCATGGTTTGTTCCGCATCCTATTCACATGAAAAATGAAATCCTTTTATAATCTTGATAAGTGTCCTTGTGACCCTTGTACTTATCTCTTCTCTTCTCTCTCTTAGGTTCTATAAGAACTAGCCTTTTTAGCTATTGTAACTTATGTTCCACCTAAGTATGGTAAATCCCTACTCATTTGCATATAATTTGATCAATAAGACTACTGATTTTTACATCTTTCATAGCTTTTCATGTTATGTTTTACTTGGATGATGGATCTTGATTAGTGAAGACTATAGATTTCTTAGCATGTTTTCTCATTCTTTCACCTATTTGCAGCTTTCTCTTACAAGTCATGTGAAGTATTCTAGGAAATTTCAAGGATTGAGTAAGTTAGTATTTTCACTTGTGAAATTAAAGGACTATTTTCTAGTCCTCCTATCATTTTACATTCATCCATAAATTTATAATGAAACATTTACGTGAGAAGGTTCAAATTGGAAAAGAGTATGTTTGGTTAGTCCTTTGTTCTCATGTGTAACATGCAGCTAGTTGGAAGTCATCAACTTATTTGGTATATCACCTCCCTTAGGATAGTTTTATTTCATTTTTATCTCTCCCTTTCCCCCCCAAAGTTTATGTGTATTAGTGATCCAAAGTGGTACATCAAGGGAGATAGCCCTATCTAGACATTTACCTCATTCATAGGCTACCCACAAGCCTAGAGGTGTTTCAATTATGCCACTTGCATGAGGAAAGCTTAGGCATATTCTCAAAGAGTGAAAATCTAAGTGAAAACAATTATTTTCATGCTCATTGGGACTCTTAGTCCAAGAGGTTGAAATATTTTTGGTGTTATCTTTCAATAATCAACCTTTAAAGTCATCTATCTAAGCATCAATGGTGACTCTAAAGTTGCATCAGTTGGTCAATCAGCCCAGGTATTCCTTTTTAAGATTGTTTATAACCATATATTGTGTTCTTATTTCCTAATTAATTTCCATGGTTGACCTTGGTTTTGATTTTTTTTCTACATAAGTTGGTGAGGTATATCCAGCCTATGGCATTCCCTATCAACCTAGTTTTGACACTTACCAATTCTAATATTACTCATACCACCTCCAATATGAAACTTATCATCCCATTCATGAAGTGTATCAACCCATTCATGAGGTGTATCAAACCTATAATCAGCCTTCTCCATATCTTACTTCTAGTCAACCTAGTCACTTCTCAAGTCAATCCATTTCTACTTTCAATAAAACTCTTTTGGGATATGAGAAGTGCATGATATATCTTGACACACAAAGGGGACATGGTCTAAATATTCCTAGACATTTAATTCATAAGGTAAGAGATGTATTAGAGTTGGTAAAAAGAGAGTGGGTACCTATTAAGAGAGCCAATTGGTAAAGGCTCATAAGTGAGATGCAAGATGTGAGTAGCCTAGTTGAATCCTTAGAAGATATGCTGAATAAACCTCACAAAACCTATAATCATTAATATCCACTTCCCCAATAGTGCTATCAGTCCTAATTGACTCCTACTCATGAGCCCAATCAAGCTTGTCAAAGTCATCCTTTTCCTAATCAGTTGGAAGAGAGAGATGGAATGAGAAACCTTATTTTTGAAGCAAATCTTGATAGGTATATTGAGTTGGCTAATAGGTAGATGAAATATCCCATATCATAAAAAAAGGAAGTGGAATATAATACCTCATTTCCCTCTCCCATTACATCCCCACCTCAAGGAGAGACCTTTAGATATGAGATTCTAAGTTGGAGACAAGGTGGAGAATCCAAGCCTAAGGAAATTCCAAGTTTTTTGAACACTTCACCCACTCTTAAAATTAAATAACCACCTCAAGATAATACTTATAATAATAACATCTTAAGATGGATTAAGATAGTGGAATCATGGGGAAAGCAATAGGAAGAAGCATTGATAACGAGTGTGAAGTTGAGAATGAAGTTGATCTTTTGCAAGAACCTCCCACCCTTCCTCAAGAGACTCATTATCTTCCATGTCATCCCTCTTATATTCCTTATCCTCATGATGATTCCTATAAAATTCAAGAGAGACTTTTCCATGATAACCTATGCAAACAAATTGAATATTTGGAGTCAAGGATGAAATTGCTAAGTCAAGGTGTGATGAAGGGTTTAGACCTAAAAGAAAATCCTATGCCTAAACACACCCCATCTAACCTCTCTCAAGAGAGTGATTAAGTTGAATCAGATGTTAATGAATTTATTTTTAAGTGGAATGAAAATAACCAGGCTATCTTTTCCCAAGGTCTGCCTCCCCTTCTTTAAGAGCTCCCAAAAGAATCCTTTATAATGTATTCTCAATCTAATTTTGAGCCCTATATTCCACCTCCACCAACTAGTTCATCTTGTCCTCACCCCATCACCCTTTACCTTGATTGACCTGTGGTATGGTAACCTAAAGAAGAGAATTTAGTTGAGTAAAATTTATAACTCTTGCTTGAAGAAAGTGTAACTCCTTGGTAGCCTCATTGGGATAGGTCATTGTATTTCAAGATGCCTAGTCTTGGCATCACCAAGAAAGAGATTAAATATCTTAAATCCCTTGAGAATAAAGATAAAATTATGATATCTGAGATAAAACTTGAGATTCCTTAAGTGGTTCTAAATTATGAGGAGGAGGTGAGTCCTTGTGTTGAGTCTTCTTGTTTGGTTGATAATGAATAATGCCTTCTTTGTGTCAAAGAAGAGATCTTGGATGAAGTTTTGGATTCTAAAGAAGAGTTTCACTTATTTTTCCCCTTCATCATGTTATTTAAAGAGAAGATGAGTATTTTTGGTAGAAATATGATAAAATTTACAATGAGTTTTAATCTCTCAAGGGGTCTACAACTTCTTTATAACTGATTGTAAGTGGTAATCAAGATCACATTGTTCAAAATGTCATACATGATCAAGAGAAAAGTTAACATCATCCTTTGGAGGTCAAAACAAGCTTATATTAGCCTCAATCTTCCAAGTAACAAGAAACCATTCCTCTTCAAACCATGCCTATAATAAAGATAAAAATTGATCATGAGATGAAGAGTGGGCAGCAATATGAGGTATGTCTACAAGGCCAAGAGGAATATATCTACATTGGAGACCTATTTTACGATGGTCTACTTGAGGTTCCAAGAATTAGGTATGATTTTAAAGTTTTCAATCCAAAGAGCAACATGCTTGGCACCATGATTCATTTCATGAAGAAGATGATGCAAAAAACTTTCCTTTTGACCTTAGAAAGGGATGTATGTTTAGTTGTTAGTTGTGTGTGTGTGTGTGTGTGTGTATATATATATATATATATATATATATATATATTTTATTTTATTTTATTATTTTTATTTTTGTTTCCTATTATTTCTAAGTTCTTTGAGCACATGTGTGTATCTTGTTGGTGTGTTTGGTTTTTCTGGTGTGTGTCCTTTATTTTATGTGTTTGAGGTAATCAGGTAGTCTTGACTTGATCAAAAACTATGGTCAAAGGTATCCTTATTTTATTTTACTTTATATGACTCCCTAATCCCAATAGACTGATAAGGCTACTGGTCTAGTAGTATAGTAGGCATACTAACCCTATGAGTCACCAATTTGTTGACCAAATTTGACCCTACACATCAAATTAGGACCCCTATAGGTAAAAACTTTATCTTTATATATTTATATGGGGGGTTAGTATTATTCCATAGGGTGTACTATATGTTTTTTAATGTCATTCTATATCATATTATCCTTGGTCTTGGTCATTTCTAATGTTTATATCATTTTGAGTCATTTTAGGGGTCAAAATAGAGTATTTAATGACATGTATGGACTCCTATGTAAATGTGAAGGTTTAAAATTTTATGTCACGTGCCATATTTCCCATTATTCCTTATTCAACTATTTTTAATTTAAAATTGGTAGGTTCCTCCAAAAAAAAGGTAGTTTTCTTGAAAAAGAGGGGTTTTCTTGAGTTGTATGGACTTTTAAAAAGTTATATAGTTGGGGAAATTTTAATATTTTCCCTTGGTCTTCCACACACTTTTTTAGATGATAAATTTGATAATAATCTCCAAGAAATTAATAAAATTGCTTATCTCTCCTTTCACTAGGCTTGACAAGTAAAAATAGTCTTCAAGATTGTACTTGGTATAGTCAGCATGAGAGGTTTTAGGAAAAATGATTTTAGGGGTGTATTATATACTTATTTATATTCAATTTTACATTTTTTTTAATTAATAGCTTCATGTACTTTATTAACCATTCCTAAGAAGTTAGACTATTTAGTTTACATACTAATTTATGCACCCTATAGGTTTTGCCTTGTTTTGGGTAAATCTATACAATATAGCTACCAATTTTGATTCCAAAGGATTTTTAATCCATAATATAATTATATTCATTATTTTTTTATTTCTTAAAAGTTTTTTGATAACCAAATCAACTCACATTGCAAGAGGAAGCACTTTTTTGTTGTAGGCAAGTTTCCACCATTTTCCATGTCTTCTTAATTTGATAGTAGTTTTAGAGGGTGGAAATAGTTAACTATTATGTTTCATTATCCTTATTATTCCTATAAACTTTAAATCTCTTTCTCCAATCAAAATTTCATGAATTGTAGTCATATACCACAGAAGCACATAGTCTACCATGAAAGTGCACCTACATGTGCTTAGAGAAAGAAAATCATGTGGAAGTTAGGAACATAGCTATTTGAATTAATTAAAGGGTTTTAAAAATCAATTTTTAGGTATTAAAATAGTATTAATAATCATTAATTAATAAATATAATGCACACTATCCAACCTCAAGCTCACTACCTGTCTATATGTAGTTCAGAATGTGTACTTACAAGTGTTTGAAAGTTAAAATCATGTTATAAGCAAGTTTTATAAATGATAAATGTCATTAATAATGTAACTAATATATTTATAATCCTTGGATAGGACAAAAAATTAGTTGATGGTTAAAATAATACTCACAACCATCCTCATCCTCACTACCTACAGACATGAGAGTAACCACCTACAGGTGGCTTGATAGAGATATAAGAGGTACTTGTACAAAAATATTGGACAATTTGAAACTTTTTTTGAAGTTATAATGTGTTATGATGAGAATTTTGGGCCTTTTAAAAATATAGGCTGGTAGATATAAGTAGAACCATGTTCAAAAAATCAAAAGACTGAATTCTGGGAAATAATCCATAAAACTACAAAATAAAGTTCCTCGAGGTTTTGTTGATATCTTGTTACAAGGTTTTCAATGACATTTATGACTCCTAATGTTCTTATATTATAGCCTCTATAAAATAAATAGACTTGGAAAATTTTAGAGGGTAGAGAGTTGATGGAGTCTAATTTTTTGAAGCCTCAAACTTGCCTACCAAAACGTTAAACTCCATTAATATCTACAAGTTTTGAAGCTTTTGAGTGATCATTGATTTCTTAAGGATAAAAAAATCATATTATCATGTTTTAATGACCTTATGGATTGAAATACACACCATTAACATGAATATAATTAATACAAATTTGATATGCAAGGTTTTATCCTTAAAATGCACCTATAGGCTTCCTTTTCCTCACAAATGTAACCCTACATGCTGGTTGAAGGTTATCATGAAGCTTGAGCTAGATACCTTGAAGACAGACCTTACTCCAAGAATATAAGGTAAAATTATGTCCATTTCATGGTGTGGATAGTTTCTAATAGGATTTAAATCATTTAATAAGGCCTAGATCAGATGAAAGATGCCTATAGAACCCCTCATAATCAACTATAGTTGACTGTTAGGGGTAGAGAGCAAATGAATTGAGATTCTTGAAGAAAATATAGCTCAAACATGGAATTAATATGTCCAATAACTTACCTAATGGTCTTTTAATGTGTCATATAAACCAATCCAAGGTTTATAAGGTCTAATCCATACATTCACACCTACAGGTGCCCTCCAAAATAAGGAAACATAGTCAAGGTTATACATAATCTTGATTGGTCAGGGTATGGGAAAGAGAATGTAAGGATTTGAAGTTTTAGAGATACATGTGACACATTAATCATGACCTTTATGGTATCCATAATATCTTTTCATGAAAAATAATCAAGGAAGGAGCCCCAAATAAGCAACACACAGTACATTTCCTGAATCATGCACATAACCTATCATAAAAGGAGTCTATTTTGGGTTTTGGAGATATTGGAGGGTCAAATGACATAGTATAAGAATAAAATTTTGTTTATGATATCTCCATAACTTTTATAATCCCCTAAAATATCCACCATTATTTGAGGGAGTAAGGGAGTGCCCTTTATTTTGTCTTAGATAGAGGGCTCTCCCCTTATGCACAAAACCTGCAACCTTGAAGAATGAGAAGAAAATATGGACCAAAAGTTGATTTAACCTTGATTATAGGTGTATAAATTTTAATGACACATATGAAAAAATGATAATTTAAGTAGGAAATAATGAATCTCAATAGTGTATCTTAAACCCTCAAACATGTAGACAAGCTTATTGAGCATGGTGAAGCCTAGTTTCTAAATGAGAGACTAATGTCACTCCTAGTCTAGAAGTGGATTATAATGGACTATGAAATGTTTATGGGTGCATAATATATGTTTTTGTGCTATTTTTATATATAATAAATCATGAAAAAGTCATTTTGGGTCTTAAACCAACTCAGGCCTATTAAACAAAGTTTAGGCCTAGTGTCCAAATGGGCAGTCATTCACACTTATATCATGAGATGGGAATTAAAACATATTTAACCATGATTATGTAATCATTATATATGTTTTTGAGATATTGGGATGTAGAATAGGTCACAAGGGAGTCATATTTTGGCTCAAAAGCAACATTAGCTTGTGGAAGGCAAAGAAAGGGTTCAAGTGAGTAACTTTGAGTGCTCATATATTATCTAATTATTTATATGGGAATCTAAGACATTTTTATATGTTATATATGGTCCTAAAAAACCTTCTTGTGGAATTTTTTTTAGGTTGAACATCAAGTTTCTATCAACAATGCTTAAGAGTCAAAACAATTCAAACCCCTTGTAAACCCTTACTAGTGACCCAATTGGGAATATGAAGTTATAAATATACTCTGATGAAATATTTTTACTATTATTATTATTGGACCTTGTACGAAACTCTCTCAGGATACTCCCCATGCTTTTTGACTATATGAAATTATATGAATAGGGTACTTTTGACTATTTTGTGTGTTTTACAATTTATAGGAGGAGTCTAAAGATGAAGAAAACTTTTGGATAAGTATTATTACTTTGTATATCCCATCATGTATATTTAATTATTCAAAACAACTCCTAATTTTTCAAATAGGAGCTCTCATCTTAGCCAGTCAAAACTGGCATAGTGACCAAGGTAGTGAAAATCGTGGAAAACTTTAAGTGAGCTAATTTTAAGGTATGACTGATGCCTCTAAGTCCATTTATGGTATTTATAAGTTTAATCCACTTCATTCCATGTATTTTCATGTAAAATTGAATCCAAATTTTAATTCAAGTGTGTAGGGTGCATGAAGGAAGGGTTTTTTATTACAGATGATGATAGCTCATTTTGGGAAGGTTTTAGATGACTAGGATTGCAACCAATGCATGGAGAGGTATGTATAAAACACTTTACCTTAATTATAATCATCATACCTATCTCTAATTATTTTTGGATGTTTAAATAGGTCTAAATCATGAAAGTAGTTTTCTAAGCTAGAATAAGGAGTTTTATGCCACTTTACAAGAATTTCATGACTTGGGGTGACACTTGTGTCTTCTAATCTTACATGGTTCATCCCACATCCTCTTATCATGTAAAATTAACTCCTTTTATCATATTTAAAATTATCTTTATGACCCTTGGACTTCTTTCTTCTCCTCTCTTTCTCAAGTTCGATAAGAACTGACCTTTTTGGCTATTGTAACTTATGCTCCACCTAAGTATGGTGAAGCCCTGCTCATTTGCATATCATTTGATAAATAATACTATTTATTATTACCTATTTCATAATTTTTCATAGTGTTTTTTACTTATATGATGTACCTTGCTTAGTGAGGACTATGGATTCCTTAGCATGTTGTCTCATTCTTTCACCTATTTATAGCTTCTTCTTGCAGGCATGTGAAGTGTTCTAGGAAATTTCAAGGATTTAGAGAGTTAGTATTTTCACAAGTTCCATTCAAGGCCTCTTATCTAGTCCTCCTAGCCTTGAAAATTCATCCATAACCTCATAATGAAACTTTGATGTGAGAAGGTTCAAATTTGAAAATTTTATGTTTAGTTAGTCCTTTATTCTCATGTGTAACATGAAGATGGTTTGAAGTCATCACCTTATTTGGTGTATCACCTCCCTTAGGATATTTTTCTTTTATGTTTCTCTCTCCCTTTCCACCCTCCAAATTTTAGGTGTATTGGTGATCCAAAGTGGTACATCAAGGGAGCTATCCTTGTCTAGATATTCACCTCATTCATAGGCTATCCAAGAGCCTAGAGGTGCTTCAATTGTGCCACTTGGATGAGGATAGCTTAGGAATATACACAAATGGTGAAAATACAAGTGATAATAGGAAACACTTGAAAATTTTCATGGTTTGGTGACACACAAAAAATCCCAAATTTATTTGATTTATCTTATGCAAAGGTCACACCATGAAAATTCAAGAAACAAAAAACATGTTTCCCAAAGGTTTACTAATGAAATAATTTCCTAATACAAATAGTAAAGATAAAAATGATAGTTTTTTCAATATTCATTTCTCACATAACAATGATGAACCTAAAGTAAAAAGTGATAATTCATTACCTACTCTTCCTTCTATAGGATATTGCATTGCAACTCAAAGTGAAAAAGAAATCCTTACATCTTTTAATGTGGTACATAACATAAAAATTTATCCTACCCTTTCCTCCTTTGTATTTTCTTCTCAAAATGAGAGTGTGCCTCAAAATGAAATTACACATCCTACTCCTATAGTATGTCATGAAGTTCCAATCAATGTAGAACCTTGAAATGATAATAATATTAAACTTTGTGCTCTTCCACAAGACATACCTACATCTTTAGACATGGGGGTTCCTTTAAAAAATATTGATAAATCATGTGATGAGCCTATTTTTAAGAATTATGAAGAGTCCATAATCCATATTTACTACACAAATGGTAGTTTACAACCACTAAAAAAATCCACAACTTTTTATTATAACATTTGTATATTATGACCACAATGGGGGATTTTCAATAGCAAGTCAACACTCTTAAGTTACAAGTTTCTTCTCACGAGGCTCTTTTTGAAGAGAATACATTACCAAAACAACTTAGTTCTCTACATGTATTTGAATATCCTTATCCACATAATTTTATCATGCCTAATTTCTCATTATTTTATGGTCAAGGGGATCCTACTAGTCATTTGATATAATATGTACACTCTTTTGGACATTAGGCAAAAAATAGAAGCTTATTTCCATTGTAGTTTAACAAAAGGAGATATTGATTGGTTTTATAGCCTTCCAAATGGTTCTTTATCAACTTTTAAAAATATTTAGGATGAATTTCTATCACATTTTCACTATTTTACCTTACTTGAGTTACCATTGGAACATTTTAAAGCATTGACCCAAAATGAGAATGAGTCTATATAGGACTATGTTATTTTATTTAAGAATGCTTTGTATTCCTTAAACTATACACCTTCAAATTTGGAAGTATAGATTATATTTAGTAGGGGTCTTATTTATCTGCTTAGAGAGAGATCATTTCACAAACCCTTTGATTCATTCAAGACCTTATATTGGGATGTGCATAAACATTTATGTGCTTTAACAAATACACAAACTCAATTACATGTTTTTCCATTACAAACCAATCATTCTAAGAATCATGTTTCAAGTCACATAAAAAAGTTACAAAGGATCATGAACCACTTCAAAATATATTATTCAAAACCACCACTACCTACCACAACACCAATAGTTAAAGTATTGAACAAAAGGAAGGAACATGTTTCTTGAGTACCTCCCACAGTTAGACCAAATAGCACCACAAAACACCAACCTCTTCAATTTGATTGGTACCGAGATAGACCACATGATATATTTTGAACTTTGTTGGATAAATGGTTGATCAATCTCCCTCCTAATTGACATTACCCACATCATAGGTTTGAGAAGGTAAAAGGACACCACTTTTTCACTTATCATGGTAATATTGGTCATTTATATAATGAGTATTTTACTCTCAATAATAATATTAAATAGTTAATAGATTTGGGAATCATTGTATTTCAAAAAGATACATCCAAAACTCATTTATATACTGATCCTAGAGGCTCATTTAATAGGTTCAAACCATACCATGTTGATGTTTCTAAGGAAAATATGGTCCATCATCCTTTAATAAAGACACATACTAGTAGACGTCCTCTCTTAGTGTGTTCCCTACTAGAACATACTAATACTATATTGGTACTACCAAGGAACCATTGGTTAATAATGTTTTGGATAGAAACATACATGGAGGGGGTTTAAATACATAATAAATTTGGGTTCCTAATAATGTACATAAAAATTCACCACGTATGACTACAATTAGCGTAGAGATGACTACAAAATCAAACCCAATATTTCTTTTACCACATGATCATTACAACAAAGCATTCTTGTTTCCTAAAGGGCTTAATTGAATACAATGAAAAATTTCTTATTCAAATCATACAACTATTTCATTAAATTGAAATATTTTTTATACCTCTTACAAAAAAATATAAAACACATAACATGGAAATAATATGCAATTAGAAAACCATATAATGACTAACAGGGAATAAAATAGTGCAAATATTTCCAAATTTCCAAAAAAATCAAAAACATTCAAGAAACCAAAAATGCTTTTAGCACCTACATATTTTATTGGATACTTGGCATCCATGGGACACTTCCATATTGATGTACCACATACTCTATTACTCCTAAATACACATTTATGTCACACTTATACATTAGGTGTGATATAGGCATACACAGATACATGATAAACTCTTATTTTTAATGTTAGGTTTTCCTTATACTCATGTTATATGGACAATGGGAGCATAAAATTATTTGATCTTGATACACATAGGTTATATAATTTTATGATCACTCTACACCATCATGTTTTATCTTACACATGCCCATTATCCATGATTATCACTTACACAAGTTATTTGATATGATATGCACTTGACATTTTTAATAGCATGTTGGATCCATGGGCCACTATGGCATGTTTATATCAGTTGATTATACTTTAATTTATGAAATTCCTTGAGTGTCTTTTCTTTCTTATTCAAGCATTTGAATATTCTCTATTGTATGTGGCCCCTATGCCTATGCTCACTTTCTTGGACATTTTAATATGTCATTACATATTCTTGGACATTTCAATGTGTTATTGATTATTCTATGGACATTTTAATATGTCATTTATTACTATGTGTGCATTTTACTAAGTTATGTCTATTCAATTTTGTGGCATTTGAATATTCTCCTTGTTTTTGGTCTCCTTGAACCATTGTTTATTGACTTACTTTTGAGTGCTCTTGTGTTTATACTTATTTTCATGTTGAGCTTATATTATCACTATACATACATATATATATATATATATATATATATATACATTATCTTTATCATGCATATTAGGCCTACATGTGATCACATTAGTTATATGTACTTCAATGATACACTTACCTAGACATGTTTCTTTCTATATGCTACATGATTACATATTTTATAGTTATCTTAAATTTTAAGCTGAGATAATTTATAAGTACTACTTTTCCCTCACCTAAAATGGGGGGAATATTATTTGGGGCATGATTTGGAATCAATTTATCCACACTTTACATAGTTATCAGATTCAATGGGGTCATGTCATATAGACATGGATTCTACACATTCATACATCCTAGATTACAGTAGGGTCATAATTTTGAAACATGTTCTCCACATTTATTCAGTATTGGATACTTATACTAATTTATATATTTATTTGGGGCATGTCATATGGGAATAAATTTTTCACATTCATAATTTTTATATTCAATTGGGGAAAGATTTGGAAGCATGTTCTCCACATTCATTTAGTATGGTATTAATATTGATTTCACAGATTTAGTGGGGCATGATTTAGAATCATGTTCTCCACACCTAATCAGTATTCATTATCTCTAATTCATAGTGGTGACATGTTTTGGAAACATGTCCTTAACAAAGATACTTATATCAATTCATAGATTCAATAGGGGCATGCTTTAGAATCATGTCCTCCATACTTACTCATTATTTATCATCTCTAATTTATAGTGGGGCATGTTTTAGAAACATGTCCTACACATTGGTACTTATAATAATTTCATATTTCTCCATATATATTATGGGTATGCTTTGGAATCATGTCCTCCACACTTATATAGTTAACTAAATTGGCCAAAGCACATAGTTTTATGAATCAAATTCATAATTGTGTTAGAATTTTATACATTATACCATTGTTATACATAGTTTTATCATGAGACATATCTAAAGTGTGTATGTTATGTATCATGTACCTAATATTTTAAAAATCCAAATCAATCTTAGATTTTAAAACTATTTCACATATTAATACCCTATGGATTTGTATAGACTTTAGCAAGTTGATCTACTATAGTATTTGGTTCACATTTTGGTATGGTTGGGGTGATTAAATCACTCAATTTTTACAAGTTTTTATTTTGGACTTGATCATCTAAACTTACTAGGTTATAAGTATCATTAGGTTGCATGATTCATCTAATATCAATTGCTATGTGGCAACTCACTTTTAATCCAAATTTGGGGGCATGGGCCTTCTAACCTCTCTCTATATCTATCTATCTATCTCCTTGGATATATTCACTTTAAATATTTATCTAAATTTATCCTAATATTAATTTTAGATCCTTACAATGATACATAATTTGAAAAAATAACTTGTCAAAAGGTAAGGTTGTTAGATCAACACATAGGTATACTCTTAAAACCTTACTCTTTCAATTTAAATATATTTCAAGTAAATTTAACCTAGATTATATACACTAATTATACATTATAGCATCCTCTTGGTTGTAGGTCAGTCACCAACAAAGCACTCAAATTCAACTCAAACAAATGTAAGGTGTGTATACACACACCCATGTACTTATTATTTCCTATAAACTATAAATTTCACTACCAGATTAAAGGGGGGGATGTAGATAGTATTTTATGATTATATATCACCTCAATATTGTACACTTGAAAAACTTAGGCCCTAGTTGTTCATCTTATTTATACACATCCCTTGTTTCTATAAGCCTCACAACCACTCTATACAGTGCCCTGTGACCTATCTCTTAGTCCTACTAACCTTATATTGATGACACATACATCCCATCTTCCCAGAATGCTTACAATGTACTTATCTTACACCTCTACAAATTTTGGGCTTATGCCTACTATCCTTCTCCCTATATTCTAACATCTAATATAGATAGTAGAATTGGCATTATTGTCCTAGACCAATGCAAGTGTCTAGTGCCTTAAAGTCATCTAATTTTAAAATAAAATGTATGACAATGGTTGGACTAGGTGACTTAATGTGAGTAATTTATCAATAAGATTGGTATAAATATAATATCAAACTTTATTCATTCCTCCCCTAGTAATTATACCAAAATAAAACTCAAGTTATAAAAATATTTCCTTTCTACCCTATCCTGATATCAATCAAAGGAATATCCTAACTACAAGTCTGAATTACTAAAGGATCAATCATAAGGTCATATTTGCCAAGTTACAAACTAGGTAATTATTGTGCTTAATTTACACACATTTCATGATTCATGCACAATCCAACATGTAGGATATAATTATATGAGTATAAGGCCCTCTTTTGGAGTAATAGCTATGTAGGCAGTGCCCTTTGACAATGGGATCATTACGGGTCAATTTGACATAATGTGCCCACTAACCAATTTTTCCCCAAGGAAATAATTAAAGAATGTACTTAGGTTTTTTATCATTAAAATTATCTTTAAATATAACACATAAAATCTAAATACATTAATTTAAAGGTGTAAAAAACCCGCCCAATTGACAGATTTGAAATGGAGTTAAATTATGGTCTAGACACTAGCATCAACACAAGGACACTATCATCAATATAGGTATCTAAATTATATGAAAGTGTATAATGGTCAATCATAGTCATAAATTATAATTAATTGAACCTAGATATATTTTATATCCTTGTGATGATTCTTGATCATTTTCATACTCCAAAATAAAACATCAAACAAGATATGCTCTCTATTTTATTCCTTAGCCACTTTATACTTGTTATATTTATTTGCATATGCTAAATTAGGAAAATCTATATTATTGATTAAACTTTAGTGTAAATATACATATTTTCATTCCTTTTAAATAGATTTAATTACTTGGGTACTATATTTTAAACCTCTAAACACATTAAAACATAGAGACACCACCTAATCCATCGCTTCTTCCTAAAGGAGTAGAGAGAAAAAAATTAATTGCATATAATATGATATGAAAACTTGAATTTTTTTTGGTTATTATAAAATTTATTAAATATATAAATCCAAAATATTAAGAGGAAAAAATAACAAGGATGAAAACCCTAGAAGCATTTATGGTTAGGATTTGAATACATTTGAATAACAAATAGGTTCATTAATATGTTTTAAAAAAATGGGATTTATGTAAAACCCTAAATGACAACACTATTATGAAAAAACAAGAGAATAGTATAAAGATAATAGAATTCACTAATTTAAAACTATTTTATTTTATAAATTTACTAAAAATGATAGTATAATGAGAAAATATTAACTAAATTGGAAATTGTATATATGGGAGGAATCAAAGTCTAAAACTTGTATTGCAAAGGAGCCTGGTGACTAGAAATAAGAATCAAAAACTAGATATAGGTTTGGAAAATATTTACATGGGTAGGAAACTATAGGGGTGTCTCTCCCATATATTATGCATCACTCTTATCCACTTATAGTTATGAAATCAAGGTTTCTAGGTTCTCTATATCTTCATTTGTGGAGACTATATATGGTGCAGGAGCTTATGATCACTTGTGGAGACCACTGTATGACTTATTTTTCATCAAAACCCTAAATCCTTTAGAATTTAAGACTAATTAAAATAAATAGGTAAAATAGGGGTCAACATTTGAATTTGGGTGAGATGTCAACACCCCATGTGTTGAACACTGCCTATATACTAATACTCTAAAGAGGGATCAAACTTCATGTAGTTCTCCCATGATATAGTGGTGTGTGAATAAATTATGAAATATTCTAGATTATATTGAAATATTTATGTTATTAATCACCTTAACTATGACTTGTGAACTTTAAAATGTATTTATACTTGATCTGTAGGCTACTAAGGTTTTATGCAATCAGAATTGGGAGAAATAGGTACTTGTTCTCCATGTGTAATTATGATTCTAGTGTTTTTCAATGTGTAATCCTTCTATGTTAAAAATGGTTTTAAAAGTTTTTATATATTCATATCTATGAAATTTATTTTAATGGGGCTCATTATGGACATAGACTAACCTTTTTATAGCTTTTGAATTTGCAAATTATTCATTATTTAATGGGAAGACAGGGGAAATGACACTAGATCAGTGTGTTATAGTCCCCTAGGGCACTCTTGTCCAATTAGTGATTTTATCATGTTGAGTGTTAGGTATGGCTTAAAATATTTATAAGGTTGATAAAAATATGAATTAATAAATTTAAGGATTGTTTATCAGCTTATAGGAGTGTGCAAGGTGGTTAAAAGTGATCAAAAGGGGCCTTAAGATAGGTCTAGAGTTAAGTGTAAAAGAGTGATCATAAGTGCAATATTTTAGCATAAATATAAATTTATGTGTCTACATCAGTAGGGTTCACCCACTTATACATGTGTTCCAACTTTTATTTTTAAATTTCAAATGTTTCATTAGTCTAAATTATTTTATATTTCATTTCACATATAGACGTTGATTGTTACATGTTTCATTGTAGGTTTTCATGGAGCAAGATACACACTTGGAACCTTCTACCAAAGGAAATTTTTATTTACACACATTGGTACATATTTTTATCCTTTTAATTTAGCATTATTTATATTTTTAATACTCGAATAAAAGGGGATAATATTTAGACACTAAAATCTAGCATTAGATACTTAAAAATATCAGTCTTAACCTACCTTTACCTTACATGATTTTGTATACACATATGGATTTTTCACACACTTCTCTCCTATATGTTAACCTTATATAAGCCCAAATTTCCCAATTTTCTATCAATCACCTATAATAATTTCCTAGTCTATGTCCAATCTACTTATTATCATTATCAATATGCCTCATAATCATCAATATCTCTATCTTTATGGACACATATGAACATATTCAAGTGACTTTGGATTTCCAAAATGATCCATCTATTCTAGACTTGTACACATGCCAACCAATGATTATTTTATAAATTCAAATCATATTTATGATTCAAACTATACATTTCTCATGTCAATGGCATGAGAATTTACCCAAAGAGTCATATATTTATACATGATAGGTCTAATATTATTTTATCTATCACTTATCAAGAGGACATATATACACATTTGTACTTTGAGAGGAACTACCTTGAATATCCTAAATTCAAAATTAATCATAAATATTATGCCCTATCCAAGTCTAAATTACCTAAGACAAGACAAGGCTTCCATTATCAAGTGTCAAATTATAGATTACAAATTACATCCATACAATTGGATCATGATTATGCATATACACATAAATGGATAGACTCGTGTAGTTTTATTTTCCTCACCAGAGTATTGGATATGTAGGAAACACTCATCCATTCATTCTCAAGTGGTTACAGTCATATCAACCCATCATTTTTCCCATTTTTATAGGTTAACTAAATGTCAAATGTGGAAGTAGAGTTTCAAAGTGAACGAGATGATATTCTGGATATAATACATATAGCAAGCTCTTGATATCACACATGAATATGATTTATAACCAAGTGAAAATACCTATGCAAAAATAATGAGGCATAGTTTACATTCATGAATCTAAAAGAAGACATATGCCTAAGTTTTCTATAGGTATTGTAATCACCCAAAAGTGGTATTTGAGTGCTAAGGGTTATACTTGAGACTACCTATGCATGGCTTATCCCTAGACCCATCCTAGATCTTATTATCAAACTTATCCAACCATCATGTGGGCCAAAGGTATCCATAGGCATCTTCAAAGTAGTCATTTACCCTCATTTCTTGATCTTAGTACTTCATACCTAGTGTTCTTCCAATTGAACACTGGTATCATAATAAGGACGTTAGTGTCCCAAAATGGTGCTAATGTCTTTTCCCTATCTTTTCTCAAATGGATATATTTTCAAAACTAAAGACTTTTAGGGTCATCTTAGACATATTGTATTACCCATACAAGCAAAAAAATAGTATAAATACATAAATTTTTTCCCTCTAACCACTAGATGAAAATAAGATGCAAAATACACATTCAAACTCACAACAAGTTGAGTATAATTAAGGTTATAAATCCCTATTATGCCTTGCTTTTTTTTTATCATCTATAATAGTTTTAAGCTCAAATTATCTAGATTTCTAGTTTCAAACACATTCAAGGTACTTAAGGCCACTATCATATTAGTATCACTTTCACTTTCACAAACACTTAGGTGTGGAGAACTACATTGTAATTAAACCCTCCAAAGAGTATTAGTGTGTAGAAAAATCTCTTCATAGCAGGGTGTTGAGGATGTCTAACCTGCCCTACTAACAAATACACTTTTCAGCTCATACCCTAGTTACATAGAGGATTAGGGTTTCTATAATAAATTAGTTATTATATGTAAAATATAGGGTTCCATAACTCATGCACATAATAATAAACCTTAGAGATCTAGACACATGTACACCCAAAATCTCAAGGTAGTCCTACCTAGAGGACACTATCATTAATATCAAGACCCACCACTATTCTAATAATGTTGTTACTTTCCAATTGTGGTGTTACTATCTAGGAGAGGTTATTACACTAGGATCTAATTTACAACACTCGTACTAGCTTTTTTCTTAGTTTTTAGCACCCATATCATTTGTATTAGTTATTCTCCAACTAAGTCACTACTTGTATTATTTACTACTATTTTTAGAAAAGTCAAAGCTAGTCAATTCTATGAAAAAATTAGTGACTATATTTATTAAATATTATTTCCCTGATTTATTCTACTCATATATTTAACAAACATATGATTTACATACACTAATTTTTAAAAGGTTAAAACATTTGGTGAACCTAACTTACTTTGAATATTGCACAAACGCTAACCCTAGACAACCTTAGGGATTATATTTCCAACATTCATATTTTAGATCCATACATTTTATAATTTTATTTTATATATCCATGATAATAATGATAGAATAATTATATCACTTTTGTTTCAAAGTTTAATACTTTCATTTGCATGTGTATTCCCTTTAATTCAGAATGAACTCAAAAAAGACATAATCACATGTATATATGATATTGTGTATCAATTAAAATGCACGTCATGTTTAATTATATCTCTAGTTTGTCATTATTTTCTTATGTGTAATTAAATTAATAAATAAATCCTTGCATACATAAAGGATTCATTACATAAGCTAACAACTAGGTTTCAAGTTTCAATGTCATATATTATATATAGGAAAGAATATCCTTCTTCCCCTCATCTCTATGAGGGTGATAGATACTTTCCCTCAAATTAGGTTCATGTTATCATTCCTCCATGAGATTAATTATCCTATAATATTTTTATTAATTCCCATACTTAGCATGTCTACACTTACTCCCCTACATGATGTGTACATATATGTTCAACTAGAAGTAACTAAGGTTTACACTTGTGAGACTCTAAGGGATCAAATTACTAGTATGAGAAATTTAATATCATATTTATAGAGTCAAAATAAATTATTAAGTGAATAGGTCATATTATTATCAAATCACATTACATGTACATAGTCTTCAGAAATACTAGTGTAAACCATGTATATGTATCTACACCTAGCAAAGTTATGCCTTACACTCTTTCATATCCATATCATAATTCAAACAAATTAAATCTGATATTGGTGATTCAAAAAGAATTAAAATATCAAATAATATTTTAAGTGAGGTAATAAGATAAATAATTAAAGCTAAGGTGATCAACTTACCCCTTTTATACCTAGTGAGAAGATCCAAATATTATTGTGCATATCATAGAATTCATAAGCACCACATTGATTCATGTTTATAATTGAAAATGAAAATACAATAGAGAATGGATATAGATGACTCAAATAGTGACACATAATCTAAATAACATATAATGTCAGATGTAAAAATTCAACAAGGGTCAAATTTTGAAACAATAAAAAAGTGGTTTCCAAAGCATAACTCAAAATTAAAAAAGGTTCATAAAGCACAATCAAAGTAATAAATATTACAAAAAGCATAGGTAAATCAAGTAAAAGAGGCAAATATACCTCTCTAAAATGAGGCTCAACTTTCAAAACAATATGGTTTTGGTCAAAAATATCTACAATAGTTTGATTATCACAGTCAAGCTGGAGGCATCAAAACTCCTATTATATAAATTGATAATGTTGGTCAACAAGGTTTAGGATTTATTTATAATCCTAAATAACATCATCCATAGATATATTTTATCAAGGAAAAAAATCTAGATACATAGGAAATATTATAAAATGAGAAATTACTTAAGTTGCAAAATCAAAATCATGTTAAACCAACAAGCATTCTCAAAGAAGGATCTCTAGAAAAAGAGCCTCCAGAACACCATATGCATACAATAAGCACATTTTAAAAGGGTAAAAACATAATCAATATGCCAAAGCATAATTTAGAAAGATCAAATCCATAGTATAAGGCAATTCTATATAGCATTCCAAGTTTTTATGATTATAATGATGAACAATACTCAGATTCCTACTACTACACCATTCAAATTCAACATAGCAATCACACTGCATGAAATATTACCATTCCTACTTTTGACACAAACTACATTTATAATGACTCTCTCATAAGACTCATCGATTATTATTGTTCATCCTTTCTTGTACATACTTTTCTTTTCTCTTGCTCTTTGTACATAGTTTATTTTCATGTTGCTTGTACATACCTTTTATATATATATATATATATATATATATATATACAAAAATAATGCAATATATATATATATATACAAAAATAATGCAATATCTCAAACATAAAAAAACATTCAAATATTACTCAAAAAACCAAAATTTATAGATTTTATGCAATTTTATGTTTACATTTATTATATTTTCCAGACACTACATGTGTTAGCTATCTTAGTATAGCTAATTTTATCATACATACATGTTTTACTTGTTCTTATTTAGTGCTTTCAGATTACTAAAATACTCATGTCCACTACATAAATCTAGATTTTTTATTATTTACCAATTGGGGGCATATACACCAATACATGGTTCCTCATTTGACACATTTTCCCATTTTGGGGCACCTTATACACAATTTCAATTACTAGGTTTTATCTTTCTATACTTTACATCACATCTTTAGCATTGTTATATCTTGATATTGATCATGTTTATATATATATATATATATATATATATATATATATATATATATACAAAAATAATGCAATATCTCAAACATAAAAAAACATTCAAATATTACTCAAAAAACCAAAATTTATAGATTTTATGCAATTTTATGTTTACATTTATTATATTTTCCAGACACTACATGTGTTAGCTATCTTAGTATAGCTAATTTTATCATACATACATGTTTTACTTGTTCTTATTTAGTGCTTTCAGATTACTAAAATACTCATGTCCACTACATAAATCTAGATTTTTTATTATTTACCAATTGGGGGCATATACACCAATACATGGTTCCTCATTTGACACATTTTCCCATTTTGGGGCACCTTATACACAATTTCAATTACTAGGTTTTATCTTTCTATACTTTACATCACATCTTTAGCATTGTTATATCTTGATATTGATCATGTTAGACTTGCTCATATTTTTTACTAGCTATTAATACTTTAGACTCGGCATATGTACATCTTAGCTCTTACACATATTTGCATTACATGTTCATGTGTAATTTTATTTCTAGCTTTCCCAATTTAGACTTGATTTTATCTCTATGATTCTTTTATTTGAGGGAATTTTAATGTCATTGTTTTTTGGCTTTACACCACTTATTTTTCACAGTATGTATGCTTTGGACATGTGCCCATGCTTTTGTGTGTATATTATTTCTTATGTATGTAGACATTTAAACATATCCTTCTATGTGGCTCTAAACTAACTTACTTGTTGCTTGCTTATGTGGACATTTAAACATGTCTATGTATGTCTTATTCACTCATATTTAGTCACATGTGCCCATGTCCCTTGTATTATGGATTTTTGACCTACTTTGAATGTCTCATATCTATTATATGTATGCTTTATTGTATGCATCATGTCCATGACACTTATATTTTTCTTGATCCATATGCTATTTTTAGATGCCATGAGGGACTTCATGCATCTCCCCTCCCTGTTTTGGTGTCATGATGGACATCATGCCCCATCCCCTAGGTAGCTACTCAATTATTACTTAGATTTACTATTACATACATTTAATACACCTATATTGACATAATTGTGAATGTTAGACATGACATACATCTTACATTACATATTTATGCTTAGATTATCTTACATTATGATGTTATGTATGCATATTATATTGGATTATTACAAAGTTATCATATATGTTTTGGCTAACACTAATTTTGAAGAGATCTTTATTTTGAGGATAGTTATTACATAGGTTAAAAAACTCACCTAAAAAGATGGGGAGTTCATAGGGGTTTGTCATAAAGAGCAGGCTCCTATATTGCACTCAAAATACATTTTCAGCACATAGGCTCAGTTAAAAAAATCAAACATAGGTAAACATAGTGGGAAAATAGTGACCCAAAAAGTAGTATAGTTACACAAAAATTAGACTAGAAGGACAATAGCACCAAAATTGGGACACTAGCACCACATTTTTAAAAATGGAACTATTGTCTAAGACATGGCACTATTATCTTGTAGACTTAGTTTTAGAAAAACCTAGATTGACTAGAATAGTATAGCAAGTATAGTACAAGTTTACACAGATTCAATTATAGATTTATTAGTTATACTCACTTTTATGTAGATTCATGCTTTTTTATCTTAGATTCATATCGCTTTAATCATATTAGGGGCATAATGCATGGCATGACCATTCCCATATTCAGTTTAGATACCTAGATATAGTTTATTATAACTTAGTCTAGAATCCATATGCTTAGATATCATATTTGGGGGCATGTGCATGACACATTATTTTTATATGATCACTTACACAATGATTGGTCATATAGAATTATAAATTCCATGTCATTCACTATGTTATATATACCTAACATCATATTTCAGGTTGCATAATGGTTTCATGTCTTATTCCATCTATAGTGGTTGGCATTTTTGAGTGGCCCAGAGCTACCTAATATACCTGAGTGGTCATAGAGATGACATACACAATGAGATATACCTAGGTATACATTTATATACCTAGATATTACTTTTCATAGTTTAATTTTATATGCATATACTACACATGGGTTGGCAATAATGAAGGCATAGCTTACTTGAGTTCTTGAGATACATTC
The DNA here is from genome assembly GCA_037957365.1 of Torreya grandis. Taxonomy (NCBI): domain Eukaryota; kingdom Viridiplantae; phylum Streptophyta; class Pinopsida; order Cupressales; family Taxaceae; genus Torreya; species Torreya grandis. The sequence goes on from JARHVA010002741.1 coordinate 284,026, forward strand.
ATGAGAGGGTTGGACACACTATCAGTCCAATCCAAGCTATTCATAGGTCATGATCCACTAAGTAAGGGTGGGAAATAATGGATTCAAAACTATATTGAGTTATTGAGCCACCCACAAATGAGAATTGATCAAGCCATGATATCAGTCCAAGATATTCACTGATTGATCACTATATACATGCACACACATAGGTTATCACTAGGTTCATGCATTGGTTTGCATACCCAGTGAGGTGTGTTCGTTCCTTTCTTCTTTCCCATATCTTTACTCAATTTTACTTCTTTACTCAATTTATTATTTTACTTTTTATATTTCTTAAGTAAGGACTAATTTATCCATGTTTCACTTATAGGATATGCATTGGATCATGATTCACATACTCAGACTTAAATTCATAAGCTTCACCTTCTAAGTAAGTCCAAGTATGTTTCTTTTTCCTTTATCTTAGTCATTTTGTTTTTTCACATTTTTAGAATAAAATGGGGGCAAACCTAATCACCCAAAAGTGGTATTTAAGTGATAAGAGTGTTACTTGATACTACCTATCCCTAGCTTAGCCATAGACCTATCCTAGAGCCTATTATCACACTTATCCAACCTTCATGTAGGCCATAATCATCCCTAGTCAACTCCAAAGTAGACCTGGACCTTCATTTCTCTATCCTAGCCCTTTGTGCCTAGTGTTCTTCCAATTGGACACTAGCTCCTTAATAAGGATACTAGTGCCACATGGTGTTAGTGTCCCCAAAATGGTGCTAATGTCCTTTTCCCTATATTTTCTCAAATAGATATCTTTTTAAAACTAAAGCCTCCTAGGGTCAACCTAGACATCTTTTATTATTTTCAAAAGAAATAGAATAGTATAAATACATGACTTTTATCCCTCTAACCACTAGATGGAAATTAGATTCAAAATACACATTCAAACTTACAACATGTTGAGCATAACTAAGGTTATAAATCCCTATTCTACCCTACTTCTACATATTATCATCTATTGTGATCCTAAGCTCAAATTATCCATATTTACATTCTCAAGCACATTTAAGGCACTCAATTCCATTATCATACTAACATCACTTGCACTTGTACTAGCACTTAGGTGGGGATAACTACATCAGGATTGATCCCTCGGAAAAGTATTATTATGTAGGAAACTCTCTTCACAGTAAGGTGTTGAGGATGTCTAGCTTACCCTATTAATAAACAAATTTTTTAGCTCATACCATAGTTTTTGGGGATCAACCAACAATGTTGATTACTATATGAAAGTAATTAAATACAGAATTAAACCAGAATGATAAGTAACTAGAATCAGAAATAGCAAAGAATAAGAGATACAAGAAACCACCCTAAAAACTTGTATTAAACTCTTTATAGAAGGAATACAATTAAAGAAACTTCTTTTCTTCCACACCTCTCTCAGATGTACAGATCTCTTTCTAGATCTCTTTCCCTCAAGAGATCTCTCTCTCAATTACAATCAATTCCAACAACCTCGATTGATACACATATACAATCTTGTACTGTTCTAATTCAATAAGCTATGAAGAATTATCCCTATTATATAGAATTAGGGATCATGAGCAATGCAATTACAACCAATAGATGCACCTCCTAATCAAGGGCTCAAAATAGTCTTACTAAAGATAGAGATGCAGACTTAAGACTAACACTTAATCCTACCATGCAAACATTCTATTCTGTCCATGGAAATAGCATTCTGGATGCACAGGTGACTGACATCGGTCCCTTCTTGTCTACCTGTGATCAATGTCAGCCGATCATGACTGACGCCAACATCTCCTAGTTGACTCCTGATCGACGTCAGTCGCTCCTAACCGACACTGGTGACTATGTAAATCTTGCAACTTGCAAACTCACTCATTTGGTGAAGCTTTTAGCTCAACACCTCAACAATCTCCCACTTGGAGATAAACAGCTGCACCAGTACCTGTACAGCAACATCTTCTAGCTCCTCCATCTTCAAACTCAATCATGAAGACCAACAAAATTTGAATGAAGATTCAACTTCTCCTTTGTTACCAGCTTGGTTAACATATTAGCAAGGTTCTTATCTGTATGGATCTTTTCCAGCTTTAACTCACCATCTTCCAATACCTGTCTAATGAAGTGGTACCTAAGATGTATATGCTTTGTTCTTGAATGAAAGGCTGAATTATTAGCCAAATGAATTACACTCTGACTATCACTATATAATCTGCAACTCTCTAGCTCCTTTCCAAGCTCTTCCATGAACCATGTCATCCATATCATCTCTTTGCTAGCCTCTATGACTGCAATATATTCTGCTTCTATAGTTGACAAGGCAACAACCTTCTGTAACTTTGATATCCAGCTAACCACCATTCCACCAATAGTGAAAACATATCCTGTGGTGCTCCTTCTGCCATCCAAATCACCTGCCATATCTGAATCTACATAACCATGTAGAGAAGTATCTGAACCTCCATGGCACAAATGCACACTACTGGTCCCTCTCATATATCTAAGGATCCACTGAATTGCTTTCCAGTGCTCCTTCCCTGGATTGGCCATATACTTACTTACAACTCCCACTGCTTGGGCAATATCTTATCTAGTACATACCATTACATAAATTAAGCTCCCTACTGCAGAAGCATATGGAACTCTACTCATGTACTCTACCTCATCATGTGAATTAGGACACTGTTCTTTACTCAATTTAAAATGTCCAGCCAAAGGTGTGCTTACCAGTTTTGCATCCTGCATATTGAACCATTTCAACACCTTGTTCACATAATCCTCTTGAGACAAAATCAACCTGTGATTTTTCTTGTCTCTCTTAATACTCATGCCAAGGATTTTCTTTGCTACTCCCAAATCCTTCATGGCAAATGTGTGAGCTAATTTCACCTTAAGCTCAGAGATATCCTACATGTGTGATCCTGCAACCAGCATATCATCTACATACAACAATAGAATAATATATCTACCATTATCTAATTTCTTAAAATACACACAATGGTCAGATTGACATCTACTATAGCCATGCTCAGTCATAAACTTGTCAAATCTCAAATACCACTATCTAGGAGCTTGCTTGAGGCCATCCAAGCTTTTCTTCAATCTACACACTAACTTCTCCTTACCTTTGACCTCAAATCCTTCCAACTGATCCATATATATTTCTTCATCCAAATCTCCATGAAGAAACATTGTCTTAACATCAAGCTGCTCAAGATGCAAATCCTCAATAGCAACTAAAGACAATACAGTCCATATAGAAGTCATTTTAACAACAGGAGAAAAAATCTCACCAAAATCAATATCTAGTTTCTGTGTAAATCCTTTCACTACCAACTTGGCCTTATATCTCATCTGTCCATTCTCACCTTCCTTCAATTTGTAGATCCATCTATTCTTCAGTGTCTTCTTTCCTACTGGCAACTCAACCAAATCCCACATTTGGTTCTCTTTTAAGGAATCAATCTCCTCATTCATGCCTAGCTCCCACTAATTCTTGGATTCCCCCTGTATTGCTTCATCAAAACTCTATGGTTCTCCACCATCAGTAAGCAATAAATAGAATAATGAAGGGGAATATCAAATTAGAGGTTTACTTACCCTTTTTGACCTCTTGATGGGTGTCTGAGACTCATTCATAACACGCTGTCTGCCTGAATTCTCTGATAGTGACCAACCTTGGTCACTTCCAGGCCTATAACTGGCTAACATCGATTCTTCCTGACCGACATCAGTTCCTTCCTGATCGACATTGGTCACTGTCTGACCGACATCGATTCTTGTATTGCTAATGTCGATTCCTACCTGACCGACGTCGATCTCTGTGTTTTCCTATCTGTGATTAATTTTTCTTACAAGCTATTTTGGACCGTCACCTTGTCCAATTCTCCATTGCTCTGCCTAGATTGATTCAGCTTCTTGAGCTGATCACTATACATCACTTTTTCATTGAAAACATCACAGCTCCTAATTATCTTGTTAGTTCCTAGATTCCAAAACCTGAATCTGAAATCATCAGAGCCATAGCCAATAAATGTGCACCTCATAGACTTAGCATCCAGCTTCTTTCTATTTTCCTTATCAACGTGCACAAAGGCTTCACAACCAAAAACTTTGAAAAATGAGAGATCTAACTTTTTACCTATCCATGCCTCTTTTGGAATTCCACCATCCAGAGCTGTAGAGGGTCCTCTATTAATTAGGTACACTATAGTATCCACAGCTTCTACCCAAAACTCTAAGGGCAAACCAGCATGCAACCTCATACACCTTGCACACTCCATTACTATTCTATTCATCCTTTCAGTAACTCCATTTTTCTGAGGTGTCCTTGGAACTATCCTTTGCCTACGTATTCCATGCATATAACAATACCAGTTGAACTTATAGCTGCAGAACTCACCACCATTGTCAGATCTTAGGCACTTTAATCTTTTGCCTATTTCATTCTCAACCATAGCTTTCCAAATCTTAAAAGTGTCAAAAACATTAGATTTCTTCTTTATACAATAGTCCCATACCTTTCTTGTAGCATCATATATGAAAGAAACATAGTACCATGATCCTCCAATAGAAGCAACTTGAGATGGCCCCCACACGTCTGTGTGAACAAGCTCCAATTTGTGCTTCTTCTTTGTTGACCTAGTCTTGAGAAAACTCACTCTCTTCTATTTTCCAAACACACAATGCTCACAAAAATCTAGATCTATGCTTTTCAAATCTCAAAGCTTACCTTTTGACTTAAGAATAGACATTCCCTTCTCACTCATGTGGCCAAGCCTAGAGTGCCACAACTTTGCATCCACATTTGAAGTAGATAATACAGAAGGATAATTATCAGTAATACAATTACATAAATAGAGAGTACCTACTCTCTTACCTCTAGCCAATACAAGTGCACCCTTGGTCACCTTTCAAGATTTAGCTGTGAGAGTTACTGTACAACCCTCATCCCCTAACTTTCCTATAGAAATCAAATTCCTCTTCAAGCTGGGAACATGCATGACATCTCTCAACACCCATGTGTTGCCATTCTGCATTTTTAGTTTCACTTTTCTTTTGCCAACAATTTTACAAGGCTCATCATCCCCTAAATAAACTATTCCAAAATCTCCATAGACATAGTCACTAAAATATTCTCTATTAGGGGTTGCATGGAAAGATGCACCAGAATCTAAAACCCAAGATTCTATATTATTATGTAAAGAGAATATAAGATCATCTTATGCAATACTTGCAAGTTTTGCTTCTTCTTTACCTTCATGTTGATTGTCTTCTTTAGGCTTTGACCAGCAATCTTTGCTTATGTGCCCTATCTTTCCACAATTCTAGCATTGTGGCTTCCTGCCATTTCTAGATTTGGATCTACCTCTCATCTTTGACTTAGACCTTGATCTCCCTTTCTTGCTCTTCTCTTTTTGCCTTTCCCTGCTCTCAAAACTTAAAGCATTCCCTGATGTTTCCTCTATGCTTTTCTTGTGAATTTATTCATTCAAGATCACACTAACAGCATCTTCTACTTTTAAAATATTTGAAGCAGATGTAGTATTACTAACTGCCATTACCAAGTTATGCCAGCTTTCAGGCAAAGAACATAATATTAAAAGATCTTTAATTTCATCATCAAACACTATTTGATTGAATTTAATTGATTTACAATTCCATGGAAATCATTTAGATGATTAGATACAGATCCACCTTCTTGCATTTGCAAATTAAATAACTGCTTCATAAGATATACCTTATTTAAAGCTGAGGGTTTTTCATATAAATTTGCTAAAGTATTCATTAACTCTACCCTTGACTTTGCCTATGATAAATTAGATATCATAGTAGATGCCAGACTCAATCTTATAGATCCAAGAGCCTTTCTATCAAGAACTTCCCATTCTTCATCATCCATGTCTTTGGGATTCTTTGAAACCCCACCTAACGGTAAGTATAGATCTTTTTGATACAGATAATCTTCTATCTGCATTCTCCAATGTTGATAATTATTGCCATTAAACTTCTCCATTCTCAGTTTACTTTCTTCTATCATTGCTTTCTCCCACTCAAACAGAAATCCCTGTGAGTAACCTGTAATCAATACACACTAACCAAATTTGAAATACCTGTTAGTCAGCCTGAGCTCTGATACCACTTGTTGGGGATCAACCAACAATGTTGATTACTATATGAAAGCAATTAAATATAGAATTAAACCAGAATGATAAGTAACTAGAATCAGAAATAGCAAAGAATAAGAGATACAAGAAACCACCCTGAAAAATTGTATTAAACTCTTTACAGATGGAATACAATTGAAGAAACTTCTTTTCTTCCACACCTCTCTCAGATGTACAGATCTCTTTCTAGATCTCTTTCCCTCAAGAGCTCTCTCTCTCAATTACAATCAATTCCAACAACTTGGATTGATACACATATACAATCTTGTACTGTTCTAATTCAATAAGCTATGAAGAATTATCCCTATTATATAGAATTAGGGAGCATGAGCAATGCAATTAAAACCAATAGATGCACCTCCTAATCAAGGGCTCAAAATAGTCGTACTAAAGATAGAGATGCAAACTTAAGACTAACACTTAATCCTACCATGCAAACATTCTGTTCTATCCACAGAAATAGCATTCTAGACATACAGGTGACCAACATCGGTCCCTTCTTGTCTACCTATGACCAACATCGGCTGATCATGATCGACGCCGGCATCTCCTAGTCGACTCCTGACCGACGTCGGTCACTCTTGACCAACACTGGTGACTATGTAAATCCTGTAACTTGCAAACTCACTCATTTGGTGAAGCTTTTAGCTCCACACCTCAACAATAGTTACATGGAGGATTAGGTTTTGCACATTAAATTAGTCATTATAGTAAAAACTTAGGGTTTCATAACTCATGCACATAGGAATACACCTTAAAGATCTAGATATAGGTACACCCAAAAACTTAAGATAGTCTTACATGGAGGACACTACCACCAATATTAAGACACTATTGCCACTATTCCAATAATGATGCTATTGTTTAAGTGTGGTGCTATTATATAGGGGGTTTTAACATTAGGATCAATTTTATGACACTCAGACCACCTTTTTTTCAATTTTTAACACCCAAATCATTTATATCAGGTATTTTCTAGCTAAGTCATTACTTACACTATTTATTAATATTTTTAGAAAATTCAAGCTATTCAATTATGTAAAAAATTAGTGGTTATATTTATTACATATTATTTACCTGATTTAGTCTACTCAACTTTTTAAAAAACATAAGATTTACATACACTAAGTCCTAAAAGGTTAAAATAGGTGTCCATGTCTTAATGAACTCATCCAAGCATATTAATAAATCTAGTTTTTTAATTTGAGTGACTTCATGTTCATTTTTAGTCCTTTATGTCACCTTCACATAGTCTCAAATATAAATAGAATCAATAATAAGATAAGTACCATACTATTATTAGTGTTTTCCATAAATATTAAATTGTAATTATTTAATCATACTATGTTATATCATTTAAAATTATGTGTTATGTGTATATATATATAGAGTATGATTTGAATAGTTAAAAACTATATGCTTATTTTGGTTCATTAATCCAAAATAAAGTAAAAGAATAAGTTACACATTCTCAAGATGTGGGAAGGTGAAAAAATATAAGAATTTTTTATGTAGGTGATAAAATCAAGAACCAACTATTGGAAGTTAAAAAATAAATTGATGATGTTGACCTAGTGATTATCATTCTTTGGGACCTCCCTTATTTATTCAAAACATTTATTATTTCATTAAATGTTTCCAATCATAAATCTACTTATCAAGTTCTCATTTGTTTACTTTGATAATATGAAGTTCAACATGTTGGCAATGATGATGAGGAAGAAAAAGCTCTCTCTCTTCCAAAATAGGGAAGAAAGTTTTTCAACCAAAGTAAATTTTTTAACACTAATAATTTTTTTATAAAGGCAAAGAATAACAACCAGTAATTTGGTGTCATATTTATGGCAAGCCCTATGATAGCAAATACGATTAGTATAATAGTTTCACACAAAAAAATTAATAATTTGGAAGATACTAAAATTGACAATATCAAAGCATTATTGTAAGGAATGATGATGCATAAATTCATAGTTATGAAAATTATAGTGTCAAAAAAAAGATGTCAAAAATGATGAAAATGATGATGAATTCACCCAAGTGCTATCATAGTCACAATGTAGCCAAAAATTGAAACCAAATTTGGTATATTTAATCAAATGTCATAAAACTATTAGAATAATTAATTAATCCTAGCCTATTGTAATAAATATCTCAAGGTATTACACCTTGGTTGACCTAGGTTAATTAGATGGGATATTTGCTAGATGTGTGATTAGTTATTATGAGTCATAATCTCCTATATATTAAGAGAACTAATCTCACTTAGTATTGTATAAATAAGCACCTCTTGTAGTACTTTTGTTAATTCAGTTAATGCAATTCCATTTTGGATTTCATTTGGTATTAGAACAAAAAAAATTGAGGAGTCTTTTCGAAGCATTGGAGATTCAGTGCAGATTGAGTGAAAGTTTTATGTGATCCTTGGATGCATCACGCTTCTTCAATTTAAAGTATCCCAAGCTCAAACACTACCATAATTTTGGCTAATTTGTGGAAGGAGAAAATTTGTCAATGCAGGCAAAAAAAATAGATTTTGTAAAATTTTGCCAATTTTTAGCATTAATTCAAGCTAAAAATATTCATTTTTGGTCATATTTTGACAATTTTTTTAGAGGGTTTGAATTAAATAGTTCATTTTAATCTAGATTATTTTTTTGGAGATTCTCAAAAATCTTCATAAGGTCATCATAGATCTGTAAACTATTTAAAATATTGGTTGGTTTTGATAAAATTTTATTTTAATATCAGTTTTTATTGATATTAGCTACCACAAGGATTTATTAAATCTACATGCTTGTTGATCATTTCAAAGCATTTAATTTTTTCTATCCTTGCATTTGACTCTTTTGTTACCAGCTCTAAGTCAAACTCTCCATCAGCCAATGAACCTATAGTTCTTTCATCTAAGAACTTTCATTTGATTTGGTATTAAAGAATGGTGTCCTTATCTACTACTAGGCATTGTATCTTGTAGTTTTGGAAGTTTCTTAAAACTTTCACTTTCTTTATAGTGAACTAGAAGATTGAATTAGGCCCACCATTTAGTGTTGGAGGTTAGAGTTGAAATTTTGGTTGTTGTTACTAGTTAGATGGACTGAGGCATTGAAGGAAGTTAGATCTGACTTAGAAACGATATCTAGAACCCCTCTCAGCCAAAACCAATAGTAAAATATTATCTTTTCTTCTTTACACATCTGAAAACCATTATTTTTTTGTTACTAACTGTAATTTTTACTTAAAGAGGAAGTAAAACTCACTTTCATGCATATCGAGGAAATTGGCAAGATTTTTTCACTTCCATTGGATTTTATAAGTCTATGGTAAAATTAAATTCCAATTATTGGTTGTAAAATTATATTCTTTTTTGATTTGCCCTCAAAAATCAATTTTTAGTGTTTTTAAAATTAATTTGACACATCTTTATGGGAAATCAAAATGCTTATAACTTTTGAATCGTAACTTGAACTTGAGTTATGCTTTTTTTTAAATTACATATTTTTTTATTATTTATAGATTAGTGTCATTAAATTTTTAAAATTCAATAGAAAAAATTTAATCTCATTTGCTCCTCATACACATTTTTGGCTGAAACTGACATCCAGCTTTCTATTGTATTTTTAGATGCATTTTCGATAGAATCTAACATCCATTGTGTGATCGTGCATGATTTTTCATCTTTGTGTATGAATTTTTGCATTTTATTTATATTTTACAAATGCACATTTGATTTATGCACTTAACAACACACTTGTACTTTTTCATATGCAACTTGCAAAATGTCTAGTTTTAGACCACATTTTTTGCTCCCAGACACATAATTGCTTCATGGTGATAATTATGAAGCATAGAAAACAAAAGTATAAACACATCTTGAGTTTTAAGGCATTTGGTTAGTTGTAAAAGGCACATGGTTTAGACATGTAACAGATGTTGATCAACAATAGAAATTTGACAAGGCTAATAAAAAAGCTAAGTTAATAATCATGTTTGGAGTTTTAGATTAGGTACAACCACATATACGTAGTTCTAAAACTATAAAAGATGTTTGGAATAATTTTAAAACAATATATGAAGCTAAAAATCAAAATCAAATCTTACATCTTCAGAGTCAATTGAACACTCTCAAGCTCAAATTAGATGAAAAAGTATAAGAACTACAACTTTATAGGATTCACTTCAATCTTTGGATGAATCAGTGATAGATGACTTTTTGGTCTCTATAGTCCTTAGAGCATTGCCCCCTACATATAGGATCTTTGTGACCACATTGAATGTCACAAGACAAAAACCAACCTTTGAGGTGTTGGTAAGTTTTTTGCAACAAGAGGAAGTTATTCATAATTTAGAGGAAGTAGATGATGAACATTGACTCACATCAAATCAAAAGAGGAAGAAACCCATGAAGGGTCCAAAGTAATATCCAAAAAAAATAAACAACAAAACCAATAAGGGAACAATTCACATTCTCTTAAATCATGTCAAATTTATGGAAAATAGGGACATGACTTGAAACATTGTTAGTACAACACGTTTCAATAGGGTTCATCAAGCAAGAATCCCTCTTTCAATAAGTCACCACAAATAGAAAAAAATAAACCACAACAACAAAATAGGTGGAAAAAAAAATCTAAGCCTAAACAACATGGCAATGTTGTTGAAGATAATGATTCTTTAAATGAGGAATATAGTTTAGCTACTCAAACACATGAGTCTACCAATCATCTAAGTGAAGTTTGGTATGTTGATTTAGGAGCAACCAGACACATCAGAGGCAAAAAATATTGGTTTATTAAATTGACCAAAACACAATCAAAGGGCAATGTATCACTTGTAGATGATACCTCATATATAGTTTGAAGCAGTGGTGACATCACAATTCAACTTAAAAACAAGAATTGTAACATTTCAAATGTTTTTTATGTTTCAAGACTTACAAAAAAATTATTGTCTGTTAATTAGCTACTTGACCACAACCTCATGGTTAAATTTGATCACCAAAATGGTCAAATATTTTGCCACATAAAAGACAAGTATATGCATTTCAAATTGACTACCAAAGCTTCCAACATTGGCAAAATGTTTCAAATTGATTTTGTTCAAAATTATCATCAAGAACTTATGGTAAAAGATACAGAACTAGCAAAATTATGGAACAAAAGATATGGTCACTTGAGTTATGGTTATTTGGTTTAATTGAGAAAATAGGATATGGTTCGTGGCCTTCCCAAACTCAATAAATATTTTGATATATGTACCAATTGCTTATCAAGAAAATAATGAAGATCACCCTTTGAAAAGATTGATTATCAGTCACTTGGTAAGTTAGACTCGGTGCGCACCAATCTTTGTAGACATTTTTCTCCCAGTCTTAGAGGGTACAAATACTTTCAACTTTTTATTGAGTATTACTCATGGAAAATGTGGGTATATTTATTGAGGACTAAGGATCAGGATTTTTAAGTCTTCAAAGAATTCAAGGCCACTATTGAAAATGAAATTGGTAGGAAAATCAAGACCCTCCACTCAGATTATGGGGGGAAAACACCAGTAAATAATTTTTAGCCTATCTCAGTGTGAATGGAATAAATTGGTAATTGACAGCTCCATATTCACCTTAGAAAAATGGAGTTTTAGAATGGCATAATAGAGTTATTGTGTAAATTTTTCATATTATGGTTGAGGATGCACAATTGCCTAATACATATTGGGAAGAATCTTGTCACACTACAGTCTACTTGTTGAATAAGTCACCCACCAAATCTCTTGATGGAATCACACCTCATGAAGCTTGGACGGGGAATAAACCAAAGGTAACTCACCTTTGTTTTTTTTTTTGTAATTCATATATGCATGTTCCTAAGAATAAAATAAACAATTTGGACAAGAAACAAAGGAATGTATTTTTTTAGGATACAGTGCACAATCAAAGGCATATAGGCTACTTGATCTAGAAACAAAGAAGGTACTAATCAGCATAGATGTAGTGTTTTATAAAAAGAGTGGAATCAATCCACCTTCTACATATACAAATTATATATGAAAAATTCTTGTAATATTTTTAGATAGTGATAGTGATAGTGAAAGTGAATAGGAAGATAGTCAACACCACCACCTATAATTCAGTGTAAGCCCAAGTGGTATGTAAGTATTATACAAGATGCTAACTTGAATGGAATATTAGATATATCCACCTAAAGACTAAGGACTCAAAGAATGGATTGATATGAGGTTAATATGTTCCTTATGATTATTGTGAAAGAAACATATGATCCCTCTACAATAACAAAATCCTTATAGTCTAGACCTTTGAAAGATGCCATGGATGCAGAATATTAGTCACTAATGAAGAAAAACACTTGGTAGCTTGTTGATCTTCCACCAGGGAAGAAGATTATTAGATGAAAATGGGTCTTTAAGACCAAATACAAATCATATGGTAATACTAATATGTATAAGGCAAGGCTTATTGTAAAAGGGTGTGCTTAGAAAGAAGGCAATGATTATGAGGAGAATTTTTCTCCCATAGCTAAGATAAAGACTATCATAATGGTTTTTGCTATGGTTAGACAATTTGGATGGAAAGTCCATAAAATGGAAGTAAAAAGTGCCTTTATCAATAAATATTTGAAAGAGGAAATCTACATGACTCAACTTGAAGGATTTGTGGCACCTAATCAAGAATAAAAAGTGTGTAGGCTTATCAAGTTTCTCTATGGGATAAACAAGGCTTCTTGAGCTTGGTACATGAGGATTGATGAGCATCTCATACAACATGGATTCAAAAAGAGTCCATATGATCCTAACCTCTACCTCAAATAGCATTAGGGGGAGTTTATTATAGTGATTTTTTATGTTGATGATCTAGTCATCACTAGCAGTATAGTGAAGATGATTGATGTAACTAAGAATGATCTCAAGTGATCATTTGACATTATAGATCTCGAGATGATTCATTATTGTTTTGGTTTGGAGGTATGGAAAAAGGAACATTATATTTTTATTTCACAAATGAATTATACCAAGACATTACTCAAAAAAATTAGGATGATGAACTACAAGCCTATTGCAACACCTATGGATACAAGACTTCAGTTGTCTCATATAGATCCATCACCAAAAGTAAATGAAACTCTCTATCAGAAGTAAATTAGGATTCTCATTTACTTGACATATATTAGGCCATATATTATTTATGTTGTCAACTATTTGTCTTAGTTCATGCAGGAACCAAAGGTAACACATTAGACAGTAGCAAAGTAGGTATTAAGATGCATCAAAGGTATAGTTGAGTATGGCCTTGAGTAAAAATAAGAATGATATGTTCTTATTGATAGGATACATAGATGTAGATCATGTAGCTTCTATTCATGACAAGAAATCCACTTCTAGATTTGTGTTATTTCTAGGATCTAGTCTGATTTCATGGGAAAGTAAGAAGCAAAATTGTGTTTCTAGATCTTTCATAGAGGTAGAATATCATGTTGTAATAGGAACTATCTATGAAGTGATATGTATATGTCACATTCTTTTAGAACTTGGAGTTTCACAAACTTAGCCTATAGTTATGAATTGTGACAATCAGGGTGTTCTACATATTGTTTATAATACAGTGTTTCATGAGAGAAACAAGCATATAGAGGTTTATATTCATTTCATATGTGAACATGTTTAATATTACAACATACAACTCTAGTATTGCCCCACTTAGGATTAGTGTGCAGATGTCTTCATGAAGTTACTTGTACGTGATAAGTTTGAGGCATTCAAAAATTCTCTCTCTTCTTCTCTTCAAGCTATGATTGATTAAGGGGGAAATTTTAGAATAATTAATTAATCCTAGCCTATTGTAATAAATGTCTCAAGGTATTACACCTTGGTTGACCTAGGTTAGTTATATGGGGTATTTCTTAGATGTGTGACTAGTTATTATGAGTCATAATCCCCTACATATTAGGAGAACTAAGTGTTTACCAAATTTGAATTTTAGTCAAATTGGGTCAACCCATACATATTTAAACTTTTCAAAGTTCTCCATATGTCCTATAATGTCTCATGTGTGTCTAAACATCTCACCTATCATTGCTCTAATCTTGGTGTAAGCCTATCTACCTTGTACTTGCCTTGTCAACCTAAGTCAACTTTGCTCAACTCTAGTAAAACATGGTTAAAGGCTCAAATTATCCTATAATTCTCCTAATATGGTCATTGAAATGTTTTAAGGTGTTTTTAGGTCATAATTTGTCCTTTACCATGCTTCATATGCAAAAAATGGCTTATGGTCACATTTTTGGCTCATTAAATGACTTGTATGAATTTTTCAAAGAAGAATATTTGTCACCAAGAAATTTTCTAACATGGATGGGGTCAAAATATGTCAATAAATAGTTAGATGAAGTTAATAAGTAGTTTCATGCAAAAAAATAGGGAGTTTCCCTTAAAAATAGGCCCCTAATGGCACTTGTATAGATTTGGTGAGCTCACTTCGAGGTGAAAACATGGGTAAAGTGTCTCTTAAATTCCCTAACATCTTCCATATGCTTAGTGTATAGAAAAAAAGTTATATAAATCAAAAAAATTATGTTCTTTCTTTCTTGTCTTCATAAGCCAAGAAGGGTCAACATCAAATGATGGTACAGTCCATACAGATGGATTTGGATGGAGTACTCTTAGGAGTTGAAAGGGGTCTTCGTATAATTTAAATACATGGCAATAAGTTTGAGTTTCATGGCTACTCCTTTATGAATCATTGATAAGAATCTAGGCATCTTTTTATGCTCTTGCATCTATGAGGGGTCCCTATTTGAGCTTGTTTCAAAATATTTTGATTTGGTTTGACATTGTTGGTTGTTTCATGTGTTTATAAAATTGTATCCATAAGTTTATCCACAAAAATCTTATAAATAGTGTTCTCAAATGGCTAAGAAATCCTCTTATAGGCTTGTTTGTGCTTTTAAACTATTTCCTTTCACACATACAAGTGTCTTCAAGATTGGGAAAAGATGTTTTGATACTATTTCAAGATGTTTCTTGATAAAGGTCATATGTTTTATTATGGTAAATGAATTTTAGTGGTATTAAGGCCTTTTCCCTTGCATATTATTGTTCCTTCCATGTCTCTACCTACATAACATAGCTCAAGACACTAACCTATAGGCCCTGATGACATCATGCTAATGTTTGGAGAGATGCACTTGTGATCTAATTGCTTAAAATTTTCTAATATGCATTAACATGCCTAAAATATCCTCTCCTAGGCTTGTTTTGGTTTCATATCACCATTATTACTTTACACTCAGAAGTATACACCTACAATTGTCTCAGACAGAGCTACAAAGGTTTATACGAAGGTAATTGATAGGGTTGAGTCCTCATGAGGTTTATGAAGAAAGTCAATATATTGGGGAGCATGTTTAAGATCATTGGTATCCCACTAGGTGTGGAGTAACTATTCCAAATAGTTAATTTGTGTTTCGGTCTCTTGTCCCTGAAAATTCTAAATAAAGGTCTAGGGGGTTGTTGCAAAACTCTTATAACATGTCTCCCAAGACTTTTCATTAATTCATTGACCTTACCTTATTCTCTATAGCATGAATAAACATTATGCCAAGTTTTAATTAAAATATATTAGTGGATGATAGTGTTTTAGAGCCTCAAAATTGTTTCTAAACACACTGAATTCATTCAATGTCATCTACAGGCCTAAGTTAAATATTAACATTTTATTCCATTCAAGTATCAACTTGAGTTTCTCTCCAAGGTTAGTGGTTTAAATGTTTGAAATGTTTCCTTTGAGTCTAAATATAATTATAGGAATTGATACACTATTTTTTAACCTCCTTTTTCATACCTTATACATACACAGGCCTAGAAAGTTACACCTACAACTAGATAGGCAGATAGTGAGCTAGTTTTAATGCTTAGTGATGTCAAAAGGGGAATTAAATGTAAATTGAATACATGAACATGCATTATTTTGATCTCAAGGTGATAAAAAAACATCATAATCAATGTCTTAACATGTAAATCAATACCTACAGGTTTGAGATGCACCTATAGCTAGGGTCTTGAGGAGAAAGATGTCTCAATCTAAGGAAAACATAGTTTAGACCTCCTTTGAATATATAAGAAAACTCAAGATGAGTTCAAGGTGATATATAAAGTGGTGTGACATAAATTGGATTCAAGTAAGCCTTTTAAAATCATGATCAAGATCAGATGATTCAAGGTATCCTACAATAGGATCCAAACAAGTAAACATAGTCATATTCAAGGAAAGTCTCAATTTATAAGGAAGGTAGTGTTTAAAATGTGAGAAATGAAATATAATGAATTAAGTAAGTCAAAATAAATAAAAATTGGATATTTAGGATATTTATGATACTTTTAACATCACCATTTATTTATAAACATGCAACATGGCCTGTAGGTAGGGGTGAACAGGTGTATCACATTCAGCCATGATAAACCTAGTTTTTTGGGCTCATGTACATAAAAGAGTGTGTGAGAGGTTGGAAAAGTAAATGGAGAGTGAAACCATGTTCACCATGGTAAATATCACATCACAATACTCTCACCAACACAAACATATCTAAGATAAGGAACATTCAAGTGTAAATATGGTCAATGTTTCAAAACCCTGTAGACAGTCTGCCTAAGCAAGGTTTATTTGAGAAATTGAGGTTAAAGATCTAAAAATTGGAGTTAGGTACTAATTTTTTGTATAGATAATCCCTGAATTTTTTATTTCCCTCTCTAATCGATAAATTTTATGATTAGATAAGGTAAGTGCTCCCTATTTTGTCTCAAATAGGGGGCACTACCCTAGGCTCATAAAAAGGTAGTCTTGAGAGATGGGATAAAAGAGTTGAACCAGAAGCTAAGGAAACCATGAAGGATGGTTATTAAATTTATATCATGCCTATTTCATCATAAAAATTCAATTTATAAATAGTGATGGTTAGAAAGGTGTTCTGGACACGAAGAGTTGTAGATAAACCCTTTGTCCTTCAAGGAACCTAGAACCAAGTTGAGGTTCATTTTCATTCCCAACTCTTGGAAGGATATATAGTTGACTAATATATGTTTATGGGAATTAGATATACATATTTGAACTTTTGAGATGCAGATAATCCATCAAGGAAGGTCATTTTGAGATTTAGGTTGTTGGCAGACCTATTGAATAAGGATTAGGCCTAGTATCAAAAGCGGGGTCGGTTTCATTTCTAGCTCTTGATGAGCTATTTTGATGATTAAATCATGTATTTAGGATTTTTATACATGTGTTTGAGCCCTTTTTTGTAATGAATTTCAACAATAATCTATTTCTTGGTTTAAAGGCTTTCAGACCCTACATAATGCTTAAAATAACTCGAGTGGCCAACTTAGAATGCTTGTATCTCTCATGATACTTTACATGGAGACTCAAGGTATTTGGTGATGTTAGATAAGCATAATAATAAGCCTTTAGTAGCATTGGTTCACAATTCCAACATGTATCCTTTATTAACAAAGGCTAAGACCTGAAATGACTATATACCCTCACAAAACCCTCTATAAGGAATTGACTAGGAAGATATTGAAAATGTAGCATCCAAATGACACAAGTTAGATATGAAATTGATTTAAGGTGATAGAGAACTCTTTAGGGCTCCTCCCCATGTAAATTGAGTTGTACTACACCTATATGTATGGTGTACAATAGGGTTTTCTTTGATAGATTTATATGTTTTGGAGGTATGGATAGGTTTCAAAAGATGCAATCACCTTTAAGAGAGAGATTGAAACTTGTTCTAAGTATCCATGATCAATAATTGAGCTATAAAGGCTCTTAATTATGTCTTTTATCTTCTTCATCTCAACCAATCTAGTGAGCAGATAGTGAACACTTAGTGAAAATGATGAAAACTCTAATTGGGAAGCCTTTTGAGGCTTGATTAATGAACCTGATGACATGAACACTCTTGAAAAGTTTCATTCCTCCTTGTGCATGGAATATATTGAAGGATTGGAAGCACTTTTTTAGCCAAGTGTGAGAGGTGTATAAGAGGGAGTCATTTATAATTGTTAGGGATGATTTCTCATGGTTAGAATAATGTGAATGATTTAAAACCACTCTAATGCCTGTGAAAGATTATCAGTAATCCCTCTTCGTTAGATCAATCATCAAACCTAACCTTATTTAGTGGTGAGGTAGTTTAGTGAAGGCAGATCATGAGGGCAGTTTCATATGTAAGTGAAATAGTATCTACACCACATTTGGAGGAGTTAGACCAATTTAAGAGACATTTATCCATGTTTTTATAACTCCTTATTGATTTATAAGTGTCTTAGTGACTCTTTAGCTTCACCTTCTCTCTCTTCTCTCACATTTGTTACATATACTAGCTTTTTTAGCTATTAGAGAATCTCTCCAACTGAGTATGGCAAAGCCCTACTCAATTTTTGCCTTGAACTAATAAACAATCTAATTTTTACCTCATTCATGATTTCATTAAGTGTATATTATGGTTTTTGGCCTTGTAAAAGTGTATTTTGTTTACCTTGACATGTATCCTTTCTAGTGCCTTATGTAGTTTGAAATCTCTCTTTTGTAGGTTAGCAAAAAGTGTCTAATGTGGATTACAAGTATATTGAGTAGTTTATTAATTTGTTTTTCTAGGAGACCTAGTGTCTAATTCCTCCTAACCTAGACTCTCTTCAATACCTCATACTTGAAACATTGATGTAGAAGAAAGGATTTCAGTTTGATGGATGAAGTGTGTGTGTAGTTTCCCTTTTGGTTCCAAGTGCATTGCAAGTGGTGTGGGTAGACCATCTATTTAGTACATCACCTCCTTATATAGGTTTATTTTATGATTTTTAACCCTTTTCTTCATAAATGAAAGTGTTTTTGTGGTGTGTGGAAGTGGTACATCAAGGGAACTAGCCCTAATCTAGAGACACCTAAATTTTGGGTCACCCATAGCCTTGAGGTGTTTTCATTATGCCACTTGAATGAGGAGAGACTGGTCATCTCCTCAAGGGTTGAAAGTTTAAGTGACAACACTAATCTCACTCATTATTGTATAAAGAAGCACATCTTGTAGTGATTTTTTTAATTCAGTTAGAGAAATTCCATTATGGATTTCAAAAGCACATATCTAGGATAACATATTAGTTTTCACAAATGAAAGTGCATAATTGAACAATTAACCTTAGAGATAGTTCCTCTTTCCAAATTAGAGGTATAGGTATTGTTCCACTCACTCACCAAAATAATATATGTGAACTCTAAGGCATGTTGTTTATTCCTTTAATAAATAGAATTTCATCCATGAGCTAAATACTTAATAACAATCTTAAAGTTGAATTTGACATTAAATAAGGTCATAATTGTATTTCTAATCAAAGATAATTCCAAGCACATAAAAGTTGTAATTTAAGGTTTAAGAAAGGAGGCATGTTTATATTATATGTTGTGCCCACCTAAAAATGCCTTGATCTTCTTATTTCTAGTGAACACCAAAGTTGTTATGGCATCAACAATTCGGACATTTGAGTTTAACATACCTATTGGCCTTAAGTAAGGATAATATCTTCCATGGGCTACCAATGATCAAATAACTTAGAAATTTTTGTTCTAGTTTTTTTTAAGCAATACAATTTAAAATTTGGAAGTTAAAATTCAAATCAAGTCAAGTATATCCTTGACTTCACTCACAACAATCTCTATGTACCTTTTAAAAATAATTTTGGTGGTGTTAAATATATTGTGTTATTTATTGATGATTAATCCTTAAAAATGTAGGTGTTCTTCTTGAAGAATAAGTTTAAAACTTTCCAAAAATTCAATTCTTTTAAAACTATAGTCAAGAAACAAACAAGGTGCCCCATCAAGACCCTCCACACATATCAAGTGGGGGAATGCATATCAAATTAGTTTTATAATTTTTGCACTCAATAGGAAATACACCAACAACTAACTATTGCCTACACTCCACAACAAAATGGATTCATATAAAGAAATAATTGAATCATCCAAGAGATGTTAATATACATGTTGAAAGGCATGAACATAGATAAGAACTATTGGTTTGAGTATTAAATTCATCAGTTTATTTACTCAATCAAGCACTAATAAAATCATTCAACAATGTAACACATGAAAAATAATGGTACAAAAGGAAACCTACAATGAATAACCTTAGAGTATTTGGGAGCAAAATCTATGTCTACATTCCAAAAAAGAAGAACACTTATAACCTAGAAGATATGCATTAGTAAAAATGTGGTATTTCATGAATTTTCACATACAAATTCATTATACATTATTCTCAATGATGATACTCAACACAATGGAAAGAAACACGTTGAAGATATCAAGGAATAAATTATCAAAGAAGAAATAGCTAATATGATTCTAGAGTCTAACCTTCAAGAAAGGCTTGTTCTAAAGACAAATCAATCTAAAGGATGATGGGGTATTTAAAATGAAACACATCCCACTAGAAATCCTAAAATTTGTTGATCAACAAGAATGTGATGACCAACATAGGAGGTATGATAAAATTTGGGACATTCAACAAAATTAAACTTAATCCCTAAAAAATCTTAACTTGGCATTTATGAGTACAGTGGTTTATTCATCAAAACCAACTTCAATTAATGAGGATTTGTTATCAAAATAATGTACTAAATCAATGCAATTAGAATAGGATGCCATCATGCATAATCAAACTTTAGAGGGAAGAAACTCATAGGATGCAAATTTGTGTTCTGAACAAAATATAAAGTAGATTTAAAATTTAACAAATATAAAGCTTATTTGGTTGCAAAAGGTTAGTCTCAAAAATAAGGAATTGACTATTAGGATCCTTTTACACAAATAACAAACATGAAAAAAATTAGACTTGTGTTCTCACTTATAGCATAATTTGGATGGCACATCCACCAAATGGATGTGAAGAGTACATGTCTTAATGGTAAACTCTATAAGGAACTAAAATGAAACAACCTAAAGGATTCAAAGCTCTAGGAAAAGAACATAATGTTTGTTGGTTGATATAGTCATCATATTGGTTAAAGCAATCACCTTGTGCATGGTTAACCAATATTGATGAGTACTTATGCACACATAGTTTTTTTCAAATAATTTTACAATATAACTTGTACATTTGAAGGTAACATGGATAGATTATCATCATAATAGTGTATGTTATTGATATTGTCATCATTCAAAGTAGTGAAGAACTAATTTCATTAGTGGAGAAGGATTTGAATAAGTCAATCAATATAACAATGATTGTATTACTACACTATTACCTTGGTTTTGAGTTATGACAAACAAAGAAAAAAAAAATTCTCAAACAAAATATGTAAAGGATTTGGTTGAAAACCTCAAGATAACCAATTGCAAAAAAATTACAAGACACTTGGACCCTCAATTATAACTTTATAGATATGATACATAGGTAAAGGTAAATGAATCCCTCTACAAATAATCAATTGGAAGTCTCATTTATTTTACCAATATTAGACCATATTTAGATTATTATATGAGCAATCTCTCCAAGTTTATGACAAATCATAGATAAACACATTAGAATGTTGACAAAAAAGTATTGATATGTGTGCATGGAAATTTAAACTTTGGACTAGATTACAAGAATAATGATAACTTCTACTTAACTAGTTACTAATACATTGATTGAGAAGGCTCCATTGATGATCAAAAGTCAAAAATTGGGTACGTTTTCAACTTGGGCTCAAAGACCAATTCCTTGATTACATAAGAGCCATGTGTCTTCATCAAATTATGAGTGATATAGATAACCCAAATAGATACTAAAATATTATTGTCGGCTATTTTAGCCCACATACCAAGATTTTTCATGGTTTAAACATGATGAGTAGGATACCAATTGATGAGTGGATTAGGTGGATTAAAATTAGGCTCAGCATTTCAAGTGGAGGGATCCAAGTAGGTTTTCATAGTGTTGAATAGTTACAAGAAGCAGGTCCAAAAAAGGCCAAAATACTTCAAATTTTAGCCAAGTGTTTGAATTGTTCCTCACATGTCAAATGTCAAATTTTAGCATTCAAAATTCCTTCGAAGGAATTATTCCTCAAAAATCCTAAAGCAAAAGTACAATTTATAATTCCCTCAGATGAATTTTTCCAATTTATTTGGCTAAGTGTTGGAATTCTTTCAAGAGTTTTGTTTTGATCTTTTTTGCTAAGTATTAGGAATTGTTTCAGACATTTTATCCAAAATAATTTCTCTAAAGGGTCATTTCTTTGAAAAGGGCCCTTTTCATAAGTTCTAAATGGTATCTTTCATAGGAATTGGTTCAAAATACTATTTTTCAAGGATCATTCATTAACAAAGTGGACCCTTGCAAAAAGCCTGAAGGATATCTTTTTCAAGCAAAGTGGCCAAGACAATTTTATTGAAGGGTAATTTTCTCAATAAAATGATCCAATACAAAATCTCGAAGGGAAATTTTTCAATAAAAGTGTCCCAAGAAATTTTTTTGAAGGGTACTTATCTTCACTAAAGGGTCCAATGTAATTTTCCTTAAGGGTCATTTCTCGATAAAATGGTCTAGTTCAAGGTTTCTAAAGGGCACTTTTCAAAAGGTCTAAAGGAAATTTTTAAGGGAAAAGGGGATATTTCAAAAATTCTAAAGGGAAATTCTAAGGACACAATTCCTTCAAAAATATTGTCTAGGAAAATTTTCATAAAGGCAAATTTCTTTTGAAGTTTTGTCTTGAAGCAAAAGACTAAGGCAGAATTCTTTTAGACATTTTTTCCATTGCAGAGACCCCAAAGACATGAAATATTTCAAACATTTTATCCACAAGAAATAAGTCAAGGAAAATATATGGCAAATGATTTGTTTCAAATAAAGTTACTAAGACATGAAGCTCAAAAGAATTGTCTAGTAAAAGGTCTAAAGGAAATAACCCATGGGATTTATGAACCAGATAGTTACACAAATGTCAATTTCAAGATATAGGAAATAGCCATTTGATCTCAAGTGTCAAATTCAAGCCTAATAAAATGACCATTTAAGTTCAAATTTATTATTTATGGTCATGCACATGTCAAATATGAGCTCATAAAATAGTCATTTGTATTCAAAAAATCATCAAAGGGGTCCCTGACTGAACATAGGCTTGACAAGTGTCCAAATCTTAGGTGCCTAGATCAGATCAATGGCACATGAGCAATTCAAAGAGTCAGCAAGCCCTGAGTATAAAGGCATGATCAAAAAGTGGCACAAGCATGTTAGTTTTGGAAAAGGATCTACATCTTGCATTCATTTGCATTAGGTAGATCAATGGAGTGAGATAAGTTAAGGGGTAAATGATCTGAGTCCATTCTCAATGTCCAATCAAACTAAGGAGATCCTAAATGACTTAGATTAAGGTTGAAGGGGTAGTTATCAACCAAGGTAAGTCTAATCATATGTGGATCTAAGCTTGAGCATCATCTATTTTGGGCTAGGAGTGGATATTTCAAGATTATATGGTGCCATTGAGAACTTGCAAAGGTAAACACATAGACTTCAACTACTTCATCCCCAAACCTAGCTACATGAAAATGACCCTTCTCCCCACTTTGGAATGCATCAAAAAACTATTCATGAGTAGTTTTACATTATGACAAATTGAAAATGATTTGATCCCATTGTTTTAGACAGCATATATCATCATAGAGAATATATTATAATGATGCAATAGACTGGAGTGATCTAGATCAACCAGGAAGGCTTTGAGTGAGATTTATTTGTGGAGGTAGTTGTAACAAATTTTAAAATGGATTTGAGCTCACTGGATTCCCTTTTTTGAGTGATAAAACTCCATATCTCTTATTTCTATTTTGATATAAATATATCCTTCAAACTATTGTTTTAGATCCCTTAGGCTAGTATGACTAGACTCTACCAGAATTGTATTTGACACCTCTTGGAGTAGTGAATAGAGTATTTTGTAGTCATTTTTCAATTTTATATTTAGTGTTCTATGTTTTTTTTAATATACAAATGTGTATTTTATCTTCCTTTTATATGTACAAATTGAACCTAAGTGCTAGAAACTTTCTTTGCAAGTTATATAGTATGTTTTAACATTGATCTCTCAAAGATACAGTGGATAGCCAAATTTAAGTGTCTTCAACCAAACCTTATTTTTATTCCTCCCTAGTTTGAGTGCATCAAACTGACCTCTACATAAAATATTGTTACATAAAAATTATAATAATCATTGCATTAGTTTCTATCATAGGTCATTAGTGTGTTAAGGAGTCCAAGCTTAAGAGTGAATCTGATAAATTATTCGTGCATCATCATATGTTAGAAAAGGTTTTACTTTGTGAAAATATCTTAACTCTTTTCACCCCAATCAGTTTTAGGTTTTAGAAGAAAAGGTCCAAATAATAAAATCTAAGGAGCTAGCCTCATAAAAAATCCTATAGGTTTGGTCTAGTTATAGGCATCCCATAGCCTTAGAACATTCCCATGTGAGTCTAAGTATAGGTCAGACTTGAATAAATTTGACCTCTATTAGGTGTTATCTATATTGCTAATAGTTATGGCACACCTGATGGGACCACTAATTTTGAATATCTAAGTATAGTGGTGAATTTTAGAGTTTCATTTCCATATTTGCATAATTTTCATGCCCCTTAGAGTTATCACAAGATCTCAACAAAAGGGAAGGAGATAGATTTATCTAGGCTACTTTTCCAATCAATAAATAAGAATAAAGCCTCTCAGTCAAAGCCTACACCTCCCCTCTTGTTCCCCTTGTTATTAACCAAAATCATTCTATTCAAGCTAGTATTGTCTAGCCAAACATTATTATAATCCCCATACCTCATATGGTTATTCCTAGAATTCAAGCCTTTGTGTCATTCAATGGTGGTAGTCATATGAATCTTACTCAAAGGGATGATATTCTCATCTTCAATTTGACATATCTTACCTATTAAATAGGATAAAATCTAGTTACTCCTATAGACCATATTATATATATTTCTAACCTTTGTTTAATGCATTATGTGACTCAAAAAAATGTAGCAATGAGGTTTTTAACAACTTCTTTCAAAGGGAAAGCACTTTAGTGGTACATAGAATTGGCCCCTACATCAATTATTAATTGGGATGTGTTTGGAGAGGTCATGTGTAATCACTTTAAGGACAAGAGTGATAAATTTTCACTTGTGGAATAGCTTATAGCAATCAAGATATTCAATCATGAGTTTATTATGGATTTCAACTACAGATTCTAGAAGACCTGGGACAAAATTATTGTAGTGATCAAGCCTATTCTCAACTATGTTTTCCTATACTATTTGAAGGCTCTCAATTTAGATATAGTTGTGATGATTCAATCCATGGGAGGGAACACCCTACCTGGAGATTTTGAAGTAGTAATTAAGGCTGAAAATTACCTTATACAAGAAGTCAAGTTGGCCCCAAGGCCACCAATGCCTCTATTCCTGGAGATACATTGTCTTATGCCAACTATTATTCCAGTTCCAGATTCAACAAAATTTATCAAATATAAGTTGATAAAATTGATAGAGTGGGGAAGATAGAGCGTATTATCAAATATTAGAATAACAAGTTGGTTGTAATGGAGAGGTAACAAGCTCCACCATACAGGCCATAAAAAAATAATCATCGAGATTTTCAATATAATAAGCCACCCTATCAACATAATCAGCAAGGATAAGGCTAGAATAATCATTCAAGGCAATACAATCCTAATTCCCCAAGTAATTTTAGATATGTTATGCCAACTTAAAAAAAATATGCTCAAGAAGGTTAATGGTAGTCAGAGGGATAGTCAAATGAGATGGTGATGGCCACTACTAGAGACATGTATCAAGACCCTATTTGGCAGCATGCTCCTACATTCCAAGGTCATGATATGATGCATCCTCCATCATAATCCCCCAAAAAAAGTAAAAATAACATGCATTCCATGTCATTATTAGATTCTCAAAGATAATAACAAGGGAACATGGGTAGAGTACCAACTGATACCACATGCATGAATTTTTAAGAAGGGGAATATGTGTTTGAGTATGTAGTAGCTAATATGGGATAGGCTTCACAAAGGACAAATGAACCAATTTCAACTCAGATAAGGGACAAAAAAAGGGTGCTTGAAGATAACTTAGATCAATCTAATATTTATTCATCATCTCCATAGACTGGTCAGCAACCTACTCCTTTGGATGTGGCTACTAAAGCACCTACAAATCAAAAAGTGCCTCAACCTCATGAATAACATCATAGGTCCCCCTTCATTCCTCATGTTACTCAAATACCAAGTGATGCTTCCACTTCCAAGGTGAAATCCAAAGGTACTAGTCTTCCCTTTAATATTATGGATCATTTAAGAAGGATAATGTAACTATGACCATGTATGATGCTCTACCAATCCTAGGGAAAAAAGATATTCTCTAACAAGATCTCTCTAAACTTTCTCATGTGGAAAAGGTAGCTGATAAAGTGAACAATGTTTTCATTAATAATATTTATCCTGTTTAATCCCCTAGCCAAGTTTCCAATCAAGTTCCAAGAAAAAATCAATCTCAAAATGTTGTTCATCCTTCTAAGTTTGTTAATCCTCCCCTATTTTATCTGTCAGTCATCAAAGGGGATTGTTTAGTAAATAATTACATGATTGACTTAAGTGTTTTAACTTCAGTGATGCCTAAATCCATAGTAGATAAGCTTGGGCTCAAATATGTAACTAACAAAAAGGGTGTTATCCAATTGGATGGATCCCCCATTAAGTAGGCATCTTGAAAGATCTATAGATTGTATTAGTTTCATGTCCAAATTTTGTCATTAATCAAGATGTAATGGTGGTAAACCTACCTCCATATTATACCCTATGCTTGTATAAGGAATTTACTACTAATATTGGGGGATATTTATCATCTAATTAGTTATACATGGTTTTTAGAACTAGATATGGGACCAAATTCACCATAAGGTCTGAGCCTATATCTAGGTTCCACCTATAACCCTATATGCATAATCTTGCAAATATAAATTGTGACATATTTGAAGAGGTTGAAGAGGTTATTGAACAAGAACCCCATGATCATCTTGAAGGCATCTCATATCTATATTTAGATGAATGGGTAGCTGAGAGTCATGGATTTGATCCATATAGAAACTTTGAAGAGACAGACTTAAGAGTATATTATATTCATGAGGAAGGTGTTGCAATACCTTCCTTGACTAACAGTGCCCAAGAAGAGGATGGTATATGTATTTTTTAATTTGATGGCTCAAAGTCAAAGAATGGAAGTGGAGTGGGATCCATACTAATTTCACCCTTAGATCAAAAGTATCATTCTACTACAATAATCCAATTTAGTTTCACCTCAAACACATCTAAATATGAAGCTCTTTTGCATAGTTTGTAAGAAGCAAGAAAGAGAGGTATCTAACTTCTCAAAGTCAAGGGTGATAGTGAACCTGTAGTGCAATAGGTGAGAGGTATAATTTTAATCAAGAGTCACCATTTTAAATCCTATAAGCACCAGGTATGGGACCTCATGGAGGATTTCTTGGCATTTAATATCTAGTTTATACCTAGAGAAGCAAATCAACATGCAAATAGGCTTGTTGTCATTGGTGCCTAATACAAGATAGATGGAGTCAAAGTCAACCAAATCCAAGATAAGGTCAAGGTTATATATAGACAAACTATACCTGAAAATGAGGTGAGTTGGTAAGTCTTTGATAATGATGATCAAATCATATGTTTTCTAATGCAAGAGGTAGAATTCTTCCATAGAAACTAGAATAGGTTCTAAAACCAATATGATGATCAAATAGTATATTTGAGATCTAATAAGCTTCTCAAAGGGATTATGACATTAGAAATCATCCTCAATGAAGATGACCAAGTAAGAAAATAGAAATCATGCATCTCAACTAAGGAAGAAAACTATAAAAAGATAGAGATATTTAAGGGCAAGATATTGAAGCTAGGAAAGGTCAATACAATAGAGGAAAGAGCTGAATTTGTTGCTTTATGCCAAAAAAAATATGATATATTTACTTGGGAGTACAAAGACTTGAAATATTTTGACCCAAAACTTGTACAACAAACAATTAAATTAGAAATCAATGTCAATATAGTCAAGTATAAATAGAAGCCTATCAAGCTAAGAGTGGAGGTCTTCATGAGAAGAGAACTCCATGAATTGATCAAATCTAGGATAATATTTCTAATTAAATATTCCTCTTGCGTAACAAACTATGTGCCAGTGATGAAAAAGAATGGAGAGATAAGGTTATGTGTTGACTTTAGGGACCTCAATAAGGTATCCCAAAAGGATCATTACCCATTTCCCTCCATGGTTCAAATCCTAGAAAAAGTGGTAGGTTCTCAAAGGTTCTCATTTCTTGATAGTTATTCTAGCTACAATTAGATCATGGTCAAAGAAGAAGATAGGCATAAGACTGCCTTCACTACAAAATGGGGCACCTATGCATATTGTAAAATGCCCTTTGGACTCTTTAATGTTGGATCCACCTTCCAAAGTGTGATGGATGTTGTTTTTCATGGTATTTTGAATGATATGGTTTTATTTTATCTTGATGATATAATAGTTTTCTCAAAGAATCATAATGATCATCTGACACATTTGAAATTTATTTTTGATAGATGTAGATAATTTAGAGTTTCTTTGAATCCAAATAAATGCATCTTTTTAATGTATGAGGAAAGACTTCTTTGGAATATGGTGTCCACAACTAGTATTTTCATTTATCCAGAGAGGATAGAGGCAACCCTTGCTCTATCACTACTCAAACACAATAAAGGGTTATAGAGCTTCTTGGGCAAGATCAAGTTCATTAAGATATTCATTCCAAGATTTTCAAAGATGGTCAATCCTCTCACTCATATGTTGATAAAAGGCAAGGAATTCACATTGATAAAATAAGGTGAGATAAGATTTGAGGTCATCAAGGAGGCCATATCACATGCCCCCACACTTCTAAATCCATATTTCAATAAGGAATTATCTTTCTAAGCATTCTCCATATTCGATGCAATTTTAGCTATGCTTATGCAATAGAATGATGAAGGTTTATAGAAACCTATTACTTTATTTAGTCAAGCTTTGGAAGGTTACAAAGAAATATATAGCTTTGTTTAAAAAATTTACTTGTTGTTGTAAGAAGTTTGAATAAATTTAGGCATCTAGTTTCAATTAGTAAGATTATACTAATGGTAGCCCATCCAAGTGATAAGGATTTTATCCTCATAATAGACTTGAATGAAAAGAGAGCTAGATGGGTCAACAAGTATATAGAGTATGACATTGAATTCAAATTCACAAAGCTATTCTAAGGTAAAGGATTATGTGAACATTTTGTTGAAGATGTGAGAGAAGAAAAAGAGACAATTTTAATAATTCAAGACACTCAACAAGGAGATGAAACTACTCTTCCATCCTTTTAGACATAGAATATTGTTAGATTTATCTAAACAAGAGAGTGTTCAATTGGTTTCAATGCATCACAAAGAAGACACTTCAGGCTACAATCAATGCTATACATTTTGATTGATGGAGTGTTGTTCAAAAAAGATATTGGAGGTATGCTCTTAAGATGTGTTGAAACTAACCAATTTTATAAGATTCAAAAGCAATTTCATGATAGTCCTCAAGGAGGCCATTTTGCATCTAGGACCATAGTTTCAAAAATTATTAGATCCAATTACTTTTGGCCCAATTTATTCAGAGATGCATATATATGGGTGAGGAAGTGTTCAAAATGTGCAATGTTTATAGAGAAACAAAAACTAGTTGCTATGCCACTAAAGCCTATTCAAATTGAATAGACTTTCATGCAATGGGGTTTAGACTTCATTGGCATGATTAATCCTCCATCCAGTGTTAGCCATAAGTGGGTCTTGATAGTTATAAACTACTTCATTATATGGGTGAAAGCAATTCACTTGAAGGAAGTAAATGAAAATTTTATACTTGAGTTCTATGAGAGCCTAATCACCCAATTTGGAGCACCTTCCACCATAATATTAGATAATTCTTTGGCATTTAGCATCACAAAGGTATGTGGGTGGGATATTGATATGGGTATCTATATGACATCTTCATATAATTATTATCCATGGAGTAATGGACTAGCTAAGTCCACCAACAAGAACCTAATTCAGATCAAGAGAATGATGGAAGATAATCAGAGATCCTGGCATACAAAGATGAGGAATACTTTATGGGATGAAAAAATCACCCCCAAGAAGGCCATTGGTAACTCACCTTATCTCTTAGTCTATGTAAGAGAATCAAGGCTACCAATTTTATTTGAGCTTCTAGCTTTAGAGTTTGCACACCAACTAGAGCTTCTAGAAAGTGATGCAATGGAGGTTAGAATGAATGAACTAAGAGAATTAGAGGAAATAATAGATGATGTCATGTATACCATGTGGTCTAACCAAAAATAAGTCAAGGTGAATTTTTATAAAAAAAGGATTTATCAAAGACATTTTGACAAGGTGACATAGTCCTTAAATGGGATGAGGACCGTGCAAAACCAAGAAAACACTCCAAGTTTGATAGCCTTTGGAGTGGACCTTATGTCATCACAAGTTTCAAAGAGATCAATGCCTTTGAGATTTCTATATTGAATGGATAAATCCTTCCCATCCCTATCAATGGGAGGTATCTCAAGTTATGTTACTAGTTTCATATCTCACCCCTTGTACATTAGTAAACAGGTCTATGTTTTCCTCCAAGTACGTTTGCACATTGTGATGTTTAGTTATTCTATTTGTAGTTTAGAGTGTTGTTTGTATTTATTTTTTATTATTATTGTTTTCCCTCTACATTAATCCAAAATTTATCTCCAGAGGTTAAGCAGAGTCTATTTGAAGTAACTTTTCATTTGATTAGTCATCAATGTTTGGGTTCCATAACCAACATGCTAGTCAAACCAGTTGCATCACTAGAAATATTGGCCATCTTGGCCCACATACCAAGCTTATACCTAGTTTAAACATGATGATCAAGGTATAAATTGATGAGTGGATGAGTTTTCTTAGAACTAGTCTCAACATTGCAAGTGGAGGGATCCAAGCAGGTTTTCATGGCACTGAACAATGACAGGAAGTAGGTCTATAAAAGGTCTAAATACTTTTACTTTTGGTGAAGTGTTAGAGCATTCAAAATTATTTTGGAGGAACTATTCCACACAAATCCCATAGAAAAAATACAAGGCATAATTCCCTTAGAGGAATTATTTTAATTTATTTTTCTAACTGTTTGAATTATTTTGAGAGTTTTATTTCAGTCTTTTTGGCTAAGTGTTAGGAATTATTTTGAACAATTTCTCTAAAATAATTTCCCCAAAGGGTCATTTCTTTGAAGAGGGTCTTTTTCAAAAGTTTCAAAGGGTATATTTTAGAGGAATTGGTCCAAAACACTTTTCTCTAAGGATCATCCTTTAACAAAGTGGACCCTTGTAAAAAGCTCAAAGGATATCTTTATCAAGCAACGTGGCTAAGACAATTTTCCTAAAGGGTAATTTTCTCAAGAAAATAGTCCAATACAAAATCCCAAAGGGTAATTTTTTAAGTAAACTGTCCTAGACACTTTTTTTGAAGGGTAATTTTCTTTGCCAATGGGTCCAATGCAATTTTCTTAAAGGGTATTTTCTCAAGAAAATGGTCCAATTTAGGGTTTCCAAAGATAATTTTTCAAAAGTTTTAAATGGAATTTTCAAAGGTCAAAGGGATATTTCAAAAAGGTTAAAGGGAAATTTCAAGGACATAATTCCTTCAAAAAAATTATTAGAGATAATTTTCCCAAAGGTAGATTTCTTTCAGAGTTTTGTCCCAAAGTAAAAGACTATGGTAGAATTCTTTCAAGCATTTTATCCATGACAGAGACCCCAAAGACATGAATTAATTTCATACATTTTTTCTACAAAAATTAATTCAAGGCAAAGATAAGGCAAACAAATTTATTTGTAGAAAGTCGTCAAGACATGAAGTCCAAAATAATTGTCCAACAAAAGGTCTAAAGGAAATAGCCCATGAGATTTATGATCTAGAAAGTTGTGAAAATGTCAATTTTAGGCTACAAGAAATAGTCATTTGATTTCAAAAAGTCTTGGATGGCCTTACAGACATCAAATTCAATCCTAAGGAAATGACCATTGAAGTTCAAATTTATCAGTGATGGTCATGCAGATGTCAAAATTTGAGCTCATAAAATAATTGTTTTCATTCAAAAAATCATCAAGGGGGTCCTTGACTGAATACAGGCTTGACAAGTGTCCAAATCTTGGGTGCCTAGATCAGATCAATGGCATATAAGCCAGTCAAATATTCAATAAACCTTGAGTGTAAAGGCATGATTGAAAAGTGGAATAAGTACATGATTCATGGTAAAATATTTATGATTCACATTCACTCACATCAGGTAGTCAATGAAGTGAGATGAGACAAGGGGTAAATGATTCGAATTAGTTCTCGACGTCATCTCAAACCAAGGAGAGCCCAAATGACTCAGATAAAGGTTAAAGGGGAAATTCTCAACTAAGGAGAGTCCAAACATGTGTGGAGCTGAGCTTGAGCATAATCCAATTTGGTTTAGGAATGGATATTTTAGTATCAGATGGCACCATTGAGAACCTACAAAGGCAAACATGTAGACTTCAATTAATTCATCACCAAAGCCAACTGCATGAAAATAACCCTTTTTCCCACTTTGACATGAATCAACAAACCAATTATGAGTGGTTTCATATTACAAAAAAGTTATAACAACTTGATCTTGCCATTGTATCCACCATAGAGCATCACAGAGAGGATATTATAATGATGCAATAGACTAGAGTGACGTAGATCAATCAGAAAGGATTTGAGTGAGTTTGATTTGTGAAGGTAGTTGTAATAAATTTTTGAATGGATTTGAGCTCATTTTATTCCCTTTTTTTAGCACAAAAATTCCCCCTCTCTTGCTTCCCTTCTATTACAAATATAGCCTTTGAGCTATTATTTTGGATCCCTTAGGCTGGTACGACTAGACTCTACCAAAATTATATTTGACACCTATTGGAGTAGTGAATAGAGTATTTTACATTCATTTTACCATTCTATATTTAGTGTTATGTATTTGTTTAAATATGCAAATACAAATGTTATCTTCCTTTTGTATGTCCAAATTTAACCTAAGTGCTAGAAAATTTCTTTGTAGATCATATAGTGTGTCTCAACATTGATCTCTCAAAGATACAGTGGATAGCCAAATTTAAGTGTCTTAAATCAAACCTTATTTTCATTGCTCCCTATTATTAGTGCATCAAACTAACCTCTATACTAGATATTATTTCATAAGAACTATAATAAGCATTGCATTAGCTTCTGTCATAGTTCATTAGTGTGTTGAGTCCAAGCTTAAGAGTACATCTGATAAATTCTTGGTGCATCACCGTATGTTAGAATAGGTTTTAATTTGTAAAAATATCTTGACTCTTTTCACCTTAATTAGTTTTATTTTTTAGAATAAAATGTCTAAATCATAAAATCTGAGTTAGCCTCATAAAAAATCCTAGAGGTCTAGTCTAGTTATAGGCATCCCACAGCCTTAGACCATTCCCACATTAGTCCAGGTATGGGTCAGACCTGAATGAATCTAACCTTTATTAGGTGTTATTTGGATATCTAACACTTATTTTATATGATAAACTAGTTTTGTACACTTGACAAATATCACTCATGGATCAACCCTTCAATTCAATAAATCTTGCTACCAAAAGGCTCACATTCATCATCTCACTATCCCTAAATGTTTATCCTATAATATGACCTTGATATTCTGATATCCTAGATCATCCATAACCCACATTCTACATAAAACCTTATTAATATCATAGTTTAGGAGTTATAGATCTTTAAAAAATGTATATTCTCCTAGACCTTATCGTCTAGATTAGGACACTAGCATTGATGCTAGTAGCACAAGTCTAATGCTAGTGTCTAAGCCTTAAAATAATCAAATTTACATATAAGGATCATCTCATCTATATTATTTAATCCTCCCATGAGATAATTTCAAAAAGTGTTGTATAAATAAAAGTAAAAGACCATTCATTATAATGAAATACAAATAAAGCACACATCTATCTTATACCCAAAAAATCACCTTTCAAGCCTAAAAAACAACCCTATTATTTTATATTTATAAATAAATCTTAAGATCAATATTCTTACAAGTCTAAATTATCCAAAGGGAAACCCATGAGAATTATTTGTCAAGTTATGAGCTAGATCACTACATGCACTCACATATAGCATATTGCATAATTGTTCATACACAAGTCCATATAAGGGGGAAAACTACATCATTTTGAAGCCCTCTTCAGAGTATATGGCTATGTGGATAGCTCTCATTCATAGATGGATATTTAAGATCATCTGAACTTTATTTGAGCTCACTAACCTATGTTTTTTAAGGTAGCATGCCTAAGATGAAGGACCTTGGATTTTGAGATACATATTGATATCCATAACATATACACATGATCCAAATAGAAAATATATAGGGAAACAGTGAACCTTAATAGGAGTAGGTTTTCTTTCCATAAAAATATCAATATTTTTTATAGGACATACACATCAAAACTAGAATAGAAGAATTAACAATAGTGTTTATATCTTGATTGTAATATCCAAGTTGCTAGAGAACTATTTTATAGAATCTGACGAATTAGGTTGGAACATCAAACTATATCATCATACACCTGCACTTCTCATATCTACTTACATGTTAGTCAATAAGCTAAGTATTGTTTCTTCTTTATGTTACAACTTTGAAAATATTATTTGACATCATACATTTTATATTTAACATACTTTCATAATTCAACATTGTGTCATAATATTATGAATCTAAATTATTTAATTGGTTTGCTTTTAGAATAGTTTATCCATTTATTTAGTTATATTATTATCCACCTACCTTTCTTTCTAAAAAAGGTTAAACAATTGGTGAACCAGACCTCTGAGTCTTCTTGCACAACCATATCTTAATCTAGGGTTTTCAACTTTTTAAAATTCTAAATTATTGTGATTACTTTTCATATCTAATTTTTTTCATTATTATTAGAATCTTTATTTTCATTTATAAAAAATGGAAAAAATTAATGACAAATATCATTTTGAAATTGAAGATAAGGAAGCATTAATTCATCACCTCAATTAAAATCAATAATTAATTGATGCATTTTTATGTTACATAAGATCACATCAATAAACATGTCAAGGATAATGCATCCACATCTAGTAATAATGAATCTTCAAATGGAATTGTTGGTGGTCTAGATTTGTACCCTAGCTGAGAAGGGGATTGTTCAAGTCCTCTTACTTAAATCTATTTCAACATGAGACTAATTCTAGGCTATGGGTATCATAATAATAGATCAGAGCCCTAGAGAAGGCTAGATTTCTTTTGTATATATCACCTATACTAAACCTAAACTATCACTTGCTTGAAAAAGTGAGAGAAATACTTTAACAATAACTTATGAATGCATGTAAAAGAAGTGATGCACCAATGATTTGATCACTCAAACTCACACATGACACACTATAAGATGCATTTGAGACCAAATAAAATCAGTCCCACATAAATATTTCATAATAAGGCATTGATTAGTTATCAAACTAGCATGAGAGGGCAAATATCCACTTTCAATCTAAACAACAAACTATAAATTGCACTTAAAATGACTAGTGAGAGCTATTAATGACTTCATGAAGGTGAGAAAACTCAGACATAGACAAGGAACATACATTCACTTAATCATAGGACATGAATTCATAAAACACACTTCAATCTAGCTTATAAAATAATGGAATTCAATATTTATTATATCAAAAAGTGTTACAATACAAACCTAGACAGAGTTTAGTCATATTAAAGAGAGGGATTCATTTCAAGGCTTAGAAGCCAGTATTTATAGAAAAGAGAGAGAGATAGAGAGAGATTTGTGCATTGAAAGAGGACTAACTACTTTCAATAGATTGGCACTAATTTGAGGATGTCGAGTCATGATCTTATCAAGAAAGAAGGTCCTCTTAAAATAATTGAATACTCCATTTATCTTTAACCACCAAGTTACTTCTTGGGACTCTACACCATCTTTACTTGATCTACTTACAAGGACTAAATCTTCACACCTTGGGACTGATAGAGCTATGTTTGGTTTGCTTTGGGTAGTTGTAAATATCTACTTGTCTAAGAAAAGACCATGGAGAAGGATAAAAAGCTCCTCATTAATCACATATCTATCCATAGAAAATATTTAAGCAAAGTCTTATTATAGATCAAAAACTAATGTCATTTATTGGTTTTCCTATAGCTTTCATGTCAATGAAATGACACTTACCACATGTCTTATCTCATTTTGACAATAGTCACCAACCCTTTTATCTATAATACGTCTAATAAGACCTATTTTGCCTCTATGGAGCTTTTAATGGCGATGTCAATCTTAAAAATGTCATTCTGGTTCAACCTGGATCATGTCTAGACTCAGATCCTTTGTATTTATTTTCCTGGGTCGAAAACTACCCCATCTTCCTTTATTGAAAGTCTTAGCTCTATTTTTTTGATTTTTCATCAAAAAATGACTTGAATATTTGCCCTGTTGACTTTTTTTTCACTCTGTCAATCTTAGTTTATATGAATGAACACTGGTCATTAATCTCTAGCTAATCTAATACACTGGTGCCACTTGTCACTCATGTATTTACACTAAGGATTTTCTAACCTCTTTGATCTTTTTCTCATTGTTGATCTTAGATACATGATTAAATGCACTCCATTGGATCTACCTAGACCCACTATCATGTTAGTCGTCACTCACTGTTGGATCATCTGGATGATTGAACATCGACCATTGATCCTATCATTTAAAATCAAATGGCTACTTCATAGGAAGTTATTTTGACATTTACATGCATGTATTTTATATTCACATGAACGTATTTGATTTTTACATGACCGTCTGTGATATATTTGAAATCTAATGGCTAATTTTCATTATTTAAATTTGACATCTATACACCCATCATTTTACATCTAAAGGAACATTGATGATGTATGTGAGACCATCAATATTTGGACCCTAATGGGTAACTATTGATCTTGAACTTTGGCATCTGCACACCCATCACTACATATTTGAAAACCAATGGTTATTTTCTATGCT
This sequence comes from Torreya grandis, assembly GCA_037957365.1. Lineage (NCBI taxonomy): Eukaryota > Viridiplantae > Streptophyta > Pinopsida > Cupressales > Taxaceae > Torreya > Torreya grandis. The sequence continues at coordinate 321,464 of JARHVA010002741.1, forward strand.
TGAATTTTTCACTTGCATAAATGTCCTTATTTTTTAATTCAAATGGCTATTCACCATGGCTTGATTTTGATACTTGTGTACCCATCATTACCCTCCTAGATCATTTTCTCTAAAACAAATAAGTCTTTAGATCTTTTGTCTCAGATAATTTATCTAAAAGAATCAAGTATGCAGGATTATTGTTTCAACCATTTTATTCGAAAGAATCAATACTTAGCTTTTTTGTATCAGACATTTTATTTGAAAGAATTTGGTCCTTGGGGAAATTGTTGAGAAACATTTTTTCTAAAAGAAATACTTATACCTTAGACACTTTTTCCAAAATAAACATGCCTTTAGGATTTTAGGTTTTAGATGTCTAAAATAAATTCCAATACTTAGATAAATAAAAGATCAAAACAATTAATACTTAGCCAAATAAAATTTGAAATACTTTGGCCCAAAGAGCTTGTAATTAGATTTTAAGCCTGAATTTGAACTTGTGCGAGAAATTGCTACTGATCTTTAAATGCTCAAATGAACTTTTGAGTCTTGTGTAACCTGTCATTGACATCAAACTATTTTAATAACCATGAAACCTAGTCAATAACCTTGTCTTTGCTCTGCAAACCTGTCCTTCAAATATTGAAAAAATACACTTTAAGTTAATTTAAAGTGTTTTAAAAGCTTTGCACACTGCAAGTGTTCCCTAGACCACTCATGTCATCTATAAATTTGTTCAAGGCTTGATCCATACTTGATATTTAGGACATTATACTGTATTAAAGAAAGTTTGCTATGTAGTCCAAAATTAGCTAACATCTTTGGTGACTCATTTGGGCAATATGTCTGCTATGCTTGAGAACTTAGACCATTTACATGACTCTTGACTCATAATAGATAATACATTTTTTCCATGATTGGAACAAACCTCTTGACCTTAAAATAAAATATTTCTACCAAAATAGGGAAACAAAAATATGAAACAAGGAAACTACTTAACTAAGAAAATGTGCAAACAAAGCACTTATTTGGGACAAAATAGAAATAAACTAATGTGTTATATTAATATTTAGAGAAAATAAAGATCAACTATCTATGTACAAGGAACTTAACTTCCTCAATAGCAGTGTTTTAGATGTATCCCATTGATTAGGATAGGAAGATCTTCACCATCCATCTTTGCAAGCTGGAAGGCATTATGAGATTTCTAGATAGAGACTATGTATGGACCACTCCAAAGAGAGTCAAATTTTGTGTGTCTTCCTGGATTAGCTCTATTCTCATCCCATTTGAGGACCAAATCTCCTTCTTAAAAACTTTTTAAAGAAGCTTCTCTATCAAACGATCTCTTTACCATTGCTTAATGGCTCTCCATAGCTAACATAGACGGATGCCTTATCTCTTCTATCTCTAAGAGCTCAGCATATTTGATTTCCATTGGCTGATTATCTAAAATCTCAAGTTGTTGTATTAGTTCCAAAGTAAAGAATTCAAGAGAAATAGGCATTCTTTCTTTCTTACCATTTACTAGTTTGTATGGAAAATTGGTTGTTGACCTTTTATAGGTGATCCTATTAACCCATAGAGCTAACTTCAATTTTAGATGCCATGAATTATGATTTTTTTCAACATTCCTTCATATGATCTTTAACAAATTCTTGTTAGTGGACTCAACAAGGCCATTGCTTTGTAGGTAATAGTTTGATGAGATATTGAGAAAAACACTATGTTGAACTGCCCACTGGTTGATCTTAGACCCCACAAAAACCATAGAATTATTAGAAATAATGGTTAAAAGGACTCTAAATCTAGTAATTAAACCTTCATACAAGTCTAGAACATTAGTTTCATTAGCTTATTTCAATGTTAATGTTTCTATCCACCTAGTAAAATAATATGTGGCAATTAGAATCCACTTATGTCTTGAGCTTGAAGGGGGGTTAATGAGTCCAATAAATTCCAATCCCCATAGGACAAAGGATTGATTCACTGAAATTGGTTAGAGATTTAATAAACATAACACATTATCTGCATTTCTTAGTCCATGCATGACAGTCACTAAATATACTTGGCCAGTAATACCCACCTCTCATGGATCTTGTGGGTTGTGATCCTTGCTGAATAATGACCTCCACCATGTCCATCATGGAATTTCTCAATCAATCTTTGTGTTTGACATGTCTCTATGCACCTTAGCAACATGCCATTGATATCCTTTTAAACAAAACATTGCCAATAAGAAGAAAAAGAATTGATTGTAATCTAAAATATCTTCTCTTTAAAGGAGTCAAATGAGAAGGATAAAAACCATCTTGTAAGTATCTTACCATAACTTGGAACCAGCTAAAAAGTGAGGTGTGACCATTTGCAACTTCTTCATCATTTGACACCAAAACCACTTCATTAAATTCTTGCAAGTCTTGAGCTAGATGTTCACAAAGTCCTTTGTCTCTAATCAACTTTGTGACCTTCATCTCAACATTATATTTCATGACTTTGATTATCCAACCTGCTCTTTTATAATTTATATCCTTATTCAAAATAAAATACTTGACACTTAGATATGCAACCATAAAATCTATCTTATTATTGGACAAGTATAAAAACTTCTTAAAAGACCTTATGAATCAAAGTACATGCTTCTCAACAAAAAAGTACTTTGTTTCATATTCTTCTAAGCCTTGATTGAAGAAGGCTATTGATTGCTCTAAATTCTTTTGATTCTACTGCATAAGAATACTTAAAATAGTGTCAATATTAGTATAGGTGTACAAGAAGAAATCCTTTGTGAAATCAAGTTTCAGGAGTGTAGGAGCACTGGCTATAACTTTCTTGATCTCTTAAAAACTTCTTACTCCTTCCTTGGACCAATTTAAATCTTGATTCTTATTTAGCATAGTTGTAAGTGGCTTAGCTAAAGTGACAAAATTTGAAATGTATCTTCTTATAAAATTAACTTTGCCTAAGATGATTTGCAGAGCTTTTTTGTGATTAGGAAAGGATAGTGCAATAATTGAATTTATCCAATTAGGATCTATACTCATACCATGCTTTCAAATCATAGGTCTACAAATCTTACCTTCATGAACCAAAAAGACACACTTTTTGGGATTTAGAGGTACCCCAAACTGTCTATATTTTTTAAATACTTGCTCGAGGTGAATCATGTGCTCACCTGCACTATTAGAAAATATTATTATGTCATCCAAATAAACAAGTATGAACTTGTTAAGGAGACCTTAGAATGTCATAGCCATGGTTTTTTGAAAAAAAATTCCAGCATTAGATAAATTAAATGACATATTTATATATGCAAATGTCCCCCACTTTGTGGTGAAGGTTGTTTTGAATTGGTCTTCTTTCTTGACCAAAATCTAATTGTAACCACTGTAGTCATCCAATAAGGAGAACCTTTTTGAACATGCAACTAGATATAGAATTTGCTCCATAGATGGCAATGGATGGTGGTCTTTAAGGGAAGCCTTGTTCAAGTCATGAAATTTGACACATAGTCTCATATCACCACTTGTTATCTCTAATGAAACAATATTTTCCACCTAAGTTGAGTGCTTGATTGGAAATATTAAGTTGACTCAATGAGCTTGTGTAGCTCAACTCTCATCAAAGGTTCAAGCTTTGGGTTAACAGATTTATCTTTGTCTGGATGGTCTAATCTCATCCTCTAATTCAATGGTATGTTTTTTAAGATCATTTCACTACCATGAAAAGACATCTATAAAACTTGAACATAACTCAATAAGAAAAAAATTGTTGAAGATGTGCAAACTTTGCCCAACTTTAAGCTCTTACTAGTTAAAATTTCCACATTCATATAGTGTTATTCCTTGGTTGATAAAGAAAACTTTTATTTTATCAATTCATCATCTATGTTGAATATGTTTTCAAGGGTGACTAATCTTTTAGGCAACTTATTTGTCTTCAATTGCACAATCTGGTCATTGTACTGCTACAAGTGCTTGTCTTGGTTCCTTGAAGAGAATTTAGCTTCCCCTTGTAAGAACCTAACAATATAACTATCATATTTAAATGATTTACAATTGTCATGGTTGTTTGGGATAGAAATCCTTAAAATCACTTTGATGTGTGATTGAACCTTTTCATTCTTTATGTCATCTGGGATATTGAATTGTGACCCAATAGCAGTCAACCTGTCTGCATGTTTGTTTCTGATTACTTTATATGGCATAAATATTGAAAGCTTGAAAGTATTCAAGTCCCATACTCTATGATTATAGTACCTAAGCAATCGATTATTTCATACATTTAGACCTCTTACTTGGTGAACTACCAATTCGCTATCACCAAAGATTTGTAAGGTACTGACCTTCATCTTTTTTGCCCATTGCAAATCATGCACTAGTGCTTCATATTCAGCAACATTATTGGAACAACCAAACTAAAAATTGAGAGAAGATAAATACTTCTAATTGGTTATAAAAATTAACATCATTCTAGCCTTAGTGTCATGTTTTTTCCTATATCCATGAAAGTATAGTTGCCATAGACCATCACTAGGTTGATCAACTTTCATCAATGTTAGGATTAGTATATAATTTTCTTGAAGGCAATAGACACTAATTATTTCTTATTAAATTAACTTGTAGGTATCATGCTCATTCAAATTATATGCCCACTCATCAAGGAAAATATCTTGAACTCCATCTAGAGCTGATTTAGTTTCTACCTCACTATTTTTGAATACCTTGTCTGAGATAACACAATTAGTGTTCACCATGCTTGGCATATATGGTTCCAAATGAAATATTGAAATAGATTAAAAATTTATTATTACCTTAGTACTATACCTGGTCTTTAACATCAAATATATCCAATTAGTTATAAAATATCCTCCAATCCTTAAAGTAAAATCCCTTGACAAACACATGGAAAAATAGGGAGGTAAGTCCACTACAACTACATCTTGTTGAATGATAACATTGGGGAAAGTATGTAATGTCAACTTTAGATCCTTGATTTTTTCTATTGTATTTTTTGGTGATCCATCTAATTACAATACTCCCTTCGTATTTGGTTCATAAACAAGACCAAGCTTGTATACAATCTGCTTAGGCATGACACTACTACTAGCTCCATTATCTACAATACATTTATGGACTAAGCAGTCACTAACTATTAAAGAGAGATAAAAGAGGGGGTTTTATTTTATTTAACATTGGTTTTTTCCACATTTTTCATGTTATATACCTGTTGATCAAGTTGTTTGGTAGGCTAGTCTAAATTAGCAAAGATAGCTCCTTATTTCTCAACTAGTTCTTTAAACACCTTGAGAGTTGAAATATCTTGAATGAGCATGTATTTTTGCCCTAGAATAGCAAGGGAATCCCACATGCTAATGTTAAAATTTTATTTTTTCATTTGATATATTATGTTGAATGAGGCTCCACTAGCTTTTGGCTACAACTTTTGAACCACTAGTTATTCTCAGATTAGAAGCATTTGAGAAACCTTCCCTACCTCTGCATTCAAGTTCTTCTATGATATAGGGATAGCAATTTGATCCTTGACACTCTTGGAAACAAAATTAGGAATATTAGAAGCATTTCTCACATCTTGAGATTATTCAAATGCTCTTCTTTTAGCTCTAGTCAGAGATACAATCTGACCATTTGTGTTACTATTTTCACCAACTTGATTGAATACAATATGATCATCCAATTCTCAATTAATATTAATGGTATTAGGCTACACTAGAACTTGTTGATCCTCTCCTTAAGATTCCCTATTCATGTCTTGATATTGATCACCTTGAAGCGAGAAATCTTCTTATGTAATTTGTGGTATAGTAATATCCTATGATATTAAGGTTTTTTTTTTAGTGTCATTTGGATTGAATGACTACCAACCTGAATCTTGCATCAAGTTTTTATTGGTAATAATAGATTTTGAACTAGAAGGTCTATTAGGATCAAGGGTTGCATATGGCTTAGTTTGGGTTATGGCTCCTTAGTTTTTGTAAATTTGCCTATTATCTTTGAAACATTGATAAGGAGGTCTTTGATTATTGAAGGACTGATAAGTGTTTTGGTTCTATTGTTGATAAGGTCTACCTTGGTACTATTATCTCTTGAGTTGAACAATCTCATTTCCAAAATCTTGCAGCATACTTTTCAAATCTTCAATCTCACTAGCTTGATTAGAAGGGGCTATAACTTAGGATTTTGGAGATGGAATAGGGGTTATTGATTAAATTTGAAGAACTTGAGGAGGAGGAATAGGGTGAAATTCTAAGAATATGGGCATTAAAGGCCTTGGAGAAAGTTCACCATCTTATATCAAGCTATTTTCTGCTCTTATTACAAGTTAATAGGCATTTGGTAAAGTATTACAATCCATAGATGATATCATGACACTAATATCAAAATTGAGGGTCTTTAGATAGTATAAAAATGCATACTTTGGGGATGGTTTAACCATTGCAAGGATCATAGTCCTTGTCTTTTAGAATCTGAGGTTAAAATTAGATATGAACTCATGGGGGTACCTTTGTATGGTAGCCAGTTGTTCAACCAATGATAGATGATCAGATTTGTCTTCAAACTATCTCACTAAGACTACACCTAATCCATCCCAAGTAGCAATGGAGGTCAAAGGAAGATTCCTATACCATTGCAATACTTTTACTTTAAATTAGGCAATAAGTAATCTGATAACCACATTATCTTGAACAACATTATGAAAAGAACATAGGTTGGAAACACCCTTAATATGCTCAATAGTAGTAGTTTTATCCCATTCAGACATAGGCATGTCATCATATTGGGCCAAATTCAAGGGATTGTCCCTATTAAATGGAACAAACACTTTATTCTTGACCACCATTTGGGCAAAAGGGATTTGCTTATGGGGACAATAGCTTGGACTAAAACAATAGGATGACCAGGAGGTGAATTTTTTTTTTTGAGGATAAGGTCTGGTCTTATTGAATCTTGTTTTTTTTGTAAGAAGTAGAAGGTAGCTCAATAAATTCAAAAGGAATACCTTTAATGGATGACCTTGTTGTAACCTTTAACATGAAAGCACTATTTAGATCTTTAAATTTTGATGATGGTATATGTCTCCCTTTGCAATTTCTTCTTCTCAATATTTAAATTTCAATTATGCTAAGGAAACTTGGTCCCAACAGACGTGCCAAAATTGTTGGTGTTGTAGATTTGCACCTTAGCTGAGAGGGGATTGTTCAGGTCCTCTTCCTCAAATCTAGTTCATTATGGGGCTGATCTTAGGTTGTGGGTATCCTAATAATGGATCAAACCTCAAGATAATGCCAATTTTCTTTTGGATCTATCACCCATACTAAACCTAAACTAACACTTGCTTGGAAAAGGGAGAGAGAGACTTTAACAATAACTTATGAAAGTATGTAAAATAGGTGATGTACTAATGATTCAATCACTCAAACTCACATAAGGCACACTATAGGATGCATTTAAGACCAAATAAAATCATCTCCACATAAATATTTCACAATAAGGCATTGATCAATTATCAAACTAGCATGAGAGGGAGAATATCCACTTTCAAGCAAAACAACAAACTTTAAATTACACTTATAATGATCTATGAGATCTACTAAGCACTTCATAAAGGTGAGAAAACTCAAGCATAGACAAACACATACATTCACTTAACCATAGTACATGAATTCATAAGACACTTCAATCTAGCTTGCAAAATGATGGAATTTAGTCTTTATTGCATCAAAAGGTGTTATTGTAAAAATATAGGTAGAGTTTAGTCATGCCAAAGAGATGGATTCCTTTCAAGGCTTAGAATCTAATATTTATAGAAAATGGAAAGAGAGAGAGAGAGAGAGAGAGAGAGAGAGAGAGAGAGAGAGAGAGAGTGTGTGTGTGTGTGTGTGTGTGTGTGTGTTGTGCATTGAAAGAGGACCAACCACTTTTGATGGATTGGCACCAATTCGAGGATGCCAAGTCATGATCTTATCAATAAAGAAGGTCCTCATAAAAGATTTGAATGTTCCATTGATCTTTAACCACTGGGTCACTTCTCGCGACTCTACGCCATCTTTAATTGATCTGCTTATAAGGACCAAATATTCATACCTTGGGACTAATAGAGTCATGCTTGGTCTGCCTTGGGCGGCTATAAACATTTTCTTGTCAAGGAAAAAACCATGATGAAGGACAAGAAGCTTCCCATTAATCACATATCTATCCCTATAAAATATCTGAGCAAAGTCTTGTTATAGATTGAAAACCAATGTCATTTATTGGTTTTCATATAGCTTTCATGTTGATGAAATGAGACTTGTTAGGTGTTTGATCTCATTTTGACAATAGTCACCAACCCTTTTGTTTGTAATAGGTATAAGAAAACTATTATGCATCTACGAAGCTTTTAATGGCAATGTCAATCCTAAAAATGTCATTCTAGTTCAACCTAGATCATGTCTAGACTTGGTTCCTTTGCATTTGTTTGCTTAGGTTGAAAATTGCCTCGTCTTTCTTCATCAAAAGTTCTAGCTCTATTTTGTTTGATTGGCTATTGAAAACTGACTCAGATCATTGACATATTAACTTTGTTCTCACTTCGATCTTCCTCTGTATGAATGAACACTGATCATTGATCTCCAGCCAGTCTAACACGCTTGTACCACTTGTCACTCATGCATTTGCACTAAAGATTCACTAACCTCTTTGACTTTCCACTCATCATTGATCTTGGATGCACAATTAAATGTGCTCCTTTGGATCTACCTAGAAGCACTATCGTGTCAGTCACCACTTGTCCTTGGATATTCTAGATGATTGAATGCCAACCATTGATCATGTCATTTGAAATCAAATGGCTACTTCACAAGACTTTATATTGACATTCGTGTGCCTATATTTGACATTTATACGAATGTATTTGACATCCACGTGACCATCTATGAGATATTTGAAATCTAATGATTATTTATTGTGACTTAAATTTGAAATTTGCACACCTGTTATTTGATGTCTGCAAGAACATCGATGACATCTGCAAGACCATCAATCTTTAGGCTCCAATGGGTGACTGTTGATCTTGAACTTTGACATATGTGCATCCATCACTGCATATTTGAAAACCAATGATCATTTTATGTGCTTGAATTTAGCACTCGCGTAAATGTCCTTATTTTTTAATTCAAATGGCTATTTGTCATGGCTTGGTTTTGACACTTGTGTACCCTTCATTAACCTAATGGATCATTTTATCCAAAACAAATAAGTCTTCAGGACTTTTGTCTCGAATAATTTATTCAAAAGAATCAAGTCTATGGAATTCTTGTTTCGGATAATTTGTCTAAAAGAATCAATACTTAGCTTTTTTGTATCGAACATTTTGTCTAAAAGAATTTGGTCCTCAGGGAAATTGTTGTGAAATAATTTTTTTGAAAAAAATACTTATGTCTTGGACATTTTTCTAAAAGAAACATGCCTTCAGGATTTTAGTTTTCAGACCAAATGTCAGAAATAAATTCCAACACTTAGCCAAATAAAAGCCAAAAATAATTAATACTTAGCCAAATAAAAGTTGAAATCCTTTGGTCGAAGAGCTTGTACTTAGCTTTTAAACCTGAATTTGAACTTGTGCGAGAAATTGTTGTTGATCTTTGAATGCTCAAATGAACTTTTGAGGCTTGTGCAACCTATCATTGATGTTGAACTACTTTAATCACCGTGACACCTAATCAATAACCTTCTCTTTGCTTTGCAGACTTGTCCCTCAAATATTAACAAAATACACTTTAAGTTAACTTAAAGCGTTTCAAAAGCTTTGTACGCTGCAAGTGTTCCCTAGACCACTCATGCCATCCAAAAATTTGTTCAAGCCTTGATCCATACTTGATATTTAGGACATTGTGCTGCATTCAAACAAGTTTTCTATATAGGCCAAAATTGGCTAACAGAAACTACTACCAATGCAATCCCATTATCTCTCCCCTCAAGCGTAGCATTGATTCCTACATCTAGTGGGGGATATGATATATCTTCAAACCATTGTTCCTCAAAGACCAAACACATATTTCCACATCTTTTGTGAAAATAATCAATACTTTAACTCAATTATAATTTTTAATGCCTATATCAACATCAATGGTGTTTATATCCCCTTTAGTGACTTTCCAAATATAAAATATTAATCCCAATGGGTCTGTTGTGATAACTCTTTTCCAGTTTATTCAAAATTTGGAAGTTAAGGTTACAAATATTGAATAAAATGGTTTAAAATCTACTCATGTTATTTATTCATCATATGTGTTTCATAATCCTATTGACGAGTGTTGTCTAACTCCTCATTTAACCAATATTCAATTGGTGTCTTATCAACCAGGGCTGGTGTCCAAAGCTATCTACAGTAAGGTATGGGATGGTAGATCTAGAAGTCTGCTTATGGGGGTTGTTTGTTGATCCTATTCTAACTTTGACTAAACTACTTGATTCACACTTTTGCTAAAAAAATAAATTTAATCAATCCACTCTTTTGCTGGAAGTAAAATATCACACTCCTATTTTACGTTTGCAGAGAAAGTAAATTCACACTTCTACTTATGAAAAGAATTTTTTTTCACACTTCTGCTATAAAAGAAAACATATTTTGCGTAGAAAAGAAATGAAATAAGAAAATACTCTTTTTAAACTATAAATTTGTTTTAATATTTTTATAAATAAATGCAAATAGTAACAAGATTCTAACTAATCAAATAGAACATACATACCGTACACAGTTCATGGCTCCAAGGAGAGTGGGCCCTTGCTCCTCTCGGACTCAAGAACAAAGATTAATCAGTGCTGAAAACTTGAAGTATTAATTCATGGAAATGAAATGTTTAAAATCTCATTGAAACATGTATGCTTCTAAAATATCTAATTCTTGATTTTCTATTTTCTCTTTATCCTCTATTTCTTCTCTCCTTTTTCATAGTCGAAAGTCTTACACTTTATACTAATCAACTCAAAATAGGATGCAAAAGAATAGGACTCCTGGTCGATCCCTTCATCCAAAGATAGGAGATTGGATTTCCAAGAGATCCAATTATTTTGATGAAATAAATATCCTATTCTATAATAACCTAAAATATGATTACATACAAATTCATCAAAAGCAAGTCCTTCAAAATAGGAGGCGGTTATTTTCCTTATTTGATTCCAGCTGGAATGGTTTTTCCTTATCCTCTCTGGTCACCAGCTTCTCGCTTGTGACGTTGTCCTTACAGAATTCTCGTAATTGACCCTGTGGAGTCCGCAGAAACAATCCTACGAAGTCCATAGAAATAAGCTTGCGAAGTTCATAGAAACAAGCCTGCAGAGTCCGTATAAATAACCTTGCAGAGTCTGTAGAAGCAAGCCTACAAAGTTCATAGAAGCAAGCCTACAGAGTCCGTAGTTCTGCTAGATGGAGATCAAAATGAAATGTTCACTATACATCATCTGTGTCTTCTTCCTGAGCATTCTTCACACCAAAGATCACTAAAACATGCTATGTATTAGACATTAATGACAAAGTAAAGGTTCAATCTTTGGTTTAATATAAACAAGACAAATATATATTTTCCATGCAATAGCTATCTAAGAATCTACGATTTATATAAGATAATATCCTTCGAGAGATGATTTGAAGGAAATAACATGTCAATAATGAGCCATATTTTGATCTCATCACCTATTACACTTGAGATATCTTTGTACCATTTGACAACAAATTTTTTAGCACCCAAGTTCATATTTTATGATGGAAAGGGTGATTTTGAGCAAAATCTTTGATCTTTGTATGCAACATGCCTTTATTGTTCTTCCAATGATAAACTTTTGATAAATTTATTTATAAGAATCCTAAAAGACTATGCCTTGAGATGGTTCTATAATATATCAGTATGATTAGTGAAAGCATTCAAACCTTTAGGGAATCAATTTCTAGCACATTTCTCTATCAATGTCACTGAAAAGATGCCATGTGCACAAATTGCAAATAACAAGAAAGGAACCAATGAACCCATCAATTAATATGTTTTGAGGTACAAGACAATGTTAGACAAAATGACAATCTAATGTCATATAAATAACTTCAAGATATCTTCAAGTAAAGTTTTCTTACCTCACTACATGATTATATTGTCTTCAATAAGTTTAAATATTTTGATGGCTTATGTCATATTATTTGAGATCATGAAATGAAAACTATTGAATTGAACAAGCTTATGTATGTATCTAACACACCAACTACATCAAATACCAAGTTTCATATCAAACTTAACTATAAGGTAAAACCTCCAAAGCCTAAGACAAAAGTAACAACAATGGTGAATACAGTGCCACAACTTAATCAGCTCATCTACTATTATTCCAAAAAAATAATTCAAATAACACTAAGCAATGGGTTCCAAAAACCACCATGACTTCTACTATTGTTTCATGACCATAGAGTCTTATGAGGCATAGGCAAAGTATTACAATTTTTTCAAATCCAGATTTAACACATATACATGACCTTTGGTAGCATGACCAATTTTTTATGTCATCCTAAGCCTAGAAAATTTTATGAAAATCCTTTAGATCAGATCATTGGCTAGCCTTCTCCTTTCTCAATTCAATTTCTTTTTAATAAATAAGAAAGTACAAAAACATTCAAATAAAGCAAAAATAATCAACATTTATATGATTACTAGCTTTCAACATATGTTGTTTATTTTATGTTAGTAGATAGCCTACTATTTCCTTTCTATACACACATATGTTTCATAGGTACTTGAATGTGATACATGCATATACTAGATCCATAATACATGAACTTGTAAGTGTTTAACATTACCTCTATCTACATGACACACTATGTTGGAGGCATATGCTTCTATTGATAATGATTGTTATAGGTGTTATTGTTTTATGATCATTTTACATTATCTTATTAAGATTATATACTAATGCTTACACATGTCTATACTTTTAGATGATATTTATGGATTATATAGCACTTTAGTCTTGTACACTTGACAAATTTATACTTTAGTTATTTCTTTTAGTTTTGAACCTTTTTTCGCTTTCAAAAGTCTCATATTTATTTTATCCAGTGCCTCTTGACCTATCTCTTGGTCTGATCAGTCTTATGTTGATGACCTAGACCTTCTATCTTATTCAGAATACTTAAAACCTATTTATCTTCCATCTCTACAAGTTTTGAGTTTGTACATGCTTTCATGTTCCCTGGACACTATTGTCTCAGATAGACACCTACGTCAACCCAGGTGCCCTGCTCTGATGCAAGTGCCCAGTGGCCTAAAGTCATCTATTTATAAATGAAACGTATCCTAATTTTAAGCCTAAGTGTTTTAATGTGATTCATTTCCAGATAGGAGTGGTGTATATTCACAATCACTCATCTATTCTTAACCTATAAATTTTTTACCTACTCACTAGGCAACTTACAAAAAGCATTCAATCCAGCACTCAAGTGAGAAAAGATTCCATATTTTCTCATATTTTTATATCAGTCAGAGGGATATCACATCTACAGATATGAAGTACTGAAGAAGCATCCCAAGAGCTATATTTGCCAAGTTAAAAGATAAGTCACTATTGTACTTGATTTTTACATATTGCATGATTCACACACAAGCCAACACAAGGGAGAATTACATCAGTCTAAGGCCCTCTTCGGAGTACTGACTATGTATGAAGCACTCATTGACAAAGAGGTCTTTGGAGTCAATCAACATCATGTACCCATCAACCCATTTTTCCCCAAGGTCACTATAAAGATGAAAAACTAGGGTTTTATAATTTCATGAGGATCGACTATTCATGAACTAGATTTGAATGCACCAAAATAAAGGTGAAAACAAACTTAGAAGAATCTATAAGGTCACATCATTTTTTAGCATGTAATCTGTATAGGACACCTATGTTAGGTTTAAACAATAATGTTGATGCAACCATCCAACGCTGACACTAGTGTCCACAACTCCAAAAGTACTCAATCCATAATTTGATGATTGTTCCATAATTATCTTCTAGTTTACTTCCTATATGTTCCATATCCAAAACTATGTTAGCATCAAAACCAACTAAGTACATTATTTCTTTGTCATTTTCATATCTAGCATAGTTGTACTTATTATTTTTAGTCTGTTTCAATTTAATGAATTCAACATATGTTGTATTTGAGTTTAACATCTAATTGACCTACTATAGAGATAATTTATCATTCTTGTACTTTAAGGTATTGCTATCACCTTTAACCCTAGATAACCCCAATCTAAAAATTTAAGGTTAAACAATATTCATGCTTACATCCTACACAATGTGCTAGATATATTATGCTACATAAAAAAAATTTAATACATGTATGCAGAAACCAATATGACATGTTTATGTTAGTTTCTTATATTTCACATATTCATCTTCTAACATGGCATACTTGAGTGTACTTATTTACTACATTGTATCGATTGTAGAATATTTGAACATGTTTCTTATTTGTTGGCCATAGTGCCAGTGATTATTGTTTTTTTTTTTTGTGCAAACATTTGAACATGTCCTCACCTTTGAGTGTGTAACATTTGAACATGCCCTTTGTTTGTGGTCTCTGTATACCTGTTTTGTATGGCATTAAGTGCTCTTGCATGTACTTGATTGTTTGTTGAGCTTGTGTTTGTTACTTCTAAACATTATCATGATCAATATCATGCATCTTGAGATTTATTATGTTTGAATATTATAAGTTTCATTGATACATTTACTTAGACATGATACCACTATATGCATCTTTACCATATGAATGATACATATATAACATGATTATCTTATCTTTTTGAGATTAAGTGATTATCACGTTGCGTTCCCCTTATCTTAAAAGTGAGACATATCAATGAGGTATGTCATAGAGCCATGAGTCCACATACACACAGTTGATAGAATTAACATAATTTGATATAGTTTACATGATTCAGATACACTTAAGACACTCTTATGTATTTGGCACTAATTTCATAGATTTGAGACAAAGTTTTACATATTTGTGAGAGATATTATATACAGTTTACAAAGTAGAGGTTATATTTTGACAAAATATTCAACGTGAGACATATTAGAGGTGCATATGCCATGCAAATACACCAAATCACATATACATATTCAAATTATATACACATTTATGCACTAACCTTACCAAAATGCATTGATTGAGATTAATTTGTGTGCAACAGTTGGCTCCCTTGAGTAGTGCAATTGAGACTCAATGCCCTCAACGACTTTGGCACTACTTCTCTTTTACAAGTTGAAATGGTTACACCATTTGACCTAGGCGAAATTGGCTAGATTATGTACACACTGAGTTATACGATTGAAATTCTATGATCTTGATGGTCTATGTACAACTAACCTTTGCACCAGATTGGGGGCATGATCACACCCCCAATTCTCCTCTTTACAACGCCCAAGATTCAATTGTGAACCTCTTTTTCCAATGCTTTAACAAAGAAGCGTCATTTTCGAAAAAAAACTTCCAAGGGGTAACATGGTTGCATCAACACACATGCACTCTTTTTTTGCTCTCTTTTCTTTCAGGTATTCCAAATAATTTAATTTTCAAATTATATAGACTAATCACATTGTAACATGCTCTTGGTTACAAGTGACGTACAGATAAAAAACTCAAATAGGGCTCAAATCAAAACAATGTGTGTTGTACACACCACGATTCACATTCCTTTCCTTTAAACTAGTAATTATGTGCTTATATATTACTAGATTAAAAAGAGACAAATGTACAAATATCACTCATAGCTCAACCCTTCAATTAAAAATTTTTCCACTGCAAAAGTGTTTGTGTTCGCCATCTTACTATGCCTAAATATTCATCCTATAATCTGAGTCTGATATTTTGATTACCCAAATCCCTTATAACCCTTAGTTTGCATAAACTCTGATTAATATCCTACTTTGGTAGTTACATTTCTTCAACAACTTTATATCCTCCCAAACACTATCGTTCAAACTAAGACATTAACATCCGAAGTCTAACACTAGTGTTTTGAGCCTTACAAATAATCCAATTTGTAAATCTTTCGACATGTAACATTTAACCTATTTGTCTTAACCATTCCATAAGATAATTTCAAAAGGTGTTACATAAATACAAATAAAAGACCATTGATTATAAAAAGTGTAAATCAAGCATATATATATCTTATACCAAACAAAAGCACCTCTCAAACTTACAAAACTATCATATTCTTCCATATTTTCAAATTAGTCATATGAGCACTCTTTATACAGTGCTGAAACATCCAAAGTACGATACATATACAACATTTGTCAAGTTACAAGCTAAATCATTACATGCCCTCGCATGTAGCATATTGCACAATTATTCACACACAATCCCACATAAAAGAGAGAATTAGTGTGTGGTTATATAGACATCGCTCATTGACAAAAAGATTTTAAAGTTGGCTCAACTCCACTTGAACCCACTAAACCTTATTTTGCAAAGTGGCATGTGCAAGTTGGAAAACCTAAGATTTTGAACTATGTATCGAGAATCTACAAAACAATAATACACTCTACTAAATGCAGGGATCCATTCTAAAAAAATGATCAATATTTGTACAAAATATAAGTGTCAAAACTTAGAAGTGCTAACGATAATGTCTAACCTACGAAAGAACTATTTTCCAAAATCTGATATATCAAGACAAAACATCAAAACATATCATGTTTATTTTTTAGAATAACTTTACCCTTCATTTGATTACGCTATTTTTCCTTACTCCTTTCCAAAAAGGATTAACACCACAAATCAACCAACAACAATATACAATATATTAAAATGATCAAAACATTTTATTGATGGTGATTAATCAAATTATACATGCAATCCAAATACATCGAAATCCATTCCCACTTCATATGTATTTCAGATGTAGTTAATAATACCTTAGAAGATGATCTTACAATGTCGAATATCAAATTTCCCCTCTTAACACTGATTTGGGGAATACAAAGTTAATAATAGAATATCATTTATTATTATTTATACAATATGATTTGGGCGTCCAAGTTTGAAGAAGGTTGACTCAATATTTGTGAGTGTTAAAAAAATGACGTGGATGGTCTTTTGACCATAAATAAATAAATAAATAACTTAGATTCCTCGTTTCATCTTTGAAAAACAAATAACAAATGCTCCTCCAACCCTTGAAAGGCATTCTTTCTGTCTAGGCCCATGAAAGTCATTACAACATGTATATGTATATTTGAATTGTTTACATGATAAGTTAAACTCAGAAAAAAAAAAAAAATTAACTTCTATGTCTAATTAACTAGTTGCTCATATTTTCTCCCTCTTTTACTAATGTCAGGGCCTGTTTGAAACTTCTTTCTCTTTTTTCTTTTATGAAAAACGAAGAAACTTAGTAGAAAAAAAAATCATTCTTCATTCTTTCGCCAAGCTAAAGTCCATTGTGCATAATAAGTAACCGAATACGCATTTTAGAACCATAAATTAAGAACCCTACTTGTAAGATAAATACAACCCAATCACAAATTTCAAACAAAGATCCATTGTTACAGGAAATTTTCACAAGGAAAGCTTAACAATCCACTTGAGAAAAGAAAAAGAAAACTAAAGTTCACCGTGCAGGAGAAAAGAAAAAGAAACCCACTACACATTTCTGGACAATAAATTAAGATCCTTGCTCATAAGAGGAGCAAAAAAATTATTGTTCATCTTCACATTCTTTATACATTTACAAAAGGAAAAGGTGAAATTTCCAATATTTTAGAATGCAAGAATACTCTCTATTGTTTAGCTTATAAAGGATATCAAACTGAAACTGCAGTTTCTACCATTGTTAACTAATTTAAAATAGCAATCATTGCATCCCAAAATGACCGTACAACCTAAGGCCAGTAAAGGTATTCCAGCCACAACTTTTTACAATTATAACCCTCATATGAGTGTAATGGCCAGATCACTCCATAAAAAGGCAACAAATGTAAGCCGCAGGCACTCAAATGATGTACATTTCCATTCAATTTCCTAATCCAACCACAATTTGTTTGGGTATCTTAATTGTGAGCTCTCTCTCCCTGATGTGCCACATTCTCTATCTTTATGTGCAGATATCAGTGGTTGTTAAGGGCAACCTAGCCCCCTAGTAATCTTTTAATGCCTAATTTCTGCTCAGCAGTTAATCTAGCTGGGAATTTGATATCAAACTTTATTCTCAAATTTCCTTTCTTTCCAGGCTCCTTTGTAACAGGCATTCCCTCATTGGGTACTACCTTCTCATAACCAGGCCTTATGACATCAGTGATTGGTATGCTCAAATTCCTTGAGTCCAGAGTGGTCAAATTAACAGTGCAGCCAGTAAGAGCGTCACTGAGAGAGACTTTCTGAGTAACTACTAGATCATTGCCATCCCTCTTGTATACATCATGTGGCTTCTCATCAATAACAAAGATAAGGTCTGCAGGAACCACGTTAGGCTCTTCATGTCCTTTCTCAGGAAAGGTAATTTTTGTTCCTTTCTTCCAACCAGGCTTGATTTTGATCGTCAGGATCTCCTCCAAAGGTAACATCTTTCTGTACATAGGAAAAATCACAATTCGAATGAGAAACATAGACTCAAATGCATAAAATGTCCAACAGGTTAATTCGGTGAGCACAAACCAAGATAGCCATAATTAATTCCTTCTGCAATCACGGTTCATGGTGGTATATATTAAATAATAGTGATATCCTAACATATTCAATAAGATAATGGCTTATACTTTGCATCCACGTCTCTGCTACGCCGGGTGCCATGCATGAAATAATCGGGCAGATATCTCTAAATTACTTACCTATTAGGTGTATGTAACACAAACGTGTGCATAGGACAAATGTTAAGAAGCAGGTAACGGACTGAGTAGTCACAAAGATAGATGACATGTTGCAGTAAAGTAGTATGTAAATGCAGCATTTAAAACGCAAGTTAATAAGATGCATTTAAACATTAAGCTACCATCCAAAATGTTTTAAGAAGTATGATTAATATGAGAGAACAGAATTACGTACTTACCCACTATCATCACCAATATTTCTCGATATTTTCATTTTCTTTGTGGCACCGTTGTACAAATCTGCCAATGTGCATGGTAGTTTGCTTTCCACAGGCTTCGCTTTGCGAGGCCCTGACGGAGCTCCTCCTCTGCCAAATTGATTCAAGATGTTTTCCTGGCCACTGAAACGTCCAAACATGGCGTCTTGAAAACCTGGCCTCCTCACACCCATGCCACCAAAACCACCCATGCCCCCAAATGGGCTTGAATCACTGAAAAACTCAGCAAATATGTCTTCTGGATTTCTTGGATTAAACGTGTACACATTTGGCCCACTTCCATCTTGAAATGATGATGCACCAGGTGGTGGAACCTGCCCCTTCAGTCCCTCTTCTCCGTATTGATCATAAATCGCACGCTTTTGAGGATCACTGAGAACCTATTACAAATAAAATATGGAAACATTGTGAATATATATAAATATAAACAAGCAAAATTCTACCCTATTTAGAGATTAGTCTGCTGAGATTGCGTACTTTTAAAATTAAAAAGTAGCAGTTCAACAATTTCCACCAAAATCGAGTTAGAACAGATGTCATCTGCCATTCGATAAACTACTAAATAAAATTCATTTGATAAACTAGTAAATATTATCAACGATCTACGTTGTCCACTTTGGAGTGACCCTGGATAATGTGGTCCAAAGACTTAATTTTGTTTGTATTCGCCTCGCACAGGCAGACCCCATAAAAGTTATATACAGCAGCTGCAGGGAAAAGCTAGGGAAGGCTAATTCTTTTGGCTGCGTATCTTAAGTGAGTGCAACTGCAGGGGAACTGAAGGTTTCATCTATCCTGTTAATATATTTAATGCCACCTGCCAGTTTTTTTATCAACCTATTTTTCTGTCCAGATGTCATTTTGTTTCTCTGCAACATCTGGTTGAGAAAATTCAACAATTGCATGGGAGTCTGGGACAATTTTCTCCTGCTAATTATCATATGGTATAAATAATCCGGTAGCCATGGGACCTATGATTTACTATTGTGTACAAGATTTCCCCATACATGTCATCTGCACAAGTTTCACAGATTTTTTTCCACCACAACTAGAAAACACTTTTTTTCCGCCAAAACAATCAATATGGGTAAAGCTAGTAAAAGGGTGAGGACTTCTGAATCGCAAAAAACAATCGGCAAAGGGCAAAATTCAGCTTGGGGAAAACCGCAAGAACGTGTGTCTGGATCATTCACAATTAGGGTATTCTATTGTTATTGTTATTTTGGCAAGGGGCAAAGGACAAAAAAAAATGGTAATGACATAACATACCTCGTAGGCCTCAGAAATCTGTTTGAATTTAGCCTCAGCGTCCTTGTTGTTATCGGGGTTCTTATCAGGGTGCCATTTCATGGCCAATTTCCTGTACGCCTTTTTCAACTCATCATCCGATGCAGTCCGTCCCACATTCAACACTTTGTAGTAATCCACCCCCATCTCGCCAGATCTGCCCTGCCCTGCCCTGCCCTGCCACAAGATTAAAATTGTATTTCCCTTGGGAGTGAGTAGTAAGTCACAATAATGGTATGGTATGTTATGGTACCTATTACTTGCTTTCTTGCGTCGGTTACCTTTAAAGCGTTGAGAAGCTTCCGGAGCTGCCACTACCCTCCACCACGGCCCACGCTGGACGCTTTATAATTGTGATGGGTTTGCAACTTGGTGCCCCACCCCCCTCATCGTGCCCATATGAGGAGCGGTCCCTCTCCCCTATGTTTATTATTATTATTATTATTATTATTATTATTATTTTATTTTTATTTTTTAAAGGTATTATTTTTTATATTTTGAAAAAATTTAAAATTTTTAATAGTTAATTTATACATTTCTTAACAAAAACTATTTAAATATGTTTTGATTGGTGGAAACTATTAACATGTTATTAAGGTGTAAATGGATGATGTCAAGAACATTAATTATAATACT